>CADEBD010000327.1:5037032-5490237 GCA_902825455.1 Arctia plantaginis | reverse complement strand
GTTAAACTCGTTTGTTGAGTTGCGATACCCTCCATTTGTCGCTCAAAATTCGCTAACTTCGTTTCGTTGCTAGAGGATTTTATTGCTAACAAAGATACGATACCGGTAATTCGTTGAGTAATATCCATAATCGCCGTTTTATTACCTACATTCATCCGAGATCCCTGATCATTAACTAATTCATTAATTTTTGCTAAATAATCAGTGGCCTGTGATACTAAGTCACAGTAGTTGTACTCCCCACAGTTATCACGACCAGTAGGAGACGAAACATTACTACTTAAGTCCGAATTAATAACGCGCCTACGGCTACTGTCTTTCGGCGAGAAACCCGTAGGTGACATTTCGATAAATGTCCTTTTCCCGGTTGGTGTTAGAAATTCACTTGTACCGCCGGGGTCCGGCAACTCGCTAACGACCGACATAGCCAAACAAAGACACACCAAACAACAATTTCAAAAGGAACAGGTTTAAAAATAAATAACACGCAGAGAAAAATCAATATAAACAAAGGATACCTCCTACCCACTTTTAGAAAGAAAATAAATTTACTCACCAATAGTCGTAATAAAATAATTCAGCACTATATTACTGTTTAAAAACAATAAAAAACTTACTGACTTTCTTTAAAACACTATACACAACCTTTAGCCGCCCGCAAGCCGGAAACTAGTCGCAGAAAAAAACAGAAAACAATATTTAAATTGTTAGCACATGAAGTCACACGTTAGTCGCACGGTGCCGCGAAGGGAAGTCAATAGCAGCAGTTCCCGGATGTCTCCTATTACAGGCGCAGAGTGGCACACCGTGTGGTTTTAGTCGGTCCGCTTCCGACACACCACCCCGCCGCAAACCCCGGTGGGGTGACGGCCCGGGGGATATCGACACGAAAAAAAAAAGGTTATCCTTATCCTTGGGATATAGATATATACCATCGCGGATTTTTTTTAAGATCTTTTTAAGATATACGATTCCGTAGTAAATTTTCAGTCCATCTCGTAAGGATTAACCTGCGTTTGCAATGTAAGCGCGCAAAACCATGTTTTTACGACAAATCTTTAAAATTCTCGGCTTTTTTATACTAAAATATTCATGTATTTTACATATAAACCTTCCTCTTTAATATAATATATAGTAGTAGAATATTATATATAGTATTACTTGAAATAGCTTCGTAAATAAGTCATTATTTTTTTGTAACATTTAATAGATAAAAATGTTACTGTGGGTTACTCTCTCTATTGGCGAAAACCGCCTTAAAATCTGTTGCTTAGTTTAAAACATTTAAGCGTACAGCAAAAAAAGCTTTATTTTATACTATGTATAGATAATATAAAATAGATTATTAGTACAGATCATGATTTGAAGATATCCATTAGGTTAATAAAGGAGAATAATTTAGGCAGAATCTACCCTATTACGAATATTTCGAAACACTTTCTAGCCTACTCTGCTGGAACATTATTGCAGTGTCAATGTCGTTATCACTTCTGTTATCACTGTTATTTATTAAATTTATCTATACTAATATTATTAAGAGAGAATTTTGCGAAAACAGCTTTTTTTATATTTAAGTACGAGGCCATGCCAATATCATTTGGGCTACGCAGATTAACAATGAAAATATAGTTTCAATCATTTAGACAAATCACGAAATATGTGTTTATACCTAGTTTATTTAAATCCCCTATGCGCTTAATCGCCGAGCTGCTACTATTCACTATCTCCAGCATTTAATTTTAAGTAAAAAGTTTGCAAATAATACTTTTGAACATGTGGGAAGTACGAGAATTGAATATATAACGATGACATTTAAATGTAACTTTTTAATATTTTTGAATATTGTGTATTATCATTAACAATCATTTACCACATATAAGTGTAATATTTATCATCTTCATCATCAATTATCAACAGCCTTTAGTAGTCCACTGCTGGACATAGGCGTCTCCTTAGAAAGGTTTTGGCCTACTATACCATACTGGCCAGACGGTTTGATATAGGGTTTGTTACTAGTTTACTTCTCTTTGCCGTGTTATTGTCCTGCAAAGTTTGTTTAATTAGTCGCCTCTTACTTACGACACCCACGGGTATGTATAGTCAGGATCAACAACCCGAAACACGACACTACTGCCTGCAGGACACTTGAGTGGGCCGTGGAAACAATCAAAACCACCAGAAAGTTACTAAAATATGAATTAACATTACAAGCCTACACTATACTCACATTATATAGTATTGTCTTAACAAAACAAACACTGTTATATTACTTAAAACTATATCTCTGGAATGATGATGTTTCAAAGTTACTTGCCGGTAACTGTCACAGTAGGTATGTATAAAATCTTAGGGAGGGAGGTCGCGTCACCTACCGACTGACGCAGGTGCTCACTGGGCATGGCTGCTTCGGTGAGTACCTGAATAGGATTGGACGCGAGGAGACGGCACAATGCCAGCACTGCGCGGCCGACTGGGACTCCGCCCAGCACACGCTGGAAGACTGCCCCGCGTGGACATCTGAACGCGAAGTCCTGGTCGATGAAATTGGACGAGACTTGTCCCCGCCAGCAATCATTACTGCCATGCTGGCGGGTGAGGAGGGCTGGGGCGCAGTGGTCTCTTTCTGTGAAGCTGTAATGCCCCAGAAAGAGACCGCTGACCGGGATCGGGAGAGGGCCGATCCCGAGCGAAGAAGACGTCGACGGCGTAATGAGCAGCCGACGGGACCGCGGGTCGCCAGAGAGTGGGGACATCTCTTGGCAGATTAATTGCTGCGGTAGGGGAAAGGATGGCAGCCTGATCGCACTGAAAATGTGATCGGGCTGCAACATCTGGATAGGCTGAGAGGCAGGAAGAAGCCACTGGCTTTCCCTGAGATGGGGCCTAGTTAGGTGCGGCGTCGATCTGGGGGACCTGAAATCACATGGCCCGGGTTCTCCCCAGAGCAGGGCGCCTAAGGCCGGCCGTCGGAGTGTCAACAAAAAAAAAAAATAGGTATGTATAAAATCTAAGGCTCAACACATTTGCAATTTTCCACATTAACGATACGTAAAACCATTTATAACCCTATCTAATTAATGATGGATCGTAAATTAGGTTATTATATTGTATTTTAACCAAATAAAAAAGCCGAATAAAAACCAATAAAAAAATTCAAAAATTAGATTTTTTTTTTGCTCGAGGAACAGCAATCTGGTTACCATAGCACAGGCTCTGCCTTGGGATCAAACTGACATGTGTGAAATGTATGAGATTATTATTATAGTAATGATTATAATAATCACTTATTACATTTAATAATAATTAAAATAATAAAATATGTTTGGATTACTTAAGTACCTATTTGTTGATGAAGACACATTCAAATTTTGAAAATATTAATAATTAACAAAACAAAACGATTAAATTTGTATCAAATTGACATCACTAAGTCCCATGATCGTGTCACGTGTGGTAACAAATTAAGAAGGAATACCTACATACTTATGTGTAGGCACAAATAGAGAGAACTAGACGATTTAGAAAGTGTATTCTACAAATATACCAGCTGACCCGGCAAACGTTGTTTTGCCATATACATAATTCCAAAAAAAAATCAATACAAAAATAGGGTAAAATCAAAGTTATTTGAACTGAGGAGATGTCTATTCTCGAAAACGTACGACCATTTCGTATCTAAATACATAACACACTTTTGCAAAAGTACATTAACGAACAATTTTAGTAGCAATAAGTAAGTGGAAAGTGCATGATAATGATCAATATAATATCAGTGTGGTGACGAATTAAGTATACAGAGTCATGACTCCTATTTATCCCGTGGGTGTCGTAAGAGGCGCTTAAGGGAGGAAACTACGCAGGACAACAGCACTGCAAAGAGAAGGAAAACTTGAAACAAACCCTATTCCAACCCATTTGGCCAGCGTGGTATAGTAGGCCAAAACCCTATTTCTAAAGCTGGGTTGGCGACAATATTAGGTAGGTACGTGAGTTTTGTCAACTATTTGGTCCAGACTATAGTTGATATAATGTGGATGTTTAATACGGTCATCGCGTCCATGCCTACCTCTTTGGAATACACCCGTGTGTGTATATTCATATATTCCAACTGCAAATCAAAGAATGAGTACCTCTAGAAGGCACCTTATAGTGCAAAGCGAACACATTTTCGGGTCCATGGCTAAGTAACTTATTAATAAACAGCATTTTCTGTTTCGCTAATGTACTTTTTAATCTCTGCAAAAAAAATACTTGATCATTTTTATAATGGACGAGATTTCACAAATTTAAACGTCCTTATAAGGGTAACGTAAAAATATGTAGAGAATTTTCTATTTTTACTATTAAAATATAATATGAAATAATTTACCTGACAAATTGTATCGGGAAAGGTTCTCAAACCATCCCACACTAAATGTCCCATGTGGTACTTTTCATTATTAAGTTCGAACAATTTCATTTTTATTGGTACTATAGTTTTTATTTTCCCTAGTATCTGTTAGCACTTTATGCTATCACAGTGCGACGGTAACTAGTGGCGTGTTCGTAGGTTGTGACGATCGCGCAGTCCATTCTCGTGCTTATAAATTCAACAAAACGACCCGATATGAACTACCCGTTTGTGTGAAATCACAATTGTAAGCGACAGTTGGTGCTGAACGTGCTTTTTTGAGTCCTGCGCTTGATCTAGGTTCTAAGTCTTATTATAAATGTTTCTACTTAGAGGTTAAAAACTACCTAAGCAATTTGAGGATGCCATTCGTAAAAAGTAATAAGGAATATTTATAAAATTATATTGGTGGGCGTCTATCTATGTGTTATTTTTATTCCCACAAAACGCGACATCAAGTTGAAATTAAAAATAAATAGTCATAGCCACAAGCCCTAAGGTACTTATATTTTAAGCCTTAGATAAATAAAACTTTAACAACTCTGTGCAACAACTTGTGTGATCCACAAATCGTTGTTCTAAGTCTGGGTGTTCGTTGTGTCCGTTTCATGTATGTTTGTAAAGTCCCCCGCGACATAGGATATATAACTAATGCGGGAGTTGTCGTTTTTAAATAGAAAATAGAATAGAAATATCACCCAGATAACTTTTTTCAGTCTACAGAATGAATTTCGTCTTGTGATGAGCCCGTATATCTAATAGGGCCAGCGATAATAAAACAGGATACTTGTGACTCACTTACACCGTTAAAGAGAGGCTTGGATTAACTCTCCGGTAGGCACCTGCTAGGTTAATAAAAATACATTTGATTTCTTATAAACTATAGGCCGACCGTTTATCCGAGTCCTCGCCTGCGCGGTAACAGGGGCGCGGGGGTATGACGACAAAGGGGACTGAGACAGGTGCGGGCGGCGGGGGCGCTTAGTGAGATACACACGAGATGAAATGCGCCAAGATAGTTCCTAAGATATGTGACGTCATAGTAAAGAAATAGTGATTTATTAAATGAAAAATTATTAATGATATTACAAAATTTTAATTAACTATCTAAAAGCTATGAAGGTACGTAAATAAAATATTTGGTAATAAACTATTTTACTATTTATTATATAGAATAATCATCAAAATTATATTTCAATCAGTTATGTCCATATCAATGTCGGTGGAACTTGATTCTTCACTTTCGAAGGAGTCATCATCGGATTCATCAGAGTCGTCCAGAGTGTTAATAATAAAATCAACAGCATCATCCCGAATTCCATCATGTTTGCAGTACTCGTCCTCGATATTAATTACATGGTTAACACAATGCTCCCACTTCTGTGCAGAATATTCAGCAAATAATCCCTCTAACATAGTTTGTAGCCGCTTTTCTTCTCAGGCGGACTACTCACCGGCTGACCCAGTGGAGAGATCTATGAGATTACCTCAGGGCGCCTTCGAAGAGAAAAGAAGTGTGTGCGTGTGGGAAACCTACGGGACTCTCTAGAGGAAAACAACTTACACCTCAGTCATACATACATGTATATTTCAAAACAAAATTAAATTAACAATAAAAAAATCAGAGGGTATAAAAAAAAACCGCAGCGGAGCGCGTCAGAGCCGAGCTGATGGTGCTCGGTGCCTCCTCGTCGTCCCTCCAGGAGGTTACTTCCTCTTCCGCCCGAGTCGGCTATTTATATTAGATACGGACAAAAGTCCAACAAATTACAATTATAAGTTCAAGTACGTAACTCTTGGGTACGGCTGTCCGCTTGCGTCGTGAGCCGCGCAATCACCAGCTTTGCCAGAGGGTACCGAGAAACTTGAGTCTGTACCAGAAGGCCACAAAAGAGCAAGCACGCCGTCTAAGACTGACTGTCTTGACCCCGATCTGGGACCCTACGAATGGATTAGCACTCATATAATTAAACAGGTTCCAGAAACAAATAGGTTTAAGTAGAATTAAGAACATACTCACCACTTTAGTGTGGGTACCTTAAACAGACTACATATTACGAAATTCAAATTACACGACAATCAAAACACTATTTAAGGTTGGAAGACACGAGATAGCAGAGTGTCTCCCGTGGCAGAAAGCCGGACCTATATATCCTCGGTTCAGGAATCTTCCAGAAGTTAACCCCTCCTCATCATTTCACTTTGACATTTACATTGAGAAAGAAAACAACGCTAACAAAATCAAAAGTAACTTGCTTTCCACCATAGCTGAACACTCCCAATACCTATGCAATTTGTCATGACAGATTACCAGAACAGATTAAAAAGTAAGTCTTTTTAAATTAAACTATCATGTCACAAACAAACGCCATCTAGTGGTCCGAAAGTGAACAAAGGAGATCAATACCGTAGCTACAAACTACTTTAGATAAATCAACAACAAAGCGATGCGGCCAAACAGGTGCCGCTTTTATCAATATCGTACGTATCACAAATGCACAAAAAAAATAACTGTTACACCACCCCCTCCCTCAAAGTATTCCCTGCGTAGTGTGCGCAGGGAATATCCTCAACAGGGCCAAAATCCATATAAGTGGTTTTACGAACCCCGTGGTTTAAGAAAACATTCTATACTATGACTCGCGACTACAAAGCCTGTGGTTATCCATATAGGACACCACATGACATAACCTGAAGCCATCCATATGGGACCCAGCACGAGAGTAGGCCGGAAGCAATCCACATAGGACACAAATAAGAAAAATTTTGACGTAGTCCGAGACCACAATTGAAAGAACATTTCCCATGTAGGAAATGTAGTGAATGGACCCCTCAGGTCACAAAGGGGTGTCCTGAGAAGGTCTAGTCAGTTATAACTACACCGGCTAACCTATCTAGAAGGTATCTAGCCCCAACTCTAATAAGACAATTTATAATACGAAACGGAGTCACTTGAAGAAAAACCTGTTCCAGTTCAAAGACCTTAAGCCCGCTGACAGACAATGTCAAAGGCGGCAAAGGCAGGAACAGCGGCGATGGCCTTAAAGCAGCCACGCCGGATAAGCCGCAAAGCAGTACGCATCTCACTTCGCAATCCGACAACCGTATCCTCAGGATTCGCTGAAATCCCCATGGAAGACAGTTCATTAATAAGTTCATCAATTTTAAGGTAGTTAATGCACTTACATAAATGTGCCATGGTGGTTCACAATTCAAATTCGATTATATAAAAAATAATCTTAACAAGTTAACAAACCAGTAATGCAGACTTAATGTCTTTTACAGTTAAAAAAAAAAGTAAAAAATAATGATATTGAGTAGACTCCTTCACTATCAACAGAGTGTGAGAAGTTTAAAGTTAATTAATATTTAAAAAATATTATAACAAAATATTAAAACATCAAGTAATATCTCAAAGTAAAAAAATATTGCTACTGAGTATATTTCTTCACTATTAAGTGTGAGAAAGCTAAAGTAAAATAATATTTTTAACAAATATTACAATAAAATATTAAAATATCAAGTAATATTTCAAAGTAGAAACTGAGTATACTTCTTTACTATTAAGTGTGAGAAGGTTAAAGCACACTAATATTTTTAACAAATATTATAATAAAATATTAAAACATTAAGTAATCCTCAAAACTTGAGAAGCAAATTCAACTAAAGACAAAGATATTCTTGTTTCACAATTCAAGACACAAGTTATACTATCTCTAGAACATTAACACAGTAATCCAATGAAATGACAAAGTTTTTTATTATAAAAGTTAATTCGACAAAAAAATTTAAGACAAGTTATATTATCTTTAGAATATTGACATAGTAATCCAATGAATTGACAAAGTTTAATTATCATAAAAGTTATTTCGACATAAATTTTAAGTAGGGTATGTATATCACAAAACTATTTTATTCTAATTTTAAGCCAAGAGGTTATATAAAAAATGGAGGGTACATAAAACTTTATAAGTTAAGTTAAGTTTCAAGTAAATTACACCAGTAGTACTGGGAAAAAAAACACACTGAATATACACGTATGCACAACTTCACGCTACGGACCTCAAAGGTACGAACAGAAGTAGCTAACACAAAAAAAAAGAAGAAAAAAAAAAAAACTAGTTAGGCCAAAAAATGTTTCAAACTCACCCGAAATATGTGCAGTAGGAATTTTGAGTTAAATTTGGAATTTAGGTGTCTCACTGATTTTCCTTGCCTCAGGGATGATGGTACGATAGGCTGAAAATACAATGAGAGTAAAATTATTACATGCGTACTGCACCCGCACAACCAATTAACGTCCTGGGGAGTATCGGACGGAGGGAAGTGTCTCCTCCAAAGTGAATACCCTCAGGCACCCTCACACAGCACACACACAGAGGTTTGGATCACTGGCCAAACGTTGGTCGCCAATTTGTAGCCGCTTTTCTTCTCAGGCGGACTACTCACCGGCTGACCCAGTGGAGAGATCTATGAGATTACCTCAGGGCGCCTTCGAAGAGAAAAGAAGTGTGTGCGTGTGGGAAACCTACGGGACTCTCTAGAGGAAAACAACTTACACCTCAGTCATACATACATGTATATTTCAAAACAAAATTAAATTAACAATAAAAAAATCAGAGGGTATAAAAAAAAACCGCAGCGGAGCGCGTCAGAGCCGAGCTGATGGTGCTCGGTGCCTCCTCGTCGTCCCTCCAGGAGGTTACTTCCTCTTCCGCCCGAGTCGGCTATTTATATTAGATACGGACAAAAGTCCAACAAATTACAATTATAAGTTCAAGTACGTAACTCTTGGGTACGGCTGTCCGCTTGCGTCGTGAGCCGCGCAATCACCAGCTTTGCCAGAGGGTACCGAGAAACTTGAGTCTGTACCAGAAGGCCACAAAAGAGCAAGCACGCCGTCTAAGACTGACTGTCTTGACCCCGATCTGGGACCCTACGAATGGATTAGCACTCATATAATTAAACAGGTTCCAGAAACAAATAGGTTTAAGTAGAATTAAGAACATACTCACCACTTTAGTGTGGGTACCTTAAACAGACTACATATTACGAAATTCAAATTACACGACAATCAAAACACTATTTAAGGTTGGAAGACACGAGATAGCAGAGTGTCTCCCGTGGCAGAAAGCCGGACCTATATATCCTCGGTTCAGGAATCTTCCAGAAGTTAACCCCTCCTCATCATTTCACTTTGACATTTACATTGAGAAAGAAAACAACGCTAACAAAATCAAAAGTAACTTGCTTTCCACCATAGCTGAACACTCCCAATACCTATGCAATTTGTCATGACAGATTACCAGAACAGATTAAAAAGTAAGTCTTTTTAAATTAAACTATCATGTCACAAACAAACGCCATCTAGTGGTCCGAAAGTGAACAAAGGAGATCAATACCGTAGCTACAAACTACTTTAGATAAATCAACAACAAAGCGATGCGGCCAAACAGGTGCCGCTTTTATCAATATCGTACGTATCACAAATGCACAAAAAAAATAACTGTTACAAGTTTTTTTTTGGTCTAGATTAGAGTCCACACTTTTTTGTGCTAATTGCCCCTTAATGTCACCCCAAACCAACTCAATAGGGTTCAGGTCTGGGTGATAAGGAGGCAAACGCAACACTTCGTGCCCGCTTCTTTTCAATAACTCGTCAATTTTATAAATATCTTCAGTTTCTGTCTTTTTAATCAATTTTGATAAGTCGTCCTTTTTCAGCTTATCATCGAAAACCACGTCGTGTCGTCGTAACCATGTTTGCATAACTGCCTTGGTAGAAGCCATAGTCGGCTTTTTTTCTTCTCGAACCGAATGGTAAGCTGCGTTATCCATCACGATGACGGAATTTGGTGGTATATTGGGCATTAGCTTTTCATTTATCCATTTACTGAAATTCACAAAATTCATAGAATCGTGATAATCACCTGTTTTACATTTGAATTTAAATATCACAAGTGATCCGTCTACAAATCCAGTTTGACCTCCACAATGTACGATGATCAAACGGTTCCCTTTTCCAATATGAGTACGCCATGTACATCCTTGGATTGCCAGCATTTTGAAACGTTATAAGACTCATTTACATATGTTTCGTCAAGATTTAAATATGTCTTCCTTCTCTACGATATTTTTTGATATTCCTTAGGTATTTCCACCTCCACGATGTTATATTTGGCTGTTCAATAAGGAGTTTCCTTTTAGAACCGCATTTCTTAAATTTAAAACCTAGGTCATGTAACAACAGCCTTAAATATTCCCTTCCGCAGTGTAATATATTCTCTTCTCTAAGTACAGCATTCAACGTTTTCAGAGTAGGTATTTTTTTATCAATTGTATAAAACTGAGTGACTTTTCTTCTTACCACTCCTTTTGTGAAATCGTTTTATTTCTACTCTTTATTTGCGAACCTGTTTTGATTTTTTCGGTGATTTGAATCTTTCGTTGTCTTAATAATTTCCCTTGATGTACGATTCTAGATACAGTCTTTTCCGATAGTCCAGTAACTTCTGCTACGGTTTCGTTTAAATGTATGTCTCGTTGATATTCAACAGAATTTGGGTCCAGTTTCTTTTTTCTAAAATATTCGTACACGTTTAAAGCCATTTGCTTGCACTGACTATTCACTTTATGACCGAAGATCTTACGATTCATCTTGGTTATCACATGTGTATCTCTCACAAGGCGTCCGCAACAATTAACACGTGCGATCGCTGTCCGCGTTGCGATCGAAATGAGTGATTACAAAAATTTGCCCGCCGCCCGCACCTGTCTCAGTCCCCTTTGTCGTCATACCCCCGCGCCCCTAATAATAAGTAATAATTATTTATATAGATTTTACTATTAGGCATGATTTATAGGTAAAAATATAGGGTATCTGAAAATGTGAAAATCTAGAAATACTCGTCTAAGCAGAAAACGCATGTCGGAATTAATAGGGGTAGATTTTTAGACCTCGTCAACCCCCAACATTAGTTTCCGTTTATGTAGACCCCTGGGAAACCAATTTCGAACACAAGGGGTCTAAATCGACCACTTTGGGAATCCCTTGTTTTGATGGTTTGGTATTTGATTTCAATAAATAAGATCAAATTAATACTAAAAGACCTGATGTAAATTTTTTCCTGCCGGAAATTAATATTTTATTCGTTATATCACTATACACTATACAGGATCAAATTGTGAATTCAACCTATCCAGGAATTGTATTGTGAATAACAATAAAAACGTTATGTATTCTGTGAATAATAATAATCAAAACGTTGTGTTAATAATATTTTATTGAAACATAAAACTTAATACGAAATACACTATATTTATCATACAACATAAAAAGGCACTTTTACCCGAATTACTTAAAGCTGTTTAAATTACTTATATTATACAATTGTATTAATTATATAATTCACATTACTTACACAAGGTACCGCCAATGTTACCAACCAAATGGTTAACATACGTCGGTTAAAACAAACAACTAACTTAAAAAAATATAAACCGACTTTAATGCACCAACATCATGATAAATTTTAATAAACTGTATTCTTAATTTTCATCTTTAGGGCCGCAATTTTACTTCAAATTTGAGAAATGGACAGACCTGCGTGCGTCTGAATATATTTCGTTTATATTTTTGTGTTGTGTGGTGACGGATAAAGAAGACGGAGTGTCACCACCCCTATTCATTCCGAGGATGTCGTAAAAGCCGACTAAGGGAGCAAATTACGCAGCACAACAGCACTGCAAAGAAGGAATACTTTAAAAAAAACCCTACAACATCCCGTCTGCCCAGCGTGGTCTAAGGAGAGGCCTATGTCCAGCAGTTGACTATTAAAGGCTGTTGATGATGATGATACTTTCCGTTTGGTCTAAATCAAGTTTAAAAAAGAATGCCGCACAAAAGTAGAAAATTAACGAAGGAAGAATACAGTTCATTAGAATAATTAATGATGATGATACTATTTTAAAAGTGAATTATGTAACTCGTCTAAGAAAATTTTATAGCATGTGGTTTAAAATTATATCGGCGTCACCCAGTATTTGAACAATTACAATGCAACACATTAGATAAAAAAACATCTTCACATTCCTATCTAATATTATAAATGCTAGATTATTTTGTTTCTTTGTAACTTTTGCACCTCAAATACTCAACCGATCACCCTGATATTTTAACCCGACTGCGTCAGTCAGAAGGGTAATGTTTCTAGAGGGTATGTATGTAATTTCTTTAGCACGCTCTGAGGCCCTAGTGCAAGTTTATTTCACATCAACTAGCTCTCGACAGAGAAGGTATTCGGCGTTGCGATTGGTGAAGATTGCAGAGGCCCAGGTGTCAGTTTATTTCACATCTACTCGATCATCACGGTGACCGCATTCGGTACTGCGATTGGCCCGCTTTGAAATCTGCACCCATCGTAACGCCGAACGCGCTCACTGTCTAGAGCGAGTTGATGTGAAATAAACTTGCACTAGGGCCTCTGTAGTCTAAACGGCTTGACGAAAGGGTCTAGCAGGATAAGGTAGGGTCAGCGGCCCCAGAAATATATTTTGAAACTAACTCATTAGGCAACATCGGCGAGGTGTAAAACCACTATAAACTGAAATTCAGCCTGAAATGTCTCTGCGTTCTGGAGATAATTGATCAAAAAGACGCTAGAGCGGGTATTTTTCAAAATTACTTTTTTCGAAAACTATTACAGCTACTCTAATGAAACAAAAACTGGTCGTTAGACAAAAAAAGCCGTGTGGTGTCGTGGGACACCCGATAGGAACGAAGTTGTGACGATCGAGTAAAACTGATTCGACACGATTTTAATTACAACGCCATCTATAAAAGCGGCTATTACCTACATATTTTTCAGTTGGTTTCTAATTAAAACAATTTATACATTGGTAAAATCTCCTTGAGAAATGATTTCCTATCTATTCTAATGACTGACATAAAAAGTGTCGTTACAACTTTTCGTGAGATTTTTTTCCGTCTAGCCCCCTTTCACAACGCGCAATAAGGAACTTCGTTCCAATATTAGCCTACACTATTTATTTTTTATAGAATTTATCAGTTATATTAAGATTTAAAAAAAAACTAGATTTTATTCATAATTGACGCAAAACTAATATCCTGGTAAGTGACGTAATATGCAACAAATGCCGTCTAAGTTTCTACAAACAGGCAGACTCAACTTTAAAGCCTACCGCGAGTGATTAGTTTTTACATTTATCATCTGACATATTTCGTGTAAGTACTACCGCTACTCACTAAGACACGTTAAAAAAGGTTTTCTATAAGATTTTTTTTATTTTTTATTTATGCACTTTTTGGTACTAATACTAGACATAGCAAGCTACGTTATATATTTTTTCTGTGATTGTACCTCTGCGTGAATTATGAATAAAATCTAGAATTTTTTATTTTTATTTATTTTTTTATGTTAATACAACTGAAAAATTCTATTAAAAATATATAATGTAGACTAATATTTTGTCTAACGACCAGTTTTTGTTTCATTAGTGCAGCTGTAATAGTTTACGAAAAAAATAATTTTGAAAAATACCCGCTCTAGCGTCTTTTTGATCAATTATCTCCAGAACGCAGAGTCATAACAGGCTGAATTTCAGTTAATAGTGGTTTTACACCTCGCCGATGTTGCCTAATGAGTTTCAAAATATTTTTCTGGGGCCGCTGACCCTACCTTATCCTGCTAGACCCTTTAGCTTGAGAGGTATCGTTAGATTCGTCTTAATTGTGAGAGTGACACAGGGTATACGAAAATTAAAAGTACCTGTAGATTTCCACGTTGACGATGTTTTATTTCAATAATTAGCTTGCAAATTCACGTTATCATGGGTACAAAAACGATATATTTTTATCTTACTACATCCGATTTCCATACTTAATTTACCCAATTAAAATTATACAACTCTAACGCCTTTTATCGAATTTAAAAATGTTATAATAAAATTTTCATGCAATAATTACGCATTAAATATACTTTTCATTGTTTTTATCTACCTACTTTATTTCTACATTATTATGCATATACTCGTATGTGCAAGATTTTTAAAACTACCTCACCAAACATGGTACAATTTTTGGTACTAAAAAGACGAAGCTGCATACCCGATATTTATTAATTGAAGATTTTATATGGTATGGGGGGCAAGCAAACAAACGAGTAACGTGATGGTAAGTGACTATCGTCATCCATGGATGCAACTCAAGAGGCACGAGTGCGTTGACGCTCTTTACGTGCCTACCCTCTAGAGTGAAAAGGGGCGACACATTTATCCACAGTAAGAGTTAGTGCGTTCTAAAGCCTAACCGCCCATTGAAACAAACCCTATACCAACCAGTCTGGCCAGTGTGGTATAGTAGGCCAAAACCTCCTTTGTGTTGCAGGTGTCCATGGTTGGTAGTAGTCGTTTATCATCATGGTTTGCCTGCTATACCATTAAAATAATTAAATGGTAAAACTGGTTACAATTTTACGACAACGAGTGTTTAATTTAGTTACTTAAATACCTTCTGTTATTTCCTGAACATTAACTGTATCACACTGCAACGGAAGAGATTAATGTGTAGAACGATAATTTGAACATTAAATACCACTTTATTTTATTTGTGTTACATTATACTTGCATCCTGTTGAACAATTAAAACTTCCTTTTGAAGGTTTCCTGAACCGATTTTGCAATTCGCCATCACCTGTAGACCCTCCACTCTGTAACAGAACGTAACACTATGTGTGTTTATTCTGAAAATTTATAGGACAAGTGATAAGACATGTTAGAGATTTATATTTATACATATTTAAAGTCGATATTGGAAGTCCGATGCATTTGTCAATAAGTATAATAATAACTGTTCACGCCTATTAAAACAATATAACCACAGACAATCAAGAATCGATATTTATGCGGCGAACAATTTTATTTTTTTGAAGGCAATACTTATTCACTGCCACCCACTACTCATCGCTAAAATATTGTAGTAAAGGCAAATCATTACTTACGAAAATTCTGTTAGAATATACACTGTAAATGTTATCTTGGATAATTATACATTTCAATTAAGAAAAGAGGTTTTATTTGATACGAAAACCTACAGTTTGTCGAATACTAAACAATAACTCCACTCCAATTGCCTCGAATAGAATACAATTGTTACAATTAAGAAACAACAACATCAATAACTCTGTTGATAAACATACTTATATATTTCTAAATACATGCATATTATAGGGAAATTACACCCAGACAAAAAACAAAATGATCATGCTCCTCACACACTATTTATCCTGAGTGGAAATCGAACCCACGTCCTCCAGCTTTGCACTCCAGGTCATAAGTGACCTGGAGTGCAAAGCTGGAGGACGTGGGCCTAGACCAACAGACTTGTGGAGGAACAGGTATCATGTCCCTCCAACACAAAAACCCAACGGCTGATGATGGGAAGTTGTATATGTTAAGGTTTAAAATTAAAATATTGTTTTATCTGTGTCACTGTTAGAAACTGTTTTATTGTATCTGTGTCTATGTTATCTGCGAAAGTAAGAAAATGGTAACAAGTGTTCTTGTTAAAAATGTGCCAGTATATAGTTATCTGTGAATGTTCCTCTGCTAAGTAAAAGTCTTAAATAATATTAAATTGTTTTCTTTTTAATATAAGCCCTAAAAGCATATAATATGCTCTAATCGGCGCGGCGTAAGAATTATTCATATCGCGATACAGGATTTGCAGTTACTCTGTAGTTTGGTGTGTCGAAGTTAGATGGCGCTGTAGTGTGTTTTAGTTTCATGGTATGTGGAAGTCGCCACAAGCTCCAAATATATTCAGTGAAGATGAGTCTAGAAATACTTACTCTGCATGTTTACTATTATCCCCTGTGTCCACTTCACATCTAATACTCTGTTCACTACATTCCGATATAACCGTGCTGTTTAACTCCACGTGTGAACCGGAATACATTTGTATGCCAACGCCGCAATTCTTTATATTACAGTTCCTAAACTCCACCTGTAATATTTAATTTTATATTCAAAAGTCCGTTATTTTTGAATAATTACACTCAATAGCAAGAACTTGTTCACATAAAGCTAGCTGAACATTTCGGAAGCTAAGAGAGAGAAAGCTTAGTAAAATAAATTATTTTTTAAGACATAAATTATTTTGCCTTAAACAGAAAAAAAAATGTCAAGAAAAAAATAGAAATTGAAAGACAATTTTTTTTTAACACATCTTGAACTGTTCACAAACCAACTTAGATTCGTTGTTTTCAAGTGTATTTATTACAAATAAATTAGACTTAGAACATAATTATAACTAATAACATTATTAATTATCAATTCTAACAAATAGTAAAACCTACTAAAGAAATGTATTACGATTTTTTTATATGTTTAAGATGTAAAAATGTTGTAACACTGAGGGATTTGAGTTAAGTTTATTTTATGGACTTAAATTGCAAAAAAAAAACATATCTACACTTCTTTGAAAACTGTTAAACTTTCTTGTCCTAATGTTCAAATTCATAAAACAGCTTAAGTATTAGTCTTACCTGAGCGCCTTTGTGTACAACAATGCCAGAATAGAAATTGTTGAATGTGCAGTCTTCAATGAGAATCTTCGCTCCTGCCATTGCAACTATTCCTTGGGCAAAGTCACACTAAAACAAAAATATTAACTAAGAAATGCATTAATTTATTTTGAAATAGTGTTTTAATGAATTTATAGCTTCTATTTTGCTAAACCATTTAATCCTTGGTTGGACCATACATATTTTACACAATTATGCAGTAGTATCTTGGCATGATGCCACCCGTTTTTATATTCTACATTAAATAAGCTTTTATATAGATGACAAAATATGATCTAAGACGGTGGCGGAACTTGTTCTGAACGTCACTCTAAACCGGCAGGAATAGCAAAAGCAAAGCTGTACAAAATAGTGTGGCTGCCTACTTTTCAAGAGGCGAACAAGTTCTGCCAGTTCGCGACTTCCGTCGTTGGGTATACCTGAGGCACTTGCAGTTTCGTTCGTTCAACATCGAAATACCACTTTCCCGTTATCCACTGCTTTAAGATGAATTGCAGTGGACACATACATTTATGCATGTCTTAACAGATAATAATAATAAAAATCTCACACACGGCTATCTGGTCCCAAACTAGGCAGAGCCTGTGCTATGGTGATCATATTTCTAAATACATACATATTATAGATAAATTACTCCCAGACACAAAACAAATACTCCTGCACATCACACGAAATTTGTTCTGGGGGGAATCAAACTGTTTGACTAATAGCAATTGGTGCAAATGGACCCTAGAGTGAATACCAGGAATCAGATTAATAAATTAGATAAAGGGCCTGTTGCTTATGATTACATGAAAGAGTGGTGACTAATTAATTTATTGAGCGCTAAAGAACTTGCTTGCTAATAATAAGAAACACTAACCTGCGAACTAGTTGAATCATCAAGTATAGTACACCGAGATATGTGTAAAGTGCCTGCTTTCATCACAATAGCGGTGTTTACAGCTGTACACAGTAGCGTCAGGTCGCGCAGCCTGCACTCTTCACTCAGCATAAGTAGACACGACCGCATGTCGGGTGCTTTAAGAGTTACGCCTGTAAATTTAATAATTGTAAACAAATATTTACGTATATCTGAAGAATAGTTCTAATACTAGACACCTCAAACGGCCGTGTGATCTCAAACTAGACATTACAAGAACCAGAATGTTTATACACAGATTTTTGTAGATTCCATTTTACTTGCAATCCTCATTCTGATGTTGCTCTCTCTCTCTCTCTTTATTTAAAAACTTTTTTAGAAATATAAATTTATAGAAACTCACCATTAAAACTACATATACTAATATGCGAAAGTGGCATCTCTGGTAACTCGTATTCCTTACTGCACACCACTAGTTCTTCAGGCTCCAAGGCTAGCGCCTCTTCTGCTGACGTTAACATTGTCAGCATATACTCATTTGTGAGGTGGGAGCGAAGGAACTTGGAGATCTCTTCGAATTCGAATATTGAACCACCTTGCCAGAGTGCGACAACCTTAAAGATATTATTATATAAGTTAAAAACGACCGAATGGCATAGTGGTTTGTGGAACGGACTGCTATTCTAAAGGTCGCGGGTTCGATTCCCGCTCAAGTCAAGCATTTGTGTGCATGAACATTTAATGTTTGATTTGGTCTGGGTGTTTCTATGTATAATATGTATGTATTTACAAAAAAAAAAGTATATATGTATTTATATCAGTTGTCTAGTACCCATAGTACAAGCTCTACTTAGTTTGGGACTAGATGGCGTTGTGTGACTGTGGAAAAAAAAAAAAAAAAAAAATTTGCATCCTAAATTTATATTAATATAAATAAGCAAGCAAGCAAGCAAATAAATAAGCTAATAAGACAATAATTTAATTTGACAATATTATATAATTAAGTAGAATAGCATCTTGATTGTCAGATGTTATGTCAGATTTTTTTGCGGGCACATGCTTGGGGCGATCCAAATGTGTCAATCAAGTATGACACTCCAGACGGTTTATTTAGATGGTCGATTTAGACACACCGCTCTACCGAAAACCCGTGGGCTGACGGCCCGAAAGAAAATGATCTCTGAGTCTGACTTCCCAATAATTATTAAAGTGGGCTGGCATGAAAATGATTAGCAACCAATTTAGTCAAGAATAAGTGTTCCATGAGTTTCCATGGGGATAACTGAAGCTGGGATACTTACATTTTTCTTACTCCTGTTCTTCTGGTATTTACTCCTAACCTTAGCTAAATATTGCTCCCTGATGAGTGAGTTTTCATACAGTGTCCACTTCGACATGAGCCCATCAAGACGAGCATTCATTTCGGCGCACAATGATATGTAGTTTGGAGGTAGTAGAGAATCTGTAAACAGCATTAGTTGCCAAAATTTCAGGATTGTAGCCCAAGAAGTTTAGGCTCTGCATTGATCAGTGAGAACAAGTAAATTTATATGTATAAATTACCATACCATATTTGCAATTTATACACTAATAACTTTTTAGTGAGCCTAACTCTAAGGTTCTTTTTGCAATTATAAAACTATATTATTTTTACTTGAAATTGAAATTTTTTTTTTTTTTAGAATTACAGATATTTTTGTAGGTGATGTAGCATAATACATACATACATGTACTGGTTGACTGGTAGATAACACCATGTGGCATTAAGCCTGTCTCATGCAAATTTTAATGCAGGATGTGTAAAAAATTAATTAAAAATAAATAAAACTACAGCAATAAGCATACCATCATCATTAGCCAAATCTCCTTCACACAACGATGAGTCGAGCTGCCGCAGTTTCTCATGTGCGTCGATTGCACTATTCCTCAACAATGTAATGGAGCGAGCTACACAGTTGGGAATGGTACCATTGTGCATATCTGCCCAGAGCTGCATGCGTTCCTCTATTGTGTTTGGTAGAAGGATTTTATCATCTGCATCGTCCCAAGGCATCCAGATGTCATTGTAATAGAATCTGTCAAAAAGTCAAGATTTTTTGTTTTACTTCAAATACAAAAGGAAGTTTTCGATCCAACTAATATTTTTTTACACAAAGATGGCTATACTGATTTCTAAAAATTTTTTCTTGTCTTGGCAGATTCCAGTCTCATGTGGTTAGAATGGGATGTACTGAAGATGCCAATCTTGAAGAAATATGGGGGACTCCACAAGTTTTCAAGGGGTGATGAAGTTTTCAGACGGCCCAGTATTACGCAATAGTAGTTCCAATCTTGTAATTCATTTACTTGGTGTGTTTTGTTTATTTTGTAGTTTAATTTAAGTATTAAGTATGATTGGCATTTGGAATTTTTCAAATTTCTGTTTAGGTGCACATACCTTAACAAATCAATAAACTCGGCAGTGGTAGCAACATTGATACACTGCTCTCTCTGCTTCATAGTTGGCCAAAGTTCTATCAGTGGGACATCAACTACATTCTCCGGTAGAGATACCGACTCGTGTTGTACGCTCAGCACATCAACACAAGCAGATAAGTTCTCAAAGTCCACTGTAGTTACTGCAATGTATGCTATACAAGGGAATCTCACTTCTGTAAAATGAAAAACATAAGATTTAAGTAAAGGAAGAAAAAAAGACAAATCAAAATAGTCAGAAGACTTTAATGATACTAAAGGTATTTTATTTTTATATGACTGTCTGTTAAGTAAGAGATAGTGGGTTTGATTCACACTCAGGATAAACAGTTGTATGATAAGCATAATTATTTATTCTGTTACAATATAATAATGTTTATATTTATTAATAGTATGTTTGTCAGAAGTTTGATTACCATAGTAAAGGCTCTTCCTAATTTATGGTCAGATTATTATTCACTATGATGGGTCCTAATGAAATCAAACAGAAGAGAGTTATATTGTGTTTTAAATATATTTTATATTCAGAAACATTTAAACTGATAACTTGTTTTCATTGGCTTTCATTTCAAACCTCGAGATAACATTACTTTAGTTTTTAAGAGTTTAAAGAGTTTAAACATAAAACTTACCAAACTTTTTACAGAACTCTTTGGAAAGCTTCCACAGTGCATCCCATCCAACAGGTTCTACCAAGAGTTCTGCCTGTGTACTCCACTGTTCTCTAGCCGTTCCACGACCAGAGCTAAAGACTCTCAACAACTCCTGCTGGATCTCAGCATCGCTTCGTGAAAAAGTATATACTGTTGGCATCTACAACAGTTAAATTAATACCTCCTACATTACAAGTCCGAGTTGGTTTACTTTCAGTTACGTTTTGGTTTGTGCTATTCTTAAGCAGTATCTATTTTATTGAAAGTATTACTAATTCCTTGCAGGATCTCGCTACATAACTGTAACACATAGACAAGTCGTAGCAGAATGAAATTAACATTAATTTGAGTGAAACAGTGCTGAGTTATAAGTTATAACACAAAAATAAAGAATAAATTACACACCTTTTGAGACAAATCAGTAAAAAAAAAATTAAAACACGACCTCTAAAACTGTTGTTTATGACATGAGTCATTTTCAAAAATAAATTATTGTTTATTTTCAGAAAAAAACTATTGTATTATTTACCTTGGTTATTTTAATGCAAATATCACCTCAGACTTAAGTTGTTTACTTTTTTATTGTTTCACAAATCATCGAAATGAAAATGTTAACTTTAAACCGCCACCAACTGAAAATTCAAACTAGCGATTGACGACTGACGTTAACTTGGAAGTGTTGCCATTAATCTATATCTATAAAAGAAGAAACTTACAGGCTTATTCGCTGACAGATCGATCAACGCACAGCTACAACCGCTTGGTCTAAAATCATGAAAATTTGCACAAATGTTCCTCGGGTAATGTAGGTGTGCACTAAGAAAAAATGTTCAAAAATTCCACCCCTAAGGGTGCAAAATGGGGGTTAAAAATTTATATGAATCTTCGTTAATTTTGGGTAGTAGCGTATCCTCTACGATGTCGACTACCACGCGGACTAAGTTGCTAACAAAAACTAGTATGAAATAAAATACAGAACAATGTATGACAATGAACCTATTTCTAGTGATAAAATTATTCTGTACTATCGATTTACTTACTTTTATACAACCTTTTTCAGACCCTAAAAAGTAGCTTTTGGCTTTAGCAACTTTCTATCTACTTTGAAAGTTTAGAATTAGTCGGATTTATAAGAGTTGGCATCACTGTTGCAGATGTGAATTTTTTTTTCACAGTATATTAGTACCTGTGATATTGTTGACCATATATGAATATATGACTGGGGGAAATAATTTAATAATTCAATTGGTTCAGCTTTCCATTGACGTCCATCGAGTTGGGGGGAGGTTTTTTTTTACAGAAAGTTTACATTCTTGTAAGTGTGTGCTTATTGAGGTAACAAACAAAGTTTCAACATGCGGAGACACGTAGTTTTTGAAAAATGAATCAATTACTTTGCAATATTTATGTCAATCCCTACCATTTTGTGGATCACTCAAAGTGCCGTCCCATGTGGGGTTTGAACCCACATGGGACGACATAAGGCGACATGGGCATGGTAGGAAGCGGCGTGGAGACCGCTTAAACCACTACGCCCTTCGTACAGTCAATTTACCTTAATAAATAACAGTTTGTACTCAATTCAATAGTTTTTATGCACATATATATTTAACAGTTTATATATATTACAGCATTATTTTCATTACGAGCTATTAGAATGTGTAGTGTTAACCTCCTTTTGCTGCTTTATCATTTAGTATTTAATTCGTTTTATTTTAACAGTACCTATCAGGGCAGATAACAAATAAAATAGCTTAGGTTCAACTTATGGCAAAGAACCGAATTGATTGACCCGACTCCACGTGGTACGAGTCTGTCCTACCCCTAGAGTGTTTTTATAGAGCCTCCGCCTGCTGGAACAAATCGTCGTCTTTAAACCGCTGGAACAAATCGTAATCGTAGTTGAACCTAAGCCGGAACGGCTAAGGCTGGTCGCTGAAGGCGACCAACATGCGGAGGCGAGCATGAATGCCAGCGATTTGTTACGCAAGGGTGTAGAGGCTGCTCTTCACGCAGTGCCGGAGACGTTGCAGTCTCAAAACAGATACAGAAATAACTTTGAATCAGTCCCCCTATTTTTTCTGATGCATGGGGTTCCCCCCCTTCCGTAAAAAAAAATGACCCAAGTTGAGGCAATCACGAGTTATATGGACCAAGTAAATTTTAGAATTTTGGGAAAAAAAACTCGTAATTGCCTCAACTTGGGTCATTTTCATATTTTTTCTTGAAAAACTCTACAATTAGAAGTAGGATTGATCTCTTTAACATAACTAAATAAGCGGAGGCGGATGGCGGATTAAGTATTAAGAGCGCCCTAGGCAAGCTTCTCATCAGCCCCCTCTCCCCCCCCCCCCTCCCAAAACTGCATTATTAATAGCTAATAGTTGGCGTTACTAAAATGTGTGATAGTGATTACTCCAAAGACATTTCTTTACAAGAACATTTTTTTTTTATGCGTGGAAACCCCCATGATCTCTCCCCTCTGGGGTCTCCCCACTGGGGTTTGCGTTGGGTCACTGTATGAGAATCGAACCGACAAAAACCACTCCAAGGATCCGATAACAGCTTTTATTGAGATGTCTAGGCATTTCTTTTTTTTTGGTGACAGAAAGCTTTACCTGTCCCAGACCTGCACTTATGCATGATAGAAGCGACCTATGAGACTAAATCCCTCAGGTGGCCCCCTCCGAGGCTCATGAAAGAACAACTCCGCCCTTCCTAGCGCCTGCCCATTAAAACCTTCGGGGATTACCTTTCATTTAGAAGACGTCTACCACACGAGGACGTCACCGGTGGCGAGTGGAGGGGAAAACCCGTCCTGAGACTACGCTCAGTAACGGGATACTCGGCGTCCTAGGACGCACAAAAACGCACAACTAGACGCTTGCGCGTGTTGTGCCCGGACTCGGACACCGCTGTGCATGCAACTCCGGTGTCACCCGGAGTGCTGAGGGATTCTCTTTTGCGTGAGGTAACGCTATGTTGCCATAGCGACTAGGATACCCCCCCAGCCGTTAACCTCTTCACCGGGCTACCTCAGCTTGACTGCTGGTCGTTGGAGTTTGATCTTTGGAAGGCAACCTCGCGCCCCTAGGCACGTGCCTACTTTGCCTTAGGGTTAATCCGCTACTGCAAATAGGAATTTTGCGATAAAAAGTCGTGATTGCTTCAACTTGGGTCATTTGGAAACTAGCCAATCATGGCGCTTATTCTTTACCAATGTGTTTATTATCATTCCTAATGGTTTTCATCAATATAACAGAAACTCTGGCAATTTTGCAGCCGCCTCGAACTCGTGATTGCCTCAACTTGGGTCATTTTCTTGAATAACACGGCACTTTAAACTCTACAATTTAACGTATGTTTGATCACGATAACATATGGACCAAGTAAGTATGTGAATTTTGCAATAAAAAATTACTTCCCTCACTTCTGGAGTCATACGGAATGCAAGCAATCATGTCGCTTATTCTTTACTAACGTGAATACCATCATGATGGTTTTTATTAATAAGACAGATACCCTGGCAATTTTGCAGCCTCTGGAACCAGGTATACCCTAGAAAGGAAGTCCCTGGTGCCCCGACATACCTCGGGCCATCTACAAAAACAGGTAGACGACCCCCCCCCCCCGTGTGGGAACCCCATGTTCCCTCTGCTCCCTGGAAGCGCAACGCGCTCGCCGCTACCCCGGCCTGCTTCTGCTAGGGTGACAGATGGCCTCACCTGTCACCTCCAGGCCTGCGCTTATGGAGGACGGAGGTCGTTCTGCGACCTCCGGCGCCTGAGTCGCCTGCGGTACCTGGCCCGTTCCCGGGCCTGGCGGGCCGGGAGAGTCCTAAACCTCTCCCGGTCCCGCTCCGCCGTCTCCTTCGCGAGCATAACTTGCTCGCAGAAGGAGACGGCAGAGTTCCACGCACTCTCGCTTCGCACGATAGCCGCAATCAGGCACTCCGATGGCTGCCACGAGGTCTCGCCTCTGCTCAACCCACACCGGGCACTCTGCCAGCGTGTGGAGAGCTCAGATATGTCTGGCCATCGCAGTGGTGGCACTCAGGCGTTGGCTCCTTGCGGATCCTTGCGGACACAGGTGATCCCCGAAACATCCTTTCCCAGTGATCACCTGCGTCAGTCGGTATGAGAGGGTCCCGTGACGCCTCTCGAGCCAATCCTCCATAACGGGTCTTACCGCCGCGATGACGGCGTGCCCGATACGGCTTTACCCTAGATTATTAATATGTAACATGACATAATATGTATAAATAAACTTATGGCTATACTTACCTAATTATATTAGTAAGATTTCGCCTTCATACACGAAATAGATATAAGTAATTCTACTTGGAATCATGTATATCATACCTTTTCCTTTTTGACGCGATTATCTTTGCATGCAATTGGAAGATCATGGTTCATGGGTGGTTCTTTGTTCAAAGTTGTTCATTTCCATGACTTGGAAAAGTACCGGGCAGATCATTATGGGCAATGTATATTTAGTATCTTTAGATTGGGTAGACTTATATCGTGAAAGAGTCATGTTTCAGGTTCGGCAAATTGAGACTGCTTTCCGGAGTGATTCTACGTCCTCGGAGAAAACTAGTGTTAAGCATTTCTTTCTTTGTTTTTCACTGAGTGAGTCACATGAGTAAGGTTATTTTACTTTTAACTTTTTAGGTATTATTCGTTAACTTGTAAAGACTATAACAGATTTCACTAACGTGGTATGTATTTTAGGTTGTAAGCTATTGCCGGGAAATAAATATAATAATAGGTCTTTACCTATGAAATTGCCGTTTTGTATGCAATAAGTAAGTGAAAGTACTTATTTTTCAAACTTTTTTATTTCTGTTTTTCGAAGTAATCACCCATGCGATCGACTCATCTTTGCCAATGCATTGGCAGTTTATTGTTTCTTGTAAAAATCAGCTGGTCGGGAGGCAACAAACTCTTCAATGGCATTTTGTACTGCCTCTCGGGATTTGAATTTTTTACCCACTAAAAAGTTGTCTAAATTTTGGAAAAAGTAATAGTCGGTAGGTGCAAGGTCTGGTGGTCACATCTGCAACCAGCTTTGGTCAATCGGTCGTCCCCACTGCTCCTTCACAACAACGCGCGACCCCATACTGCGCAACAGACAGTCTCCAAGCTGCAAGAGCTGGGGTTGGAAGCTCTCCCTCATCCGCCATACTCACCAGACCTTGCACCTATCGACTATTACTTTTTCCAAAATTTAGACAACTTTTTAGTGGGTAAAAAAAGTTTGAAAAAATAAGTACTTTCACTTATTGCATACAAAACGGCAATTTCATAGGTAAAGACCTAATTTATATATACTTTATATTTCTTGTCAAAGTGTGTTTATGCCGATGAAGGCTTCCAACCGTTAATAACAGGTCATTTTACATTATAATTAGTTATATCTACATTAAATGGGAGTGAGTAATTGTATATTACGTATATTAAATAATGACCCTTGACTAGACATGTTATTACGGTATATTAGCCATACATGATAAAATAGATGGTGAATTAAAGCGAATACACCATGTAAAATGTGAAAAGACAAAATGGGATTTACGAGTATATGCATGAGTCAAGTAATTTGCAAACCAACAATCAGAAAATGTGTCGTAATCATACAATTTTCATAGCTTATTAAAACCAATGAGCTGTCTTGCTTTGCTTATCTTGCCTTTAAAATTAATAATTTGGTAAGCAAGTGATATTCAAGTTCTTGTTTTATTCTGAATACAGAAATGTTAAAGTTTCTATGCCATGCAAGTACACGAGTGTTACGTTCGATAGCTCAATTGTGTCGGCTTATAGCTGTGGTTCTGATAGAAATAAATGAATAACGAGACAGGTGAACTTAACTGATGTATATTATAGAAAATTACAATAAAAAGTATATTGCCGACAAGCAAAAGGGCGACCAATCAAGATGGTCTCCGCCTCCCTACGAGACAGTAGGGAGGCGCCCCCGCGCGCCTCAAGCATAGTGAAGGGAAACCGCAACACGAGTTCCATTGATCTATTTAACTCAAAGAGTTTTTCATACAAATTAAAAGAACCTTCTCTGTCGAATGACGACATCATATCATCACGTGACCACAATGCCGCGTTTGTGTGGCCTGTTTTTTATTTACATAAAAATATACTTTTGTTTGATTTAAGGACGAAACAATGAATAAGACATTACAGGTATTATTTAAAAAATATGTAGGAATTAAAAACTATTTTTGAATAGTCGTCAATTCCCGGATTCTGAAAATCGCAATTCATTGTGTGTGCCTATGTAACTTTTTCAAATTCAATTAATTGGCTGCTTTAATACTACAAGTTTTTCCCACATATTATTTTATTTTTTAAGGACAATCTTCGTGTGTTTTTAAGGAATTAAGATTAAAATTTGTTTTTACTTACTAACTTCACTCACTATGTGAAAAGCAACAAAATAATTGCCTAACACCGATTTTCTGTTAGGCCGTGGTATCACGAGGTACCTACTCCGGTCGAGCCGGTCAATGACCGTTCCGATATCTACTATCATAGTAACAGTCAAGTTTGATAATCAAAATAGTACCCGCCCACTGTCATTGCCAAAAACAAAATAAAGAACAATTGAAAGAATTTTTTTTTACTCACTTGCGATTTAAAAGTAATAATAGTACTAAACTGTTGTATTATTTGTATGACATTTTAGTTATCAAAGACTGAAGCTATACAACACTATATTAATGACAACAATAATAGGAAAGCAGTTCTTCTTGACACGGCCCGTATAGTGGGGAGGCTCCGGTTTCCAAGGGGTTGAGCCTTATGAGAAGAAAGGGCAGACAAACTCACATCATCATCATCATCATCAGCCTATCGCAGTCCACTGCTGGACATAGGCCTCTCCCATTGCACGACACTATAACACAAGCGTAAAAATATATTACTCTGAAACAAATGTACATTGTTTTCCTTTTATTATGCAACTAGCTGACCCGCGCAACTTTGTCTGCGTCTCTCAATAGTAATAAATTTTCTCCGTTTTTGAAACATTCTTCATTGGTGCTCAGCTCCTATTGGTCTTAGCGTGATGATATATAGCCTATAGCCTTCCTCGATAAATGGGCTATCTAACACTGAAAGAATTTTTCAAATCGAACCAGTAGTTCCTGAGATTAGCGCGTTCAAACAAACAAACAAACAAACAAACAAACTCTTCAGCTTTATAATATTAGTATAGATGTGTAACATAGCCTTATAGCCTTGCCGCAAAGAAATAAGACATAAGCAAAACGTGCTACTTTGTTGTAGCAATTAGTACTGTATTTACCTGATGAAATTGCATATAGAAGTAAATAAGGCACATATTAATTCATCTAGCGTTGTTCTTACCTTAGAATCGTATTCACGACAGAACGGTCCGCTTGTGTGGATTTTTTTAATAACTCTACGTTTTGAGACCAATGTCACATTGGGCCAACAATGCTAGTTTTTTTTCGTGTTTAAAAAAACGTGTTTTATTTTTATTTTCAAGAAGTAGATTTGCTTTACATAATGTGCTTTTAATTTAATAAATACAGTGTTCATTTATTACATTCTAGCTACGGAGTGCATTTTCTTTTTGTAGACACTACATTCGCAGACATAAATTTCGTAAGTAAACTTTTAAATACCTGGAGAATTACTTTTAGCAAAACAACTAACTATTGATAAATTTATGTTTATTATTTAGCTCATTACTTTATTTAGAATTTAATGCATTTGCTTTTATTTACATTTAAAATAAATGAACGTTCCTAGGAACTTCTTCAAGAACAATTATTTTGTACTTGCTTGCGTGGCTTGTTGTTACTATATTTAATTAGATTTATACATACCTTAACATGAAAAGTCAAATACATATTCATTTACAGATAACGTTAAATATTTTAAGAAATAGCGTGATTACATAACAGCAATTTAATTTACTTCTACGATTAAACTAACTGCCTGTTTTTAGTTTGTGATAACTCAATTATGTATTTAGTTCATTTCAAATACAGACTTCGATACTAATGCTAGAAAAAGACAGGTCTGTATTTTTTGAAATCTTTTTGTTTCGGTTTTAACTGAGGCGGTCAATGCCTACGTTATTTCCTTGCCTTCTCTGTCATAACAAATCGTTTCTGAAGGTTATCGAGAATCTCTCTAATAATCACCCGATTCTTCCTGTGCGTCATCTCGTCAAGCTGCGGTAAAAAAAATCTAACGACGCTCACAAAAAATGCAAATTATAAACAATCTTACTATAGGGTGACAAATTTACTGCTACGTCGTTGATAATGATATTATAAACTTACTTACCATTTACTAGGTATAAAACCTTAGAGAAGTCACGCAAGTGAGGGCAAACGTCAATAGTTCTTGCAGCCTAATTATTTAATGAAATTATGATTACGATACTGCATGTACTGTGACTAAAAATAAAAATATTGAAATCTTTATCAATTTATTCAAAATGAAAACAAAGAAGGGTTCGTTTTGACCGAATCATACCGATCGGTAGTCACAAGGAAACTGATCGTGGGGAAATCTATAGTGTTTAATTGTAGAAGAAGAACTCGTACACACTCATACAAATAACAAGTTATACAGGAATTTATATCTTTGCTCAGTAGGTCTGCATTTGCCAAAACAGATTGTTATTGATCTATGCATTTAGAATAATTTTAAAAGAATTGGAATAAAAAAAGAATGATATTTTGGCGTTGACTTTGCTTCTGCATAAACTAAACTCTTTTGTAGTCTCTTTGGTGCCAGATTTATTAAAAACTAACAGAGGATTTATTTTTCTTATTATTAATGATTAATTTTGGTAACTCTAATACTAATAATAAGAAACGATGAACTTGACTTTTTAGAAATTTTCATAAGGTATGTGAGCAATCCATCTTACAGAGCCATGTCCTGGTATACTGCAGTCTTGAGCATAGCCATAGCCGCCTTAGCATACTGGCAGTATTGGAGATGGGCCCACAGAAGAATGCTGGAACTGGCAGCAAAGGTCCCTGGTCCACCAGCTTTGCCAATACTTGGCAATGCCCTGATGTTCATGGTTAAGCCTGGGGGTAAGAATATGGAGCATAACCATTTTAACTCATCAAATTTACTGGTCAGTTGAGTGAAAGCCAGGTGATGGATCACCAAAATCCCCAATCTCTAAGAGTTATAATCCCCGGTTTTTGATCTGCTCCACCGGATCCAATTCTTTATAATAATAATAATAATACCTCATACACGTCACACACGGCCGCCTGATTCCAAACTAGGCAGACCCTGTACTATGGTAACCAGACTGCTGATAAACATACTTATATATTTCTAAATACATACATATCACAGATAAATTACACCCAGACACAGAACAAATGACCGTGCTCATCACAAAATGGGCCTGGGTGGGAATCGAACCCACGAACTCCGGCTTAGCAGTCAGGGTCACTAACTGTAGACCAACAGACCATTAGTGAGTTGCTACACACATGGACACCTGCATTTAAAATAGTTGCAGGAATCCAAAGGTGGCGGTAATCACTTACCATCAGGTGACCGATTAGCTCGTTTGCCCCCCTATGTCATAAACGGAAATAAAAATACTAAGCTTTAATGAAACATACACAGCTGATGAGGCAACGTTTACATTCATTCACTATACTGTACCACTATACTGTTCTTAGGGGGACACCAGCTGATGTTGGTATGTTCTGTACAAACTAATAACTGCTAGAACTTTCTTTTCTAGATTCAGTATTTATCCTCTTAATGCATAGTTAATAGTCACAGCAGTACATACAAAATCTCTTTTTTATCTAGAACTTAACTTAAAATAAACACACTATTCTTATCTTCTTTACATAGTTTAAAGTAAAGTCGCTTTTTTGTGTTGTACGCTTAGATCTTTTAAACTAAGCAACGGATTTTAATGCGGTTTTTACCAATAGAGATAGTAATTCAAGAAGAAGGTTTATACATGCATATTATAGAAGAAAAAATCCGAGAATTTCAAAGATTTATCGTAAAAAGCATGTTTTTGTGCGCTTCCATTGCACACGCTGGCTAAACCTTACGAGATACATCAAAATAATGTGTCAGTAATAGATCAAAATTGTATATTTTAAAAATATCTAAAAAATATTCCACGTTGGTACATCTAGCCGCTTCCTACTGCCGCTACTGAGTGTTGTGGATCCCATCCCCTCATGGGACAACACTTTGTGTGATTCACAAATTGTGGTTCTGAGTCTGGGTGTTATTTGTGTCCGTTTAATGTCTTTGTAAAGTCCCCGACGACATAGGATATATTCCTGGTGCGGGACTTGTATTTAAAAAAAAATGTTTGTCAGACTCTTATATTTTGTTTAATAACCAAGAAACAAAGAATTTTTAAAAGAAATTATTGATGCTTTATAATAAATGAAACCCTTTTTTTTAGAAATATTGAACAAAATCTCAATGCTTCACAAGGTGTATGGACAATACTTTAAGTTCTGGTTGGGTCCTGATTTGAATATTTGCGTGAAAAATCCTACAGACATAAGAGTAAGTAACTCTAGTCATGAAATTATTATTGTATTGTATAATTGTGTGAATAATTTAAAGAAAATGTATTTCATCATCATCAACAGCCTTTAGTAGTCCATTGCTGGACATAGGCTTCTGCTTAGGAAGGAGGTTTTGGCCTGATTTACCACGCAAGCCAGGCGGTTTGGTATAGGAGGGCAAAAAGTGTCCTGGCATTTACTACGGGTGGTCACCGAGGACCTGGAAGGGGTTAAAATTGTAATTAAATACATCACGTAGTTATAGGCACGTTCCCTTACGGAGATTGTCTCTTCTCAGATGTTGCTGACAAGCAGCAAAGTCAACCAAAAGGGGCCACTTTATGACTTGATGAAACCCTTCATCGGTTCGGGTATCCTAGCAGGAGGTAGTACTAATTCTGTAACTTAATAATATATTACTGTTAAATTGTTTATTTTGGGGTATCCTAAATTTGATGCACACATTTGAAACTTCTCTTCTAGCTTATAACTTCGCAATGACTATTATTGACTATAATTTGGTCCTACAGCGTTATGACCTTAGTTTATTATGTCAGTATAGATGTTAAGACCACAAACTTCCAAATATGGATGCTACATTCTCAAAACAGAGTTTCTCACTTTCTGTCTGTTGGTCTAAGAACATAATTTTATCCATTTCTGTTCAAATAGATGTAGCACAGGCATACTCTTATCTATCCATAACTTAAGATACATTCAGTATTGTTCTGTTGTTTGTGCAAAAAATAATTATTGAAGTTAATTTGATCACACTACAGATATTCGTCTCTTGAGATCTTAAAGCCAGCTAAACTCAACCTCTACCTCTTAAAGGTTGTATAACTTAGTAGCAATTATAATAACTGCTAACTTAACTTAAAAGATCTAATGTAGACTGTAGAATATAAAGATCAGAATTTTATGACTAATTTGCACATGTATACAGATCGTTTTAAACATTTGAAAGGTTTCAGGTTCAACATGGCGAAAACATCGAAAGATCGCCAATCCATCTTACAACAAGAAAGCAGTAGAACACTTTACACATGTATTTAATGCAGAGGCAAAACAGTTGGCAATGGAGCTCACTCAAAAAGATCCGAAAATGATATTTGAAATATACACAGATGTGGTTAAGTTTACAACGCAGAGTGTAACTCGTAAGTAGAAAGTAGTATCTATGACCCATTAAATTAAAGTCAGTTCTTTTGGTGACGGATTAAGAATACAGAGTGTCACCACCCCTATTCATTCCGTGGCTATCGTAAGAGCCGACTACGGGACCAAATTACGCAGGACAACAGTACTGCAAAGAGAAGGAAAACTTGAAACAAATCCTATACCAACTAGACTTGCAACGAATAGTATATTCGGCAGTATACCGAATACCGAATATTCGGCGAGGCCCCTGACCGAATAGCCGAATATTAGGCAAAAGTATTCGGCTGGATTTTAGCGCCAAAAACTTGTACAGACGTGAATTAAATTATGTACCTGTTTTATGTACCAATGACTACTTAATAAATGATTATAAAAGAAATGAGAACCTTACCCTTATAAATTTGATTACCACAATAATTCAAATACATAGAATCCTCCATTTTTCCAATTCAGAAGATGATTATGTACCTGTGTTATGCACCAATGACTACTTAAATGATTATAACAGAAATGAAAATATGAATATATACGTAATCAATCGATTTTAATTTTATTTAATTTCATTTTACCAATTATTGATCAATGACAAAATATATTATTTAAGTATTCGGTATTCGGCCGAATAATATGTAGATATTCGGTATTCGGCCGAATATAATAAAAGCAGCCGAATAGGCCGAATACCGAATAGTAACCGAATATTCGTTGCAAGTCTAATACCAACCCATCTGGTCAGCGTGGTATATGTCAACCAGTGGACTATCAAAGTCTGTTGATGATGATGATGGTTAAAATAAATAAAAAAAAGTAAAAAGGGTTTGGAGCTCCTGGTATTCGGTATTAATCAATTCGATTTACAAGTATGCGATCTTAATCTGCTCGTGCTAATTCTTATATTTCTAAATTCATCCTTATAAGCATCATATCCATCTCTTTCCGTTACCTTCTCTTCTTGCCTTTATCTTTCAATGTAGGCCCAACGTCGCTATTACGTGAGACTAAACTACAACCGGTAAGACTTGGTATAAAAGTATATCTTGAAATATTATATTGATATTGATATATTATATACCCCGTATACGGGTATATAATATATATACCCATATACGGGGTAACGTGCTTACATAATTTATAGGTATAGGTATCTCAGAAGATTGAGCTGCCTATCAAACCGCCAATAGCATAGACTATACTCAACCATAACTACGAGTACTCGACTAGCTTGTACGTACGCTACGTAAATCATTATTAGTCTAGTGCGAACGAAGGCCTCCCCCAAGGAGCGCCAGCGTGAATAGGATAGGACCATATTTATGGATAAGTTTGAATGTGTCATGTCTATGTCAATTAACTATTAATTTCATTGCATTTATTTATTCAATTTTGTGATACATAGGTGGTTAGGATGTCAATTTTATTATGTACAAGCTATGTCCCGCCGAAAGGCATACAAAATATTAGGCAATGATATATAAACAAAACAATATTATAATACATCATTGATATTAGGTACATTCTTTAAATATTCTAAGAGTATTGTTTAAATAAAGCATCATCATTTTACATAAACAAAGTCATCAATCCATATAAGTATAGGTATATATTTTAAAGTCATCATCAGTTCAGGTCAAATTAAGTTATAACAGTTTCAGTATATTACAATGTACTCTGTGTTATAATAATAAAAGATAATTAAAATTTATAGTAAAAATAATCAATGAATGTCAATAGTATTGAAATTTGTCATTGAAATATTCGTTTATGGAATAATATGCTTTATTGTTAAAAAAGTCAAAGAGTTTACATTTAAATTCATTAATATTTGTGCTCAATACAATTTGATTTGGCAATTTATTATACAGTTTCGGTGCCATTGCATGTATACTTTTGTGGGCGAAGGAAGTTTTTGTAGGCAGCAAGTGCAACTTATTTAAGCGACGTCGGCTTTCCACAGAGTAAAATAATTTAAAGTTCAGTCTTACAAAAATAACGACCTCATAAATGTAAAGCGATGGTACAGTTAAAAGTTTTAAATTCTTGAAATGTGGTTTACAAGTATCTGTCGGTTTTAATTTACAAATGGCACGAATACATTTTTTTTTGTGCCAGTAATACATCTGATACGTGGGTCGCGTTTCCCCAAAATATAATGCCATATCTCAAAGTGAAGGCGACATAGCCATGGTAGGCTGTTATTAGTGCGGTCTTGTTCGCAATGTTTTGGAGCATATACAATGCGTATGAGAATTGAGACAGTTTCATACATACATTCTCAATTTGTGTTCTCCATGTCATGTCATTATCGATGTATGGCCCCAAAAACTTTGTTATACTCGTTTCATGTATTGATTCTCCCTTATATTTGATTATATTTGTTGCAGAGACGCTGATGGGTCTTTCAAAAGAAGAGTCTCAGAATGTATACAGAATGGACGAAATAGTTGCAGCTACTAGAGAGTTAGTTACATAAATACATACATTTTATAGATAAATTACACCCAGACACAGTACAGATGATCGTGCTCATCACACCATTATAAGTGTATTATTAATTATTTGTCTTTATAGACTCTGTATCTTTTGTCATTCCTAAGTTTTAAATGTGGCTTTGCTTGTTTTTTTTATCGAATTTTTCAATCATCCGTGCATCGGAAACAGCAAGCCTTTGCAGAAACAAGACAACGGGTTGTATCATTAAGGGTCATGGCCTAACAGAAAACCGATGTTAAGTAATTATTTTGTTGCTTTTCACCGAACTAATTTCTGGGGGTAAGGGTAGAGGGGGGGGGGGCAAGTCCAGTAAAACAACACTTGTCTTTCTTGAGTTGTATGTGTCCATGGGCCATTCACTAGCCATTAGGAGACCCGTCTGTTGATTTGCGCTCTATAGCATAAAAACATTTCTTTTCAGTCTCTACGACCTGATCTTCGCAAAGATGACTAAATGGTGGCTCCAAATACCTCTCATATACTGGGTACTTGGATGGAAGAAGACGCAAAATTACTTTATCAAATTGATCAATGATTTTGCCGGTGACATAGTAAGGAAGCGGCGAAAAGCTCTAGAAATATCTACCCATGATGAAGAGAGTATGGGAATAGTGGACCGATATATACTGTCTGGAGAGTTGAGTGAGCAGGAAATCAGATGGGTTACAATGACATTATTTACGACTGTAAGTTATACTACTATATGTTCTCTTTCTCTTACTTTACGAATTGTGTTAAGATCCAGATGCTTAAGTGACAAAATATATAGGTAGGCGATAGGATGGCCACCATCCTATCGCCTACCGCAGTTAATCTACCACCAGAGGTGGCCACCACTCTTGGGCAGCCTGCGGCCCCGTCGACGGCTGATAACGCCGCCGACGACCTCTACGCTCGGGATCGGCCCTCTCAAACAAAATTAGAATCTATAAAAAGACCTCTGAAAAACATACTACACTATGCATATAATTAACTTATGTTAAATTAAATTAGTGCCACCGATAATTTTGTGTATGTTTGTAATGGTCATGTAAGATATCAAGACCCAGTCTGCTCCAGCAGTGTTGCAGTTCGTCTAGTTAGAGGAGCTTTTGCACCCAAGTTGGTTCGGTGTGTCGGTATATCGAAGAACGAAAAAGTATTCCCGATTATAACGTTTGGCCTGGGTACGCAGATCTCTACACGCTCAAGCAGTCTCCGTCCATGTGATAACCATTTTACCACGTTTTATAAAAACAATAGGTCCAGCACCATTATCAACTACGTTACTGTAAGTACTTACACTTAGTAGTATTATAAAAGCAATCACTAATTAAGTTTGCACTCAGTTCAATTAATTATCGAACAACAAACAGAGAAAATTCTCGGAATTTTGCACACCGCACCGTGATAAAATTCCTCGTAAAGAAGGGAAATACACCGAAAGACATTTTTGAAAAGATGTCATCGGTTCTTCAGGATTCTGCGCCTACATATACGATAGTGAAAAAATGGGCCAGCCTATTTCAACAAGGATCAGAGAGCTGTGAAAACGACCCTCGCCCGGGCCACCCTGTCACGTTACTGACCGAAGAAAACGTAAAAAAAATTGAAAAATTCGTTCTGGCCATCCGAAGAATTAAATTGTAGCAGATTGCTGATTAGCAAAGAACTAGTTGGAGAAATTTTATATCAATATTTGAATATGAGAAAAATTTGCGCGCGCTGGGTACCGAAAATGAACAAGCAACGTCGACAGGCAAGTTGCCAAAGATTTCTTGGAGCTAGTCGGCGATGACAAGGAAGACTTTTGGCAACGAATAGTAACCGTAGATGAAACATGGATTCGCCAATATGATCCGAAATAACTATCCTACTATCTATCGACTACCTACCCAGGGGAACTACGATGAATGGCCAATATTACACCAATTTATTGACTCAGGTTCGCGAGGCTATAGTACAGAAACGACGTGGGAAACTGACGCGCGGAGTGCTCTTTCTGCAAAGACAACGCGCCCGTTCACACCGCACATGTTGCGAGGCAAGCCTTCCATATAGCCCAAACCTAGCACCTAGCGATTTTTCCTGTTTTCCAAAAGGACTTACGGGGCCCGGAGATTTGTAGATGACAACGAAATAAAAGCTGCGGTTGATCGTCATTTTGAAGAATATTTTTTGGGTGCCTTTAGCATTGTCTCATTGTCTGACTGCACGGATGGCGTAGTGGTTTAAGCGGTCACCTCGCCGCTTCCTGCTACGCCGAGTATTGTGGGTTCAAACCCCACATGGGACGACACTTTGTGTGATCCACAAATTGTTGTTCTGAGTCTGGGTGTTCTTTGTGTCCGTTTCATGTATGTTTGTAAAGTCCCTCGCGACACAGGAATGTATTTCTAATGCGGGAGTTCTTTTTTAAGAAAAACAAAAAAAGAATTGTATGCGATATTTGAGAAATGTGTTTCACTTGAAGATTTCTTGAAAAATAAAAAATTGAAACTATATATTTTCTTTCATTAAGTATCTTAGGCTGCGGACTTATCAGCCGTCCCACGTAGCACACCCAGGTGACTGATCAAAGTATAGGTAAGAAACTCCTTGTTGTCAGAACGACCTCCTAAACTTCAATAATTCAATTTATTTATTATTATTATTATAGACTATTTTGCTCTGTGTTATTGATTCTGAATTGACGCAATATGTAGATAATAGTGAAAAAGTTTCGCTGTTCTAAAATAATATTATTTCATGAACAGAGTCAAGAAGCAGCAGCTAAAGTAGCTTCGGGTGTTCTGACATTCCTCTCTCACCTTCCTGAATGGCAAGTAAGTATTTTTTTATCATTTCTAAGAACTAATGTTCCTTATGTTCTATTGCACTGAATTCATATTAATCATATCATCATCATTAAGCTTTTAAATTAAAAAAATGATGATAAATAATGAACGTAGAGTTCTAGGAAAGGTACAAGATTAGAATACGCTATAGACCTTAAGAAAATCTTTACTAGGTTATATTATAAAGCTGATGAGTTATTATGTTTATTTGAACGCGCTTATCTCAGGAAATACCGGTTCGAATTGAAAAACTTTTTAATTTTAAGCGTGTAAGCCCATTAATTGAGGCAGGCTATAAACTGTCATAATATAGGTATCCAGGTAACTGTGTACTAAACAACGTAAACTCACGCTGCTGGTAACGAGAAGTGGTTACCGATGCCTATAAAATAAATAAATAAATAAATCATTATCTTACTGTAACAATTTTGGTCTTTTGTAGGGTAAATCTCAAGTTGATCTCAGATTCAATTTGACTATAAATGCTGTACTATGCATCTATAGTCTATGGCGCTGTAACTTTTTCCCGCAAAAAAATGAAACTTTACATTAGCTTATAAGTAGATCTATACTAATATTGTAAGCTGATGAGCTGAGAGGGTTTTCGATATTTTTTCTGCCACCAGTCGGCGCTTCGTATGCGTCAGGTCCAAACAGCTGTCAGATAGCACAGATTCTTACCGAACGTATAATTTTTTAGTGAAATTCTATGAATTTGGAAGTGTTATTGAGTTCATTATAGATTACGGCCAGAGAAAGGTTTGCCGACCTGAAGATTGAGCTCAAAAAGAGAGGCGCAAAAGTTTTATTTGCACACATAGGCACTGCACAACACTGTGGTATTTTAGAAAACAATATTGCTTTTGTAACGTTTTTAAGAATGAATAAACCAAAAAAATGATCGAAAAATACAAATCGTGTATGTGTTTTGACAGTTGTGTTTGAACCTGACGCTACAGTGCTGCCATCTCACGTGGAACATTTCAGAAAACCCTTATTGAAAACTTATTTTAGTGTTAAATAGCCCATTTATTAATATAAGCGATAGGCATTTTGCTACGACTAATAGGAGCCGAGCGTCAGTGAAAAATGTTCCAAACAGTGGGAAAATTTATTCCTATTAGTAGTTCCGAAACAAAGTTTTTGATATCATTCCAGGAACTTGTATACAACGAAATAATTGAAGTACTAGGACCTAATGGGCCTGTAAGCAGTGAACAACTAAAAAAGCTGCAGTATTTAGATATGGTGTACAAAGAAACGCTGCGCTGCTTGTCTATAGCAGCAATGATACAGAGGACAGTAGAGGAAGAGATCTCTATCAATGAAGGTATGTGAGTAAGCATTAAGTTAAATGGTACGTAAAATTATAGTTTTAAAAAACTAAAAAACACGGAAGCGTGTTTTTTAGTGTATTGTCATCGGTCCTCGATATATCTACAAAGTTTGAACGAATTCTGACCGTTTAAAGTCAGTCAAAATCACGCCCAAAGGAGTCGGTTACAAACATACAAACAAACATACAAGTGAAGCTAATATAAAGTGTGTAAAAAGAAATGAACGAATTCAGCGATGTTGTACTCTTACAAACGAATAGCATTTTATTACGTATATAGAAGACAAATGACCCTTTTTTTTTTTCCGTGCGGAAATCCCCTCGGATACCACCTGTCGGTGGCATGTCGGACCCGAACCGACTAAAACCGCACGCCGTCTCGGGTACTAATAGCCGGGGAACCAGGTATACCCTAGAAAGGAAGTCCCTGGTGCCCCGACATACCTCGGGTCATCTACAGACGAGTAGACGACCCCCCCGTGTGGGAAACCCATGTTCCCTGTGCTCCTTGGAAGCGCGCGCGCTTCGCAACGCGCTCGCCGCCACCCCGGCCTGCTTCTGCTAGGGTGAAGACAAATGGCCCTGTATAATCATGATCTTTTTTATGTCTTCACTGCCAATACTGCACGGATAGCGTAATGGTTTAAGCGGTCACCTCTGCGCGGTGTGTTGTGCGTTCGATCCCCACATGGGAGAACACTGTGTGATCTACAAATTGTTGTTTTGAGTATAGAGGTTAAGTAATACCCATAACTTCACATGTCTTTTAATTCTAGGCAAGTTGACACTCCCTGCCGGAACGTCATTGGTGATACCTATTCACCATTTGCATCGTGATCCTCAATATTGGGAAGACCCTTGGACCATAAAGCCGGAGAGATTTCTACCGGAGAATGTGAAGAAACGCGATCCCAATGCCTTCGTGCCGTTCAGCTTGGGTCCCATGGACTGCTTAGGTAAAGTTTGAATATAAATATTTTCATATTAGGTAGTGAATAACTAAGCAGAATTTTTGTTAAGAAAAGAAAAAATAACGTAAAACAAAGATCATGTGTTTTGTTTCAAAGATTATAAGATTATTTAATTTTTATAATGGGTGTTCTTTGTGTCCGTTTTATGAATGTTTGTAAACTCCCACACACAGGACTTATTCCTAGTGCGGGAGTTGCCTTAACATTTTTTTTTAATTACTATTTATATTAATTTCACTAGTGACACAGACAAGTAGAACGTTTACATCTTGATTCTATTTTCAAACGGACATGGCTTAGACATTTGTCAGCAGCAGAAATTTATTTTCTTCCTAAAACTCCAATTGTTACTAAAAACTCCAACTTCCCATTAGGAGTGCCAAAGATGTTCGTATTGCAACCTGGACCGACGGCTTTACGTGCTGTCTGAGTCTCAAATGGCTATTAATGTGTTCAGAATGGTCACCCATCCATAGACTGACCTGGCTAGGATGGACTTTGTAATGTGTTAACCTACTTGGTTACCACTTAGCCACGAGCCCCGCTCATTGTTATTTTAACGTATTTCTTTTCTTTCTAGGTAGAGTATACGCAACGGCACTCGTAAAGACTATTATAGTGTGGGTACTAAGATACAATCGTTTGGAGCCGGCGGGTTCTGTGGAGGATCTAAATAAGCTGCATGTCGGGGTATCGGTCTCTATAGCGGATGGCTACAACGTTAAAGTTCAACCAAGGAAAGCGGCACTAGTTGAAGGATTTGATTACCGAAAATAAAATTGTCTTCCTCTAAGAGTTTGTGTTTTATAAACTAAACATTGTTAAAGCTTCGGTAAAAATGTAAAACCTTCCATACATCTATACAAATAAATAAATTTGGAGTGTCTGTTTGTAATATTAAAATAACCGCTTTTTACTAAATGCATATGTTTACACGGTACATATGCCAAAATAACATGTATTTCAATTTTTGTCTGTCTGTCTGTTTGTTCCGGGTAATCTCTGGAACGGCTGGACCGATTTCGACGGGACTTTCACTGGCAGACAGCTAATGACATAAGGAGTAACTTAGGCTACTTTTTTTAGACTAGCTTCCCCTCGCGGCCTTGCCCGCGGTTATAACAACCAACGCGGGTAAAACCGCGGGTCTCAGCTAGCATTATATAAACGTGAAAGTGAGTTTGTTTCTTACGCTTTCACCCTTTAACCACTAAAAAGATTTAAAAAATTATTTTATCATTGAAAGCTACATTATCAGCGAGTAACATGGACTACTTTTTACCGCGATAATTGACATATACGCGGGTGGAGCATAGTGTAAAACTAGTAAAGTTTATAATTTTAACCCTAAGGACGTTTTCTTTCTGTCATCCATTAACACCGTTCAAAGTCTGATCATTCAAAGAAATCATTGCTCTCGCTGTTCAATAAATGGGCACTTAGAATAAACGTAAAACTAAATACATGATTGTGTATTGTACGGTTTGTTTTTTTTTGCTAATTGGACCCAAAGAACGACTGGAACCATATTAGCAAAAGTCTGCTATAACGCTCCCATCAGAACTTTTCTTCTCCACATCAATAAAGAACAATAAATAACAGCGTAGGCATTATAAGATCGTACTATTTATTTAAAAAAAATAATAAACTCAGTTGCTCAATGACAATATTTTATATTAGTTCTCTTATATTAGGTTTCGTCAGATTTGAATAAAATAAATATCTCTTGCTAAATATAACTAATTAGTACCTAAAGTGTAACGTGTCAGTGTTACCCTTCAGGGGTTACCCTATTCATCCCGTGGGTGTCGTAAGAGCCGACTAAGGGAGAAAACTACGCAGGACAACAGCGTCAATGGCACTGCGAAAATAGTCTATGTTGGTATAAGTCTATCTCCTAAGGACAAAACACAGTAACCATTTTTATCTTTTTACTTGAGTATTGCAAAAAATAAAGGGTAAATTACGATGCTATTTTGAACAATACAGTATTATTCCTTAACCAAATAAATACGTTAAATACGGTGTGCATTTAATGTAGATTAAAATTACCTTTTACAGCATAACACTAAAGTAAATATCTTAGTAGATATTACGTCCGTCCCGGGTGGTAGCGGCCGGCAGGAGCGCAGCTGGCCTATAAATATTGCATATTATTGTAATGATATCCTGTAGTATAGTCTTTACATAATAATAATAGCAGATATGAGTATGTAGGTACTCCATACTGACACCACATTAGTAGTAGTATCCACTGCACCCTTGCGAAGCAGAGGCAGATCGCTAGTGTTAACTATAAAATATAAAACAGTGCAATATTGCCAACTGTTGAACGCGACATAAACAAATATGTATATGACTTTAAATCATAATTAAGTGCGTTTTTATTTATTTATTTATTTAAGTAAAATTATGAGATCACAGTCTCACAATCAAAACGCTTATTTGCTATACTACATTGGATCAGATATACAGGCCACAGATCATTATACAAAACAATACTTACTTAAATAATAATATATTCTTTGCCCACTGACGCTAATAAAACCCTGAGTACATAGCTTGCTCGGCACAAGGCTAGCATAATAATTATGATCATTAAATGCATCAGTATTCGGTTCACATTCTTAAGCGTGATGAAAATGAGTGTAGTCTGTGAAATAGACCAATAAGGGCTGTACTTTAAAGGAAAACGCTATTAACTTTAAGCTCGTCATTCTTTTCTGCGCTCATTTGTTATTTACCTACATATCGTTTAGGCTTTTGACATATAAAATTAACAAATTAATTATTAAAATTTTCAAATGTAATAGTCGGATTCAGTCACTCTAATGCTCTGTCCATGAGGAGTATTTAAGCAAAACATTCATTCTATTGCCGTCCACAACTGAACGAAAGAAAGAAAGAAACATTTATTTGCAGAGAATACAGGTGGTACCAGATTTTATAAAGGTGTATAATGTTCAAGCTATATAACGAAGACAAGAAGCGCCAACCATCCTGGTCTTGGCAGTACGCATCAATCCGCTGCCACCCAGTTCAAGTCGTCGGTCCATAGTACCACAGGGCGCCCTAAATTACTTTTGCCTAATGGCAGTCTCCGCTCTAACTCATATGGGTTACAGCGATCATCAGTCCGCCTGAAGACAAAACAAGCAAGACATTAACTGCCAATTCAGTTCCAAAAAAAAAAAACTAACAAAAATAAAATATCAGCTATAAGTTTGCTTGGTTTTACGCCTTACAATATGTACCACAATCGTAACGAAGTTCACGCAATCGAAAACAGTAGCTTATTATTCCTACCACGTGTTTACTAACTAACAAACAAAATAAAGGAAAGTCACTCTATGCTTTAAGATGACCTGGAAAGATTACTTGAAAACATTAATGTATGTCACAAACATACGTGTTAGGTACCTTTATTACGAGGTTATTTTGTAATTTGTGTAAGCATTAGATGTTGAAAGCGAGATTTGTATTTAAAATAGTAGGCATACCTTTCAAAGTCGTGACCAAACCCTGGGATAACTGGAATTTCACTAAACTTTTCCGAAATTCAAATGTAACTTTTCTAATGTTCTGGAACAAATATGTACATTCAAAGTTGTCGAGAAACGCCCGGAACAAGACTACTTAAAGCACTTCTCAGAATTTGTCTTAGATTTGCGAAGTTTGTTTGGCTTTGACTTGACTTTTTTGCTGCATTGAAATCTGTGCTTGTACCGACTCAAATATTTATTCACAACATGTTTAATAATAATAATAATAATAATTGAAAATATATTAGAACTTCAGGAATATTATTTCTCAATAATTTTGTGACGTTAAATTTCGAATCCTCATCGCAATCGGGCCGCTATGCCGCAATCGAGGGGTGAAAAGTATTTTGCAGGGGCAGAAGATTCCGGGCACGCCGTCATCGTGGCGGTAAGACCCGTTATGGAGGATTGGCTCGAGAGGCGTCACGGGACCCTCTCATACCGACTGACGCAGGTGATCACTGGGAAAGGATGTTTCGGGGATCACCTGTGTCTGATCCGCAAGGAGCCAACGCCTGAGTGCCACCACTGCGATGGCCAGATCGTGGAATGGCTCTCCACACGCTGGCAGAGTGCCCAGCGTGGGTTGAGCAGAGGCGAGACCTCGTGGCGGCCATCGGAGTGGGAGTTCTATCGCTCGATAGCCTGATTGCGGCTATCGTGCGGAGCGAGAGTGCGTGGAACTCTGCCGTCTCCTTCTGCGAGCAAGTTATGCTCGCGAAGGAGACGGCGGAGCGGGACCGGGAGAGGTTTAGGACTCTCCCGGCCTGCCAGGCCCGGGAACGGGCCAGGTACCGCAGGCGACTCAAGCGCCGGAGGTCGCAGAACGACCTCCGTCCTCCATAAGCGCAGGCCTGGGGGTGACAGGTGAGGCCGTCTGTCACCCTAGCAGAAGCAGGCCGGAGTGGCGGCGAGCGCGTTGCGATGCGCGCTCGCTTCCAGGGAGCACAGGGAACATGGGGTCCCCACACACGGGGGGGGGGGGGGGTCGTCTACTCGTCTGTAGATGACCCGAGGTATGTCGGGGCACCTGCGGTTTTAGTCGGTTCGAGTCCGACATGCCACCGATAGGTGGTATCCGAGGGGATTTCAAAAAAAAAGGGGCAGAAGATTCAAAGGGAAGCGCTTTTTTGAAATATTTTTTTTTTAATTTGCGTTCACAACATTTTAAGCAACACAATTAGTTTCATAATTTTTTTAAGATAGACTTGCACAAAGACGAACGTCCAGAAAGACATTTGTTCTCTATGATTGTTGCTGCAACCCCTTAGATATGTTTTGTTCTTGTTCGCCTTAAATATGCTCACAGAGCGCGAAGATATTATTATTATTCTCTTTATTCGTTTTATACCCATATTAATTATATTTTTAAACATACACTTAAAAAAAAAAAAAAAAAAAAAATACTAGACATCGAACACCAAGTCGGACCAAGACACCAGTGGACACAAGCACTCCAAAGACAGGAACCTCCTTACCATACGGCCCGTGTCAAAAGAGAAGGAAAACTGGACACAAATCCTTTTTTTTTAACGTGTGGGAACCCCCTCTTCCCGTCGGTGGTGTGTGGGAATCGAACCGACTAAAACCACACGGTGTGCCACTTCGCGCCTGAGATAGGAGGGATCCAGGAACAGCTGATTTTAAGACATTCAGTCCCCTCCCAGCACCTGCCCGCAGCGGCGCGGGCACCACCTTAAAACTCTCTATTTAGGTGACGTCGCCTCCTCGCGTCTGGCCACTTTAGCGGATGGAGGAGAAAACCCGTCTTGTCCACCCGCAGTCACACTCAGGGCGGCATAAGGCGCTGGTAAGCGCGCCTACGCAGCCCGGTTCGCCAGCGGCAAATTGGGTTCGAGTGGAGGTAATCCTCCTGAGCCCTCTCCGCCGCCTCCTTCTGCGATATGACGTCTTCGCAGAAGAATGCGCCCGCGGTAAAACATCTGTCACTATCGGCCATGGAGCGTATGACGGCCCGTAGCGAGAGATTCCCTCCAATGACTGCAATAAGGACCAGACGCTGCGATGCGCCCCCCGGTCAAATTGCCAGCGTGTGCTGAGCTGAGTATGTGTGTATAAATTTCTAAATACATATATGTCGGCGCGAAAACGTTTCCTTATGATTTTAAGCATTGTGAAATGTAATTGTTGATAATAAAGTCAATAATAAAATGTTATTTATGTTCTAATATTGGGCGACTAACACTACGTCCATTTCACTGTAAAAATAATTATTTGAGTAAGTCGTTTAATTAAGTCATTTTTAAGCGGAATGCTCTGTGTTATTTTTAATTACAATTTAAAGCTTTTTGCTGCCCCATAATTCTTATAATAAAACATAGAATTAAATGATAACAGATGGTGAGCAAAGTGGTGTTAATAATTGTTTTTAAATAATTGTGATTATGAGTCTAACCTGTAAACATCCGCTTTACACAGTTGAATTACAATTATGTATTATCATCAACAGCTTTTAATAGTCCACTGCTGAACATAGGCCTCTCCTTAGAAAGAAGCCTACTATAGCACGCCAGACGGGTTGGTATAGGGTTTGTGTCAAGTTTTCCTTCTTTTTGAGGTGCTGGTATCCTGCGTTGTCTTGCGCCCTTAGTCGGCTCTTACGACACCCACGGGATGTTGGTAGTGACATTCCGTATTCTTAATACGTTACTACACGGACTCAGTTATGTATGTGTAATTTTATAAATTCTCATAATTTAATTAGACAATTATTAAGTTTTATAATGAGGCGTAACACGTTTGTTTTGTAAAGGTTAACCTAAACCAACGACATCCGGAATGTAGCAACTAACTTTACCGACATTAACATTTAATATTCGTTGGTCTTCTTTAGGACTAACACTTTTGCTCGAGCATAGAGCGAGGAAGGACAAGCTGCAAATAAGTTAAGCGTCTAGGTATTCTATCTAAAAGTATTGTGAATAGTCGTTTATTATTATTGCAATAAGTTCTGTTGTTTCATGTTGTGTAGATAAATCGGTGCATGTGATCGAGTGTATAATACCTAATAATTGATTTTTTGGTGGTTTTATTACTTTCAATCATGAGTGATACCAATGAGATAAGGCATGGATTTTGCGAGGGTGACGTCACACTTTCCGTGAAGATAGAAATGATTCCGCGCTTCCAGGGCCGTGATATATAGGTGTTACAAAAAAATTAGTGTGTAGTTTGGCAAGACGTCACACAATTGTCACAGTTTTTAATTTACTCTTATAATCATAAAGTTGTATATAGTCATTCATTGTTTATTTGTACCGTGTTACACGCATGATACAGAGCTATAATGGTAGGAACAATAAGCTGTTACTTCAGGGTAGTCAGTGTTGAGTACTGTGTGTGTTAGTTATGACGTTGTTCGGTAAGCAATGAGGTAAGTGCCACAAATAAGGCCTACCAAACACTCGTATCTTGATAAATATTTGAAGAAAGTCATAAATAAAAGCAAGGTATTATTCTTTGGTTTATAAATTTTTAATCTTTAAAAATATATATTTTGATATTTTATTGAAAATCACTTAAACACAGGTAGTACTGGACTCCTGAGTTCATGGACGACGATGGTCACTTTCTATCAGGTGACCCGTCTGCTCGTCTGCCATCTCTAATATAACTTTAAAAAAATAAACCTTTAGCTTTTGGTCTATTTAAAACATGGTGATTTAATCTATATCTATACAAATAAATAAAATTGGAGTGTCTGTTTGTAATATTAAAATAACCGCTTTTTACTAAATGCATATGTATTTTTACACGGTAAATATACCAAAATAACATTTTTTACAATTTTTGTCTATCTGTCTGTCTGTTTGTTCCGGGTAATCTCTGGAACGGCTGGACCGATTTCGACGGGACGTTCACTGGCAGATAGCTGATAAGTAGGAAGTAGACATAAGGAGTAACTTAGGCTACTTTTTTTAGACTAGCTTCGCCCCGCGGCGTTGCCCGCGGTTATAACAACAAACGCGGGTAACACCGCGGGTCTCAGCTGTATAGTCTATAAACTTAAATTATATGAATTACTAGTTACATTTCGGTATAACAATAGGCGGTCTTATCGCTCACAGCGATCTCTTACAGACAACCTTTATACGGATATTGTCAAAAAAATTAGCTGTCATCTATGTGTGTGAGAAGTATTTTTGATGTAGATATATTTTTTTAAAGACTTCGGCACTACAGGCCTTAATTGAGCATGAGCTTTATTTGTATGAAGTAAATTTAAATTTAAAAACTTTAAATTTAAAACTTTAAATTTAATGTTATTTGAACCTTGCCTTGTATATGTGAAAATAACGTAATAGCACTTATTACAGATTTTGAGCAATTTTAATTTTAATTTTTAAAACGTCAATAAATAATAAGTACTTGCCATGTTAGTGCATGCCAATGATTCAGGATGATATTTATGTCACTTTTATACCTATGTGCACGTACATACGAAGTGTATACAATGTACTTATGCATATTTTAAGATAATTTTTTTACATTATTATTGACTCCAAATCAATTCACGTGTCCAATCTCATGTCAAAAGATCGCGTTGCGAAATGTGCTTAAACTATGAATAGTTTAAGCACACAAACTTAATAATGTGAATATTAACACACATTATTATCACTTGGACGGGATGAAGTAAATTTTATATCTTAAAATATTTTTTATTTTACAATTCATTGTACGGATAATTTATATCCTTCGCTGTGGTGTGGTGTGGATGTGTGACACAATCCTTATACCTACCAAACCGTCTGGTCAGCGTAGCATACTCGTAGTAGGCAAAGGCCTGCGTTCTAAGGATAGGTCGAAAAGCTGTTGATGTTATGTGATATCCTTCGGAACAGCTGTCATCAAAGTATTAGGAGACTTTTTTTGTGCGGATACCCCTCTGATACCACCCACCGGTGGATATGTCGGACTCGAACTGACCAAAAACCCCTATGTCCCCTTTGTGCTCTCGAAAGGGCGCGCGCTCTCCGCAGCACGTCTCGCTACCACCCCGGCCTGCTTCTGCTAGAGTGACAGACAGCCTCACCTACCACCCCCAAGCCTGCGCTTATGGAGGACTTAGGTCGTTCTGTGACTTTCGGCGCCTGGGTCGTCTGCGGTGCCTGGCCCGTTGCCGAGCCTGGCGTGCCGGGAGAGCTCTAAATCACTCCCGGTGCCATTCCGCCATATCCTTTGCTTGCTATAACTTGCTCGCAGAAAGAGACGGCGGAGTTCCACGAACTCTCGCTGCGTACCATGGCAGCAATAATGTTACCGAGCGAGAGAATTCCCACTCCGATGGCCGCCACGAGGCAACGCCTATGCTCCACCCATTCTGACATTCTGCCAGCGTGTGGAGCGCCGTGTCCACGGTCCGGCCATCGCAGTGGTGGCACTCAGGCGTGGGCTCCTTGCGGATCAGACACAGGTGATCTTCGAAGCATTCTTTCCCGGTGATCACCTGCGTCAACCGATATGAGAGGGTTCCGTGATGCCTCTCGAGCCAATCCTCAAGGGGTCTTACCGCCGCGATAACGGCGTGCCCCAACTCTTTGGAGCACGTCTTGTTTTTTACCAGTCTAAAGAATTAAAACTTTTAAACATTTTTACTACAATTTCCCTGTAATTTACTTAATTTTTAAGAAAATCAAAGTACTTGTTTTTTTGTAATCGGAATGCAAAATCGGTTAAGTAGTTAGGCTCGAAAATATAACAGACGAACAAAATGTCTTTTACATTTAAACGAGTTAGGATAAGGATTAGTGGTCCTAATAGTGGTACTATGAAATGTCTTGATGACTATTAAATAAGGCACTAAATGATTTTCGTATTTCTTTTTCAGGATGTACTGGCCACTTTACTTAATAATAGGTGGACTGGCAACCTTATGGTTTGTCTGGAGGTACAAACACAGGAGAATGATAGAAATAGCACAGAAGTTACCTGGACCGCCCTCAATCCCTCTAATAGGGAATGGCCATCAGTTTATTTGTAAACCAGAAGGTAAGGACTATTTATTATGCTTATTTACCCATTTATATAGAGAAGGAAAACTTGAAACAAACCCTATACCAACCCGTCTGGCCAACGTGATATAGGTAGTATGCCAAAACCTCCTTTCTAAGGAGAGGCCTATGTCCAGCAGTGGACTATTGAAAGTTCTTTATGTGATGATGTGATGATGTGATTTACCCATTTGACAAGTCAAGTACCCCGCAAGGCAACGACAGGAGAGACAATCGTTTAATATAATAACAGTATAATACAATAAAACAACAATATTTTATATATAATAGTTATACAAATTTATAGTTTATTTTTAAAGCCAAGAAAGTAACTACTATTAAATATTAATTAAATAAAACCAATTTAAAATTTGTAAGAGCCGACTAAGGAAGCAAACTACGCAGGACAACAGCATTACAAAGAAAAGGGCAACTTGACAATCTTGTTCATATTGATGTACCTAGAATAGATTTACAAGTAACATACGAATACGAATATATAACGTACGAATATATCACATAGCGTAATGGCCGTGATTGAAGCTTTTTCCAGTGTACTTTATAATCCAATGGATTGCGAAATCGTAAATAGCCTGTTCACAATTGAAAAATTAAAATATTGATATATATTTTTTAATACTTTATGCATAAGTGCAATGGCGGACTTAATGCCTCAGGCATTTCTCCCAGTCTACATTAGGGTGGTGCTGAAATGTGAGACGGTGCACTAGAGATTGATAAGTAAAGTAAGGGAAAACTATTGAGAAGTTAGATAGAAACACTGAGATAAATACATACATACAATGGTACCAAATACATACACATACATACTTACCAGCTAGGTAACATACATACATAAACCTACATATTGATAAATACACAAAACTTTAGCTATAAAATAATTAGCAAGACAATAAACAGTAAGAACCTCGGCAAGTGCTAGACCGTAGAGATCAAGCACAATTAATTCACGATTATCTAAGATAGAAATAATATTATAATTCAAAGCCGATACGTGTAAGAAATCACAGGCAAATATGACATCGACGTGTTTTATTATTATGTTAATTGCACACCAACCTCACGTCTTATTACTCATAAGGGGTTATAGGTTATAGGGGTTATAGGGGTTATAGGGGCATACATAGGCGTTTAATAATAACACTTTATTTACGCAAAGATATACATATTTGAATACACTGTTGATGAGAATTTACAAATTTTGTATTTGAGATGTGGAACTCTGCCCCTTAAACTAGGTGAATTAAGTGTATCGTAAGAGACAGTACTTATTCAGCCTTACAGATTCATCTTTTATTAGTTTTATTGTAGTTAAGATGTATTTTTGCTTGGGAGTGATTTTAAACTCCCGTATATTTAAAAAAGTGAAAGTAAGTGAACTGGAAAAAACTGGGTTAAATTAAGTAAATGTTCCTCCACGGAATCATGGCCAAGTCTTGTACAATAATATTCATCATGGTATTGCGAGTGCCGCGAAGTTGCGCGGTAGCCCGTCGTTTATTTAACGACGGGCTACCAACCTTTACAACGCCTTTACACTAAAAACACATTTTTAAAAATCTCACGTGAGATTGGGCAATGGAGTGGGTTGCAACATATCTCACGACATCTCACCAGGGGGCGGATGTCAGAAAATCGCCGAAAACCCCTCACGTAATTAATGGACGCCCTATTACAAACTAAGCAGAGCTTGTACTATGAAATCTAGAATGACCGATACAATACATATATGCTTTTTTTTATGGAAATCCCAAACGCCCAAACTCCGAAACAAATATTTGTAGATCACATAAACATTTGGTCCGAGGTAGGTATTGAACCCGAGTCATCAGCACAGCAGTCGTATACGCTACATGCACCACCAGTCAATATAACGGGTAATTTTTGAAATGCCTTGCAATAAAATATTACTGATTACCGATACTAATACTGCCTTGCATATGGTATTATCTCGTCGACCAGAGGGCTTTTTGAAGATTCAGTGAGGAACTTGTCCTGTGAATCAAAATAATATCATTTTGACAATGTTATACAAATTATATAAATACAAATAAACACAGCATCTATATATTCATATCTCATTTTCATCAACACCCTCTAACAGTCCACTGGACATTGGCCTCTCCTTAAAAATAATGTTTTGGCCTACTATGCCACGCTGGCTAGGCGGGTTGGTAAATAAATGATAAGTAGGTTGGATATGGCGGTCATCCCACCAGTTGTCTACAACAATGTGACTATACCTTTTAGAGCAGAGGTAAAGAACCTGGGGTTATACATCGACTCGACACTTTACTGGCGGGCACAAGTTACACACGTCAGCCAGAACATCACCACTTGTCTCCGCGCCTCATATCGTTTGAAGAACTTCCTTCCCGCTAAAACTAAGGCTACGCTTATGCAGTCCTTAATTATTCCCTTGATCGACTATGGTGATGTGTGTTATTTTGACCTGAACGCAGACCTTCTCAATAAATTAGATCGCCTTCTCAATAACTGCATTCGATTCGTTTTCAATTCGCAATTGCAAGTATGTCTGCTTTCCGTTCACAGCTGCAATGGATAGAAAATCATCAGCGCCGCAGTATGCGAGCACTGACTTCACTCTTTTCTTTCTTCAACTCTCCATCGTTACCTGAATACCTCGTAACAAACTTCCGTATCTTATGCTCCAATCACAATCAAAATCTTTTGTCAACAAACAACCAACCAACAACTTCTTCTATGCCTCCCTCATACCTCCAACTTCATTAACTCCTCCTTCTACGTCTAGTCAGTTCTTCTCTGGAATGCCCTCCCTACTGAAATCAGGATGTCCACAAACCGCCTTGCATTCAAGAGAAAAGTGTGCGATCTGATCCGACTTTATTAAATTTACGTAGGTTTATGTATGTATTTGTGTTTATATGGTTATTGTGTATATCTCTGTAATTTAATATTATATTTAGCACCTGCCGCATCATATTTCTACATCACCTGAAGGTTGACTGGGAGAGAATGACTCATGGCATTAAGTCCGCCTTTGTACAACATGTGCATTAATTTTTAAATAAATAAATAATTTTAAATATATTTTTTATTCTTTTCAGAACTAATTATAGTGATTAAGAAAATGATAGAGGACTACGGAGATGTAGTGACATTTTGGTTGGGACCTAACCTCAATTTTATTTTAAGTAAACCTGATGACATCAAGGTACGATATTTACACCATTACATATATACATGGTTTTTGTTTTCCTAATTTAACATCAATTTGAAGCGCAACATTCTGAAAAAATATTCCTCCAACATCCATTACAGGCAACTGAATAAAAAAATATAAAACTCTTAAAACAATAAGTTTTAACCTAACAAAATTCTCGATGTCAAGTGTTTTTAGATCATTGTTAAGATTTTTACATAAATGTGTTGCTATTAATGTTTCAATCTCTCCACTGGCAATGACAATAACTAAATCCGAATGAGCGTGCCTAACATTTTATTTTACCTTTAACTAACAGTTTATTTCAGATTCTACTATCAAGTTCAAAGACTAGCGTCAAGGGTCCTCAATATAAGTACATGGCTGATGTACTTGGTGGTGGTATATTAAGTGGATCAGGTATGGCTGAAACTTAGTTTCTACAAATTAAATGATGATTAACCTTTCGTCTTGAAGTTCACACATCACACACATCAACAGCCTTTAATAGTCACCTGCTGGACATAGCCCTCTCCTTAGAAAGGAGGTTTTGGCGTTTTTAGTACGTCCCATTCGGTCTAGAGGTTAGCGATACTGACTGCTAATCCTGACAAATATTGTGTGACGATTTATGCCGTGTTTGGGTGTCATTTATTTATTACTAGCGACCTTTGCGACATCATGTATGACGTCACATTACAAGTCTCTGGCTTTTTCTCTACTATAATATGCAAACCAATTTTCCTTTTTTATATCGAAGTGGGGGCAGGTGAGCAGACGGGTTCACCTGATTCTACATTATAAAATCAAAATCGGTTCGGTGGGCGAGCCATGCCTCGACCGGCGTGAAACCGCGGCCTCGAACAAAACTAATTACTAAGCAACTATTGTTCAAAATCATAAATGGTCTTTATTATTTATATTTTTCTTAAATAGTCTTATAGAACAATTCTATATAACAATTTTATGACAAAATTTATATTCGGATATGATACTAGAAATAATCTGCTATTTTAATTAGTATTATAGTTATATACAGTGTACTGATTTCGCCAAGGAATATATTAAATTCTTACAATTCGCACAAAAAACAAAAGAATAAGAAATACCCATTCGTCATTCTTCAAGCTCCCGTCTATTTATATATTATAAAATCAAAATCGGTTCGATGGGCGAACCATGCTTGGATCGCACTGTTTAGTTATCTGTCACCGAGTGAGTAAGGTTACTGACACCAGAACCCAGAAAGGGTTCCCCTATCAGTGACCTCTCCTTAATTCTAGAGGTGAAGCTCAATCAAAGAATCAAGAACATTGGCAAAGAATGGTATGCAGACTATTAAATAATTTAAGCTAAAATTAAAAATCCAAATTACAGGACCACAATGGCGAAAGCACAGGAAAATAGCTGCTCCTAATTATGGTAAACGAGCTATAGAAAGTTACAACAATGTATTCAACAAAGAAGTAGATTTACTGCTGGACAAATTAAGAGCGATGCCCGAGAAACCATTCGATATATACACATTGATTGTACGATGCACAAGCTATTCTGTTTGCCGTAAGTTTTCTATTAAGTAAGTTTCTTTTCTATTAAGTTTCCTGAAAGCGCAAACCTGTGTCTTTTTGGGGTTAAAATGGACCAGATTCAGTCGACCTAAAGCTGAAACCTACGCTAAAAAAGCGTCAACTTCAGACACAAGTTCGTTTCGACTCTCGATGACGTTTACTCGATGATGGTATAAAAGGCATCGCCCGTGCTATCATCTGCATAGCAGTAGACGCCACTAGTTCGTAACATATCATTGATATGCAGAAGAAACAGTGTGGGTGATAGCACACAGCCTTGCGGGACACCAGCATTTACTGACTTCAAGTCGGAGCATGCACCGTCGATAATGAAATTAATGCTTCTACCTGCAAGGAAACTGCTGACCCTGTTACATAATTTCTCGGGAAGCCCATGAGAAGGGAGCTTCGAGAGAACCACACCCGATCAAAGCTTACCGCACAAGCCTCTCCCTTGGTCTCGTTCGCCTGTGCCCACCGGTGTGTTATGTAAACGAGATTATTACCAGCTGAGCGACCCCAGCGAAAACCATATTGTTTCTTATACCATATTTTTCTTAGTACCGGTGGAGCTAGCAGTTCATTACAGGTTCCATAATCTTAGAGAACAAGGGAGTTATAGCTATAGGCCTGATAATGTAGCTAACCATCGGTGAGAGAATGTTTAAAATCGGTTTAGTGGTTTAGGCGTGAAAGCGTGAAACATAAACAGACGTTTATAATATAAGTATGGATAATATAAGAATGGAAGTACGGATAATGGATACGTATAGATTAAAATTATCATAGACCAAAATATTAGGTCATATTTATCTATCCTCAAGTCTTAAGAAAGTATTTTTAAATATAATAAGTTGTATAGTACCCTAGGTTTAACCGTGAAGAAATGCCTTCCTACAAATGGGCCGGTTCGAACGGAGCGATCCCACGGCCTCACTGGTGTTTAACAACTTAACCTAATTCTTAGGGGTATTCGAAGGGCAACAACGCATCTGATGATAGTCACTTACTATCACTTACTATCAGTGGTTTAAGCGGTCGCCACACCGATTCCTACTGCGCTGAGTGTCGTGGGTCCGATCCCCACATGGGACACTACTTTGTGTGATCCACAAACTGTTTTTCTGAGTGAGGGTGTTCTTTGTTTCCGTTTCGTGTAAAGTCCCCCGCGACACAGGAGGATATATTCCTTATGCGGGAGTTGTCTTCCCTTTTTTAAATAGCCTTTGTTTCCATTCTTACGAACCTCTTTTATGTACACAACAACCTTTAGTTGTCTAATGCTAGACATAGGCCTTAGAAAGGAGGTTTTGACCTACTATAGCACGCTGCTCAAACGGGTTGGTATAAGGTTTGTTTCAAGCTTTTCTTCTCTTTGCAGTGCTGTTGTACTGCGTAGTTTGCTCCCTTAGTGGCCTCTTACGACACCCACGGGATGAATAGAGGTGGTGACACTCTGTAGTCTTCATCCCTCACCACATGGACATTTTTTTTGTACCACAGTATAATTTCAGGAAACAAAAACCTATTCACCTCTAATAGGTTCTTGTTCAACAAGTTCTATCAATTTGTACTTTAAGATACCTGTCTTAAAGTATAGATTGACAGAACTTGTTCTACAATAAATATCAAACTTTTTATTTGATTATTCTATTATATTTGTTCTTCTTATTTTTCAGAAACCTTAATGGGTGTAACAAAAGAACAGACCTCTAAGCTACCTCACATAGAAGAAATTATCGACAAAACTCCTCAGTAAGTAAGCTTTTGACAGTTTTGACATCTAATTACCCATGTAATAATTTAGTACGTCTAATAATTTCATTTTACCGCCATATGACTGACACATATGAGCCGGCTTAGAGTAACACCACGGCCTCACAGAAAACTGGTCTTAAGCAATTATTTTATTGCATTTTACCGAATGAATGATGTTAGGTGCTAGAATCCCAACCGTCCTTCGTCTCCTGTCTTTGAGCTACAGGTGTCCAGGGGCGTCAGTAAAGTGACTACGTTGTTCCGTGACCCGCCTGCTCGTTTGCCCCTTTACTGTATAAAAATAAGTCCATTGTTTGTATAAATAATTGTTGGTATCTGTATATTAATACGTAAAGACAATTCGTTGTGCCTTATCGGGAATTAGACACGGTAATTATTGCTACTATTAAATCATTATCGTATGATGAACTGATTGGTTTTATTCACTGCGTTTTCACCTGTGATTGCTATTTGGTCTTTGGAGATATTTATTTTTATGGAAGAGGCGGTAGACGAACAGACGGGTCACCTGATGGAAAGTGACTACCGCCGCCCATAAACGCCTGCAACTGAGGAGTCACAAACGCGTTGCTAGCCTTTTAGGAAGGACTACGCTTTTTTCTTTAATGCCAACTTATTTTTATCAAAGATTACAACTTTTTTTTGGCTTTAGATCTTTCACGAGTCTGATGCTAGCGTAATAATAATAATACCAGTAAGTCGCAGTGGGTTTAGTTTGATTTTTAACAGGTGATTGTGAGATTACTCTATCCCTATTGGGAATACTTAATTATGAGTGCAAAAAACTAGATTTTCAAAAAAAATGTTAAAACATCCAGGATATATTTTAGCCTGTCATGATACAAAATTCTATACAATAAGAGTTCAAGTTATAGGTACTACTCAAGAATAAGAACAAGACATTCATCATTCCACCGCCAGGTAATTCCTAGTTATAAGTAAAGTAAAAATATCATTTGTTGCAGACATTATGACATAGTATTCGATAGGATGACAAAATGGTATTTACAAATCGATCCGGTATTCTGGATGAGCAAAATCTATCAACAGCAGAAGCATTTTCTAAAGTTAATTTCAGAATTTAGTCTTGAAATCCTTAAGCATAGAATAAACAGACTCAAAACTTTAGAAGACCACAACAAGAAAATTCTTTTGGATCCGGATCAAGATTCGGTGATCAATACGGAACTAAGTGTGATAGATAGGTTTATATTATCTAAAGAATTTACTCATAACGACCTGATATCAGAGACTTTTACCATATTTACATCGGTAAGTGATAGCTTTGCAAAATGGAATAGAATAATCTTTATTGTACACCAACAATCTTTTGTTTCTTAATACTTCACATTAATAAACATGTATAAATGGCGGCGGCCCTATCACTAAAAAGCAGTTTCTTACAGGCAACTTTTGGATAAACAAAACGACTTGAAATATAAATATATTTAGAATCCTCCAATAACTATTGATGATAAGTAGCCGGATTTGTTATAGATATTACACTAATTGTTGTTGTTACAGAGTCAGGAGGCGTCAGCTAAAATATCTTCATTCATTTTACTTATGATGGCTTACCATCCAAAGTGTCAGGTAATTAAATATTCCTGTAGCTGTTAAACACGTCTAAATATTTGTAAAGTACCAAAAAACCAGTAGGTACATATAAGATATACATGTCTTGTTTATATATATGTTATAATTCCAAATGTTACAAAAATGAAAAAGATTATTGTTTGGTTTTGCAGGAAAAACTCTACGCCGAAATCAAAAGGGTGATAGGAGATGAAGACAGAGCGGTCTCTAATGATGACTTAAAACAGATGCCATATCTAGAAATGGTTCTTAAAGAAGTGTTACGATTGTTTCCTATCGGTGTTATGTTACAGAGGACCATACACGAAGATATTAATATAAGTATGTATACTACCTGTACATATGAACACGAGCGATTCCATTTTTTTTATTCCTTAATCCTTCCTTCACAGAATTTTAAAACTACATTTACATGAATTTTATTCTATTCATAATTTTAAGTTATTCAATAAAAACTCAATTATTTGGAAGGAGTACCCATACAAAGAGTATGTTTCTGAGTATAAAGAGATATATGTATGTATATCAGACCGAAGAGAGAAATTTCGGCGAAACCGCTGCGACGAAAACTGTGTTATTTACAGAGTTGCGAGAAATCGGTGTAACCAGCTGGTGCTAAACGCTGCCATATTCTTAACGACCTTAATTGCACAACTGCTTCAAGTATCTGGAGGTTCCTAGGGACCTTAGGTATAGGCAAGTCTGAAAACATAACCTTCCTTCCACCTTTGATTTGGATGATATTAACCGTCATTTCACGTTCAAGTTTGATCGCCAAATCAATGGTCGGATGTTACAGTTTCTGGCAGATCTACCTCTTCCCAATATTGATGCTTTTAACTTTTCGCCGGTTGAACCAGGTGTGGTCAAAAAGATAATTCTCTCAATTAAATCCAATGCAATGGGTAGTGATAACATTAACCGTCACATGATCATTCCTATCCTCGATCACCTTCTTCCTGTGCTTACGCATATAATAAATTTTTCACTTTACTCATACTTCCGCTTGTGTCCACTCCTCGTTCCTAATCCAATCCGTGCTCCTCTGGAACGCTGTCCCTCTGGAAATCAGGATAGCACCCAGCCGCCTCTCATTCAAGATGAAAGTTTGAGCTCGAATTCTGGACATCCTAGCAGATTCATTCCTTAAAGTTTGATTTATTATCAATATGTAGGATTATGTACCTATGTATGTAACTAAGTAAGTATTTATGTATGAGTGTGTATTTATCTCATTATTTCTGTCTAACTTCTCAATATTTTTTTCTTACTTTACATATCAATCTGTAGTGCACCTAACCACACATTTCAGCACCACTCGAAGGTACACTGGGAGAAAATGCCTGTGGCATTAAGTCTGCCATGGTACCTCCTATACCTACTTGTGTATAAAGTATTAAAATAAATAATTATAATATTTATATTTTTTTACACAACAACACCAGTTGTCATCAAATTACTTCAAAACAAATATTATCCAGTTAAAAATGCCTACTATAATTAAACGTTTGGGCACACGTCGAAAAGAGTAAGACACCGTCTCTAATTAATGATGGGAAAATTTAACATATATAGTTAGGTATAATAAATAATATGTTTATTACTCAACTAGTTATTTTAATAGTGTTGGTAGAATAGACACTTTATTTGAAATTTCACATGGATACCAATACAATTATATCTACAGGCACTTGCACACTGCCATCAGGCTGTTCGTTCGTAGTTCCAATCTTCAATTTGCACCGCGACTCTCGCTTTTGGAACCGACCAAACTCCTTTGACCCAGAACGATTCACTCCCGAGAATATAAAGAAACGCAAGCCTAATTGCTATCTCCCATTTAGTTTGGGACCAATGGATTGCCTAGGTAAGTTTCTATACCTATTACATTTACCTACAAGCTATTGCTAATATACTCAGGAGAAATATAACTACTCAGCACAACAGCACTACAAAGAGAAGAAAAACTTGAAACAAAGCCATTTTTGTACGTTGCTATTAATAAGACATCCGGACCCCTCCTATTGCCTGCCCGCAATGGGCAATTATTATGTCGGTCGAGCCCATGTGTGCCAAAGCATGGCTCTTCCACGCATTTTACAGTCGATTAGTATAAAAAAAGTCCTTGAAATATTAAGACTAATTTAATCCTCATTGGGAAATCGATAATTACCGACCTACTACTTCATAAAATTGAGAATATCGTTTGATTCGTATCAATCTATTTACAGGTAGATACTTCGGTACAAAATTAGTTAAAACAATATGTGTAAGGATTCTACGGGAATTTGCTGTCTCCTCACCAGGGACGTATGACGACATGCGAGTGATTATGGCGATATCGGTTGCGTCTATCAACGGATATCCTGTGTGTTTACATCCAAGAAAATTGAAATAGTAAACGTTCCAGGCAGGTTATGGTTTTTGGTTACAGTTGTAGTACAATAATTAATGAGAAATAAATATTGTGCCGAGGTATTATTTTTGTTTTAATTTTACTATACCTACACTTAAATTAAAATTATTTAATGTGAGAAATTTCAAACCATTATAAAAATCTATTAACTCGTGATATTAGGCCAGTGTGGGTCCAACTAACAAGAAAGTTTATATTGTACTGAGTACAATATTATTATAGATCAAAATGTATATTCAGAAAACGTTAATTGTTATCCAGTCGCGGACTATCCCTAAAGCAAACTAGGCATGTGCCCAGGGGTGCTAGGTTACAAAGGGGTGCGCGAGCAGAATTTATCGAAAAAAAAGACCTGACACAAAATTAATTGTGTCCACTTACATATAATGATTCTTTAATTCTATACTTAGAGATGGTTAAGATTGACATGTAGCGTTTAAATTATGTTATTGCCACTAGTTCTTTGTTTTATTTCACAATAATGTTGTTGCTAGAACGGCAGTTCTAGTTAAGGTTACTCTATTAGTTGTAGTAATACGAGGGGGTTGTCCACTCAATGGCACTATATGGTGCACCGGTGTGGGCGGAGGATCGCTCAGAATAAGGCGCGTCTTTGGCATCCGCAGAGGGTGTTGGGGGTTAGATCTACACAAGGTTACCGCACCGTGTCGACTGAGACAAGTGCGCGCGAAAACTCGGAAGTTCTAGCTAAATTTTATCGACGGACCGGCGCCGAGCGAGACGCGGCAGTCGGCACCCCGCCCGAAGAGGTAGGTAAGGTCGTTACGGCTGGACTGGTTGGTCCGCGTGCTGGCTTTTACTTTCCGGGCACGGCTGCTTTGAGTTTTTATAAAAAGACATCTCCCGCAACGGGATTATTACTGTGTCGCGGGGTCTATACAAACATACATGAAACGGACACAAACTACACCCAGACTCAGAACAATAATTTGTGGATCAGACAAAGTGTAGTCCCATGTGGGGATCGGACCCACAACACTCAACGTAGTATAAGCTGCGTGGCGACCGCTTAAACCACTACGCCATCCGTGCAGTCAAGTCAAATATCTGCATTAGGTCGCTAGAACAAATGGTGACGGCGTGATTTCCAGCGCCTCGTGCCACGAGTAGATGGGATGGTTTTTCCCAAGGCAAGGGGGTGACGCCCTCGTGAGCCTTGACATGGCAACGTCGCCTAAACGAGAGTTTTACCTTGAGGGGTGCCCGTTCTTTGATGTTTTACTCCGTGCTGTTTTAATCGCTTCGATACTGATACACCGCCCCACAGTGTAGTTAGTATAGTCAACTGTAATATAGTAAATATTTATAAATATAATATGGGCGCTGGAGAGGTGCAGGGATGCCGGTGAGATGCTTGCCTATGGCGCTCTTGATACTTAATTCGCCTTTGTTGTTATCCGTGGTCCACATTTTGCCAGTCATCCAAAGGACCAGAAGACGAAATAAAGTAAAAGCAGTAGTAATATTTTTATTTTATTTATTCATATCGTATCGAGTAACAAAACTCATAGTGTTAGTAACAATTTGACTTATAACTATGTTAGTAAATGAAAAATAAAAACACAGCGAAATACAATGACATGAACCGGTACCTAACATGGCACATACATGGGCATTATGCTGCAGGTCCAGCAGAAAGTCTGCAACACCGGTTCACGATCGCGCAATCCATTCGGCTAGCGATCATTTTTAGAATGCTGTTGGTGCTGCCCCGCACCCTGCGTACCAGGGACGCGCATCTCTTACGCATTACTGTATAAAAGCAATCAACGCGGGCTTCTGCAAACATCCCTGAAGCACTACAGAAACGTGGCAACCCCACCAGCACCCTAAACGCGTTGTTATATTGAACTCGAAGGGCGCTGTATGCTTTTAGTGTAAAACGATCCCACAGGCTACACGCGTAGAATGAGGTACAAAATGCACGGAATAATGCGATCTTGACCACACCCGAACAACGTGCAAACCTGCGAGCTATCATGTTAGCACGTACAGACAGCGCCCTTCGCTCCCGTTCGATGTCATTATCATCCTTGAGGTCGGCAGTCAGAAATAATAATAATAGAAATAAAGCCCACCTATATTTCTTTATTATACGAGTTAGCAACACTAACTTAACTAGTCGCCAGTGTTGCCAGAAGGTTACATTTCTTAAATTTTTCGTAACTTTTGACACCTTCGCGTAACATGTAAGTAATTTTTTTATTAAAGGCAATTTTTGTAACTTTTGAGAACAACGAGATTAGTACTACTGGGTTTATATTGCAAACAGTTTACAAACGCATTCTATTAAACGTAAATTTATTGAGTAAGTACTAAGTCTTTCATTCCAGATCACCGATATGGAGTGAAAGACTTTTAGCGCGTTGAGAGATGGTTCTGAGTGGAACGAATAGAAAATGAAACGTGATTTTGCTTGAGCGTGTGCACGCATGTTATATATGTGTATATGCATAATTTCGCGAGTTGGCGCCGTTCACGGCTAAGTAGCTACTTGGCTAGAATAAATTATAATTTAAAAAATAAACACCCTTTTGTGACTTGTTGTTACAGCTACCCGAATTAAAAAGAAGGAAATAATATTCTATAAGTTCAAAAAGAAAAATCATTTTAACGTAAAATAGCGTGGGGTGCGAGATCTCAATTGTTGTAAAAATATTTTACTGACAGAAATTGGTAAAAGTAAAGTTATTATATTATAAAATACCTTGAAAAGCACCGACTTTTCTTTTTGAACTGATAGAAAATTATTGCCTATTTTTAAGTTCGGCTTGTTACAAACGCGGGTTCCTTTTTTTTTAAAACTATAATTTACTTTTCCTTTTTTAGTCATTAATGATAATTATTGTCTTAGAGTAAGTTTATCACACGTGCTTCAGCACCATGCCTTTGTACATGGAGGAAAAAACCGTTAATCTTGAAGGTCCTGATCTGGATAATAGGACAAACTATTTAAATAATTGCATTGTCATCGGTCCTTCATGTGTGCAAAGTTTCAATTTAATTCGACGTTTTGAAGTGGGTCAAAGTCACGTCCGAAGATTCCGTTACATACATATGTAAATAGATACATACATACAAATAAAGATTTAGATATAGGTTACGAAAATAAAGATTTAGGTTACTATTGTCAAAGCTCGAAAAGTCATACTATGCTATGTACTAAGATATACTTGAGTGCTATGACATAATTAGGTGTCATATTTGACCATAAGCTTACTTTTCACAACCACATAATTTCACTAGCAAAGGAATCTTTTGGATGATTAGGTTTTATAATTTAGTAAACATCATGTCATAAACTTTTTTAAATATGTCTACAAGTGTGTCTACGGATACTATCCATAAATGTATCCCACAAATTTTCTTCTCGGTTGTCAAGTTATAATTCATTGGAAGTCAGATGGGAGATTTTTAGAGGGAAAGTTGAGGCACCAGACCTTCATGATGAATTGTGTTGATTTTTTGTGCAAAAAGTGTGAGGTTTTTTTTTTAAGGTGCGTGAACTACCTATGCAACCGGGCTTATTCGTTGTTTGCCGTACCATCATGTCGCACGGTGGCGCGCGCTAAGTCACCCATACCGCGCACTCCTGCGTCCCAATCTTGACTATGATTTATTTGCGGATGGATGGGCAAATATTATATTAGCATGCTTGCGATTCTGTGACCAGGAGGGTTATTTTTATTTTTACTGATATTTCATATTTGTTTTCATTTTTTTTGTGTTGATGTATATATGTCTTTAATTATTGTTTTGGTAAAACTGTCATGATTAAAATAAATAAATAAATAAATGTACTACCCATTAAAATCTATCAACCTTTTTGGGAAAACTCAAGCCGAAAACTTACTTAAAAACTCACAATTTAAATACACAATAAAAAAAAGCAATAATGTAACTTTTGCGGCAAAAATGTAACATTACAGGGAACGAAACGAAATGTAACTTACGGCTCAAGGCCGGCAACATTAGAACACTCGCTTGTCATCGTTTTGTCTTGTTTGATCGACTCACGACGTTTCTGTAGGAACGTTGTGAGGTTATGTTTACGAACATTTTTTATATTTGACTAAAAATATAGGTAGAATTAATTTGCAGATCATCACAAATGAGTAGTATATAAAGTTAGTAACAACAAAAGAAATTAACATATCGAAATGGCTTCTTGGTCTAGATTTAACAAAATTGCTCTTCTGAGTTTGGGTGCAGTCGGTGGTAGCTATGTATATTACAATATAAACAGTACTAGTGAAGAAAAAGTAGGCAAGAATAGAGTGTACAATGCTTGGACAACGAATTATACTCCCAGTGTCCGATGGGACCAGAACTGGGACCTGTAAGTAACATATTTTGCATGAACTTTCAATTATGGTCTGCATTCAAGAAGTATCTTATTTTTTAAGATGACTGCTTAAGGACTTAATTTCACTAATTGTTATTTTTCCTTGAATACCTGAAAAATCTTGAGTAATCCCTTGTAAAGTTGTGAATAATATCCTTTGCTTTCTAACTAATTTTTAATAATGTCATTGCCATCGTAGACAATAAAATGAATTCACATTTCTACTACTATATGTATTTAGATAAATAATTACACACACACACATACTTTTGCATACAGAATAGAAAAGTGTGTTAAAATAAAGTTAAGTTTTAGTCTCAATGTCATATTTAAATATGGATAAGTAATATACATATTATATACATGCATAGGTATATATTTATGTGTTTATTTTTTAAAGTAATTAAATTTAATTATTATATTTTTTATATTGTTATGTAGACGTTAATAATTTACAAACATTTTGCTAGTTTCTCCATCGCCAAATTGTTTTCTGAAAGTGTTTGTTACCTCCAATATTGCATGGAAGGCATAGCGGTTTAAGCATGTACCTGCGCTGAGTGTTGTGGGTTCGATCCCTACATAGAACAATACTTTGTGTCATCTACAATTGTTGCTATATAGGTATGTTTATCAGCAGTTTGATTAGGCTCTGCCTAGAAATGTGAAGTGAAAATATTATTATTACCGCTAATATAATATAGTATAATGTCTCTCTCATCATCACCATCAACAGACTTTAATAGACCACTTCTGGACATTTGCCTCTCCTTAGAAAGGAGGTTTTGGACTACTACAGCACTCTTGGCCAGACGGGTAGAAAAAGGGTTTGTTTTAAGTTTTCCTTCTCTTTGTAGTAGTGTTGTGTCGCATAGTTTGCTCCCTTGCTCTTACGACACCCACAGGATGAATAGGGTTGGTGACACAGCATATTCCTTATCCATCACCACATATAGTATAATGTCTCTCTGAGACACAAACTAAATAATCGTCATCCAGATTATTATAATTACTTCTTCTTTTCAGTATATTTGACATGTCTAAAGGGTGAGATTTCTGAAAAATAATACAAATATTTTTTACTGCTATTACAGCCGGTCACCTGAATCATTGGTTAACAAGAACAAGTACATGAATGATGAAAGTGATGACAACAAATACAATGAAAAGCTGGAGAGTGTCAAAAGTAGATCTGTCAGACATTTGATACTGATCCGTCATGGGCAATACCACATGGATAAGAAAGGGGATAAAGAGAGAATTCTTACTCCATTAGGTAATTTTTTAGTCTAGTTTAATAATCTAGTATAATGAGTTTATAGAAGGGAACATACCCAAACTACTATTTTACAATTTCTACCTCCCTCTCGTCCTAGATGACCCATTGTGTACCGGAGGGGTATACAATGGGTCATTTAGGAGAAGAGAATCCTCATAAAATATAATAATTTGAAAACATGTATTGAAAACATTGCTACAGCAAGCCTCTGTTCACTACATTATCGTACATCATACATACTGTACAATACATAGCTTGAATACGTCCAAAATTTACCAAAAGGATTTTGACTGTGATCAGCCTTGGGATTGTGAAGACCGAGGAGTGAAGTCAACAGATGGTTTGTTGTTGGTATTGGTATTGGTTGTGGGCTTCGGTTTCTGCGGTAAGACTCAAAATATGGATACCCTAACACATCTATTCTTTTTATAACATTTTTAAATATAATATTCAATACTTTTCAACCTTGATGCTTTGAGATGCTGTCTCAAATAATGTTGTTATTTTTTTTAATGTTTGTTACATTTAAAATGTGATCAGTTTCTGACCGGCTTAGATGTATGAAATAATTGTGCCATCGGACTGCGACCTGTTCTTTGAGAAACATTCTATTTTTAATGTCATTTAATCTACAGGTAGGTTACAAGCCGAAATGACTGGCAAGAGGCTGGCAGCTCTGAATATCAAATGGGACTTATTGGTCCGTTCCACCATGACCAGGGCTCAAGAAACTGCAGAAATAATTGCACAGCACTTGCGTAATGATCTCCCAGTCAGAGATTGTCAGCTGATCGAAGAGGGTGCTCCAATACCACCTGAGCCACCCGTCGGACATTGGAAACCGGAGAAATCAGTATGTCACTTGCACTCTGTATTGATTGATAACTGATTTTAAACATTGCCTATTAACAAGTTACAGATGGGTATGCGAATGTCATCATTGTCACATTTACTCCGTATGTTTTTTGTATATGTCTGTGAGTTCCTTTATTCTACCAATACTTCTAAGTGACTCAACAGATTTAAATATATGTAGGTAGCTATGCAATCCTCATGTCATCCTAAAGCCGGCGCCACACGCTACGGTTAACCGTAATGGTCTATGACAACGACCTGTGCAGTTTTTTTACCTGTACAGTTGTACACACAACCAAAGCAAATTCGAAAATCTAAATTTTTAATAGGCACTGTACAGTACACTTGAAGATTTCTCCAGTAAACCGGATTGTCCCACATTACGACATACGATGACCGGTGTGCCTGCACAGGTAGACCTCTCCGGTAAACCGTAGCGTGTGTTGTGACCGTCCTAAGTGACCATAAATAATTCATCATCATGTATATTTTGATTAGTTATTTGTTTACTCCTCCTATATCACGATTCGATAGATCATCAATTTTGGAGCGAATAGCGCCATTGTGTGAATAAGAATTTCATTGCCAAGGAACCTGGCAGTATATCTTTCTAACTTATTTATATCATAAAGATATACTAGTAGTTAAAATGAAATTAATTTAATTATCAACCACAAAAAAACTACGATTTTAATCAGATTTATATACTTTTCAGATTACGGTTTATAACACAATTGTTGAGCAAAAATTATAACTCTGCCTAGAATGCGACGAAAGACATCAAATTATAAAAAAACGTTTTATTTTGTTGATAGTTTTAAATAAATTTCTTTGCGCGATAATAATCCATTGTGCAAAACCTTTTGTTGCCAATTCAGGCTTACATATGTTAATATTGTAACTATGGGAAATATTTCTGTAGTTTATTTTATGTTAACCCCACCACCGCCTTTTGACCGTCACTCAAGAATGATGGTAAAGCGCTTTTTCCCACCATCATTCTTGTGTGGGTGGGTTACAATTAATTATATATTTTATTTATCTGGATTAAAAAAAAAGATTTTCTTTTCAGTGTAGTGTGTATACTTCCGTAACTACAACCTTGCCTCAAAAGTTGCTTTCAACTAATACCTAATTATATTTTATCTTAGCTTATCTTTTCTTAAAGAGGGACCAAATATGTATTTGTTAGGTATAATAGGTCCAATTGTAACCACAAATGGTATATAAAGGATGATAAGAAATGAAATGCTATTAGGACTCGAACAGATGAGAACGAATGATGTCCACGCTGACTCGGACAATTTAATTCTGATCACGAAAACATCATTGTGAGCTTTATTAATAAGTAATAAGAATCAAATTGCATTTTTTGTATGGGTAAATTAACACATTCACTAGCTTTTTGGGTGGTTTTTTTTCTTTAATGCTATCTTCTGATAACAAGCAATCCAGCCATCCATTATTCTATTTCATGTCTGGAAAGTCATCCACTATTTTTATCAATAACCCGTCGCAGCTCATAGAGTTATTTACTGACTGATGTTTTTTTTGAAGTTTGGAAGTTTGGTTTCATAACATTACAGTAAGCAGTTTTTATTTTTATTAATTTATTTATTTTTGTATTTTTTTATATTCGTGTTAATGTCTATATTTTTGTTATATTGCACGTTTATTCTAATACCGTTACTCTATAATAAATAAGCAAAATAATGCAGCATGGCTATTTAAAGGAATTGAACAAAATGTTACTGATATAAATAAATATCTACTTTTCAGGTATTCGTACTTTTTGATCAAAAATTCCAGAAGACCAACTCTCCTAATAAAAGTTCAGTTCAGTCATAAAAATTGATAAAAGGTATTTTCGTAGTAAAGTATTAAACATCCAAAGTTGACTGTAATGTGATTATATCGTATTATTACCCACAGTTGAATAAATAATCTGTTGGTCTTAGGAATACTTTACTATTATACTACGAAAATACCTTTTATGACAGTGGTGAGATCGGAAGGTGATCGGAACTGAATTGTGACCGAACTTTTATTACGAGAATTGGCCCAACTGATTTGACTAACAAATAGATTTTATTTTTATATTAAATGATATAGAATAATTATTTAAAACTTTAGTTAACAAAAATTATACTGTTTGTCAAGGCAATGTGTAAATTACGCATTCAAAAACTAGATGGGAGTTAAAAACAATTATTAAAAAAATGTCGTTAAACGGTATTTAAATAAATATGCTATTATAATTAGTTACTTATTCAGCAAGAGTTACAAGGGTACTTATTTTAATACAAACAATACAATTAAAAGATACATTGCACGCTCATGGCTCGTATTCGCTTTTAAACAAGGGACTCCAGCGATAATTTTTTAAATCGCTATTCCGCAAGTGTGTGTTCAAGTTGAGACAAGATTAGATTTAAAGGACAGGATTGATGAAGGATTGATTTAAAAGAACGCGTCCTTTCAAACCATATTTAAAAATTTATCAAGAAGCGAGTTAAATTGAGTTTGTGAGTCGACTCTTGCTGAATAGCCTGTTACTATTAATTAGTTAATTATTTTATTCTTTAGTCTGTACAATAACTTGTACAGACTTAAGAATAAAAAGTTTAGTAGAATTTCTCATTTTCAACTCACCAAACCATAAAACAGTGATAAAATGATGTACAACTGAATAATGCTGGGCTTTGTGTGCATTCTTAGCAGTTCTTCCAGGATAGTGCCAGGATTGAAGCGGCGTTTAGAAAATACTTCCACCGCGCCCCCCCAGAGCAGACCGAAGACTCGTACACAATATTGGTGTGCCATGCTAATGTCATAAGATTCTTCGTTTGCAAGTGAGTACAGACAAATTACTTATTAAGATCCATCAACTCAAGAGGATCATTATTCTTAAATTGTTGGATTGTCACTAATTTGAGGTGATTACCGAACGACGTCCCCTCCGCCGACGCATTTGTGTCTCTACAGTTGTCCATGGCATTCGTCCATAACTCAACTGCAATTTGCCCCTTTGCCTTAAAAAAAGGTAGCAATCTAAAATAATGCTATATGCTATACCAAAAGGATTGGCGAATTTTGTTCGGATATCGAATTTATTTGATCCTTTAAAAGTGTTTATACTATTTATTTTACTTCAAATACTGAGAGGTGATTCAATACCAAATAAGAGTCATGGACCTTTCAAAATCCTTAAGTAACAGGTGGGCCAAAAGAAATATCCTATTGGAAGATGCTCTTATTTTTGCAAATGGCGGCCAATGTCAAATCTGTTTTAACATTTGTAAACTAGACTCGGTTCTGCCGAGAATATCGCCGCTGTGGCCGAGGATGTCGAGCTGTCGCCAGAAACATCGACCAGACGCCGTGCCTCGCAATTAGCCATCAGCCGGTCGTCCCTAAGGCGAATTTTGGTCAAAGACCTGCGCATGTTCCCGTACAAAGTCCAGTCCGTGCATCAGCTGCTGCCTGTCGACCGCCAAACGCGTGTAACCTACGCCCAAGCCATCCTCAATCTCGAGGACGAAGTGGACGATTTTTCGACCAAAATCATGAGCGATGAGGCTCATTTCCACCTCAGCGGGTACGTGAACAAGCAAAACTATCGCTTCTGGGGCACCGAAAATCCACGAGTGATGCACGAGGAGCCATTACACCCGCTCAAAGTGACTGCATGGTGCGCTGTTCACGCTGGAGGAGTCATCGGGCCATTTTTTTTCGAGGACTCTGCGGGTAAACGGCAACAGTGGACGGTGCGCGCTATAGGGCCATATTGAGTTTTTTCTGCCGCAATTGAACGAATTAGGACTGGAGGACATGTGTTCCAACAGGACGGAGTAACGGCACACACTGCGCGAGCCACAACCGATATTCTGAAGGCGTCGTTCCCGGGTCGCCTCATCTCTCGTCTTGGCGATTTGCACTGGCCCGCAAGATCGCCCGATTTAACCGTTCCAGACTTTTTTGTGGGGTTTTTTGAAGTCCCGTGTTTACGTGAACAAGCCCGAGACCCTGGAAGCCCTCAAGGACAACATTAGACACGAGTGCGAGAATCTGTCGCCCGAAGTTCTCGCCGAAGTGATGAAAAATGCCATAAAACGAGCCCGTATAGCAATCAATTGTGGCGGCGCCCATTTGGCCGATATCATCTTTTCGACTTGACCAATAAAATTCTAAAGGTTCAAATAAACATAATCAAAAAACAGAATTGAAGGTTTTTATTTAGTAAAAAAATGAGAGCCAAACAATATCGGATGACTTCTTTTGGCCCACCTTGTATTATCGGCTGGCATAGAGCTTCTGTGTGAACATGAAAGCAGAACTTTACTTGTAAATATATTATCCACACTTTGCCATTACTTGTAAACTTACGGTTACTTGTACTTAAGGTTACTTGTAAATATATTATCCACACTTTGCCATTATGGACACCTGTACCCGCTTTTACCTCCGAGGATTATTATTCATCCATTCAAAATCTCTTCTTGATTTTTAGGGCACTCCAGTTTCCACCAGAAGGTTGGCTGCGGATATCACTGAACCACGGCTCTATCACCTGGGTGTCCATCAATCCGAATGGCAGCGTGATCCTCCGAGCCCTGGGTGATACTGGCCACATGGACCCACAGTATATAACGAGCCGGTAAAACCAGGTCTCATGGTTTAATACTGTATTGTTCAGAAGGCAGTTACTGGTGCTAAGCGAGTCTTCCAACCATCGTCAAGATATATTTAAGGCCGCGTTCTCGACAACAAAAGTTGGTTGATGGTAAAATAATTTAACGCTAGTGCTACTACTTATAATCAAGGCGACAATATCACGTGTAACATTAAACATTTTCATTGCATTCGCCGCGCTTATGTAACCGCCCCGCTTGCGCCGATGTTGAGGACGTGGCCTTATGCATCTCTTGAGCCAAATATGTTGAAAAATTACAAATATGTATCAATATGTAGCTGTATACGGAACCTTTTTTGCTAAATAAAATAAAAGCTTTATATCTTAATGTTTGCCTGCGTTTGTTACTAACCAGTCTTTAGGGAATTTGGCTCAGATATGATGTTTTCCATGTGTGGCATGTAAATTAATAAAATAATATCGCCCACCAAACCCACGTAGATACCCGATAACCGATTTTTTAGGATCCACAAGCTTTAAACAGCCTAGTTGTACCTGAAAATGTTTGATTCTTGAGTCGTACATGGATAAACGGGTACAGAGTTAACGAAGAAAACCACAGGCGATTTAAGGCCGCATTTTAATAAAATGGCACTCTCACTGACTGCTAACGTGATACTGTTTTCTACCGCTGAGTACATTGTAAGAGCTCATTTAGAAGAAAAGTTAAATGGAGCTTATAAACCCCTTCTATTCAATGCATCTCTAGCGATTTGGAAAGGAAATGAGCGAATGAGGAGGATGTGAGCGAGACCGAAAACTTTGTAACAAGTTTTTTTTCTACACTTCTTGCTATAGTTACAGTCGTCTATGCATTTTATACATCGCCGTAAACTTCGTTAAGACCGGGGGTCCATAGACACCTCACGACTTTTTATTTGAGCTATTAAAGCGTACGCAAACATTTTTATGTAAATTGAAAATATTTTTAGCACCAGTAACTATCCCGTAATGACCAATCGTATCAAAAAATATTAGGCCGGAGGTAATTTATCGAATAGTTAACATTTGTAACAATAAACAGGAACAGTAGGAGTTGCAAGTAAAAGAAGTATGGAACAGCGAGACAGTACACGCTTTTGGAATGGCGCAGACGAAGATGAGGGAATATAGGTTTCTTTGTAATGGGCCTTGAAACTTTGTTAGCAACAACATGAAACGTTTGTCTACTTTGACCTTTCAAGGTGAAGGTTATTGGAATTACGTATTGTTATTCTTTTCTTCTAAAATCTTTATAACGGTCTTAGCTATTATGTATAATCTGTGTCATGCTAAGCCATTGTTGGCAAAAGTTTTATGAAAAACTTTAATATTGTCAGGACATCAAATTTAATTTTAGACTGTTGTTTTGGCATATCTTACATCAGCTTCATTTTCATATTTGAAAGGAATGTGATTGTTAAAAATTTAAACGAAAGCTTGTACCTCATCTAGTTCACTAATTAAAAGGGAGATTAAAACTCTTGGCAATGTCAAGATATTGATATTGTCAGAAGAGTTGTCAAACGATTAGCTTTCAGGTTATGCAGTAACGTAGTGTGACTTATCAACAGTTTAAAATAGGGTGGTACTTCGAGCCGTCAAATAGCAACGTAACTCCAATTTTATCTAGTAATTTATTCTGAATAATTAATAAAAGTTATTTCTTACTTCAAATCATGTGCTAGACAGTTACTGGTAACAGAGTTTCAGATTGCTGAGCATTATATTAATGCACTAATGTGTAAATCTTACACAATTTCATTTAAATAATTACTGTGACAGTGTTAAATAAAATAAACTAATATCCGCAAAAGAAGAATGTAAATATTGAATGTTAATATTTTGATCAAATCATTGTTTTATGACTACGCTAACTATCAAATTCTTAGATTCTGAATATTACCACAACCACGGTTATAAAAGTCATAATTAGATACATTTTTTTTTAAATGTCACAGTTAAACTGAATCATTTAAAAATATAATTTTATCTTGTTAAAAATATACAAATTTAATCATGAATAATTATAATCCCTATCTAGATGTTATATTATGCAGCTAATGTCAATTCAATTTACAAAATAAACAGATAACAGACTTTTATAATTGTCTAAAAATGTAGGAATATCATGACGTCATTTCTTACTATATTAATATCTATTGTACGCCGTGAATGTATAGCAAGCAAGCGAAAACAAACAACTGACAGATAAAAAACCTCCCAATTCCATACTAAAATTTTAACGCTGCATGTCATGTCCAATAGGAACTGATTATTCCATGTTTTAAAGTGCCATAAACATTGTAGTTTATTCATAAACAAGTAATAGAACAATAATTCACATTAAGCGTAGACTGAACCTGAAACTATTTTTCTATTGGTATCATTCATCATCAACAGTCTTTATTAGCCCATTGCTGGACATAGGCTTTTACTTAGAAATGAGGTTTTGGTGTATATTATATACCATGCTGGCCAGACGGGTTGGTATGGGGTTTGTATCAAGTTGTCCTTCTCATCGTCCTTTTAGTATAATAAGTAACAAGACAGTATTAAAAGTAACTCAAACCAGTACTTCTTTTTGAAGTGTATTAAAGTATTAAAAAAAAACTGGGCTCCCTGTTTATTTTTTATTGACATTAAGTGTGGTGTGTGACGCATGATATGCGACTAATGTACAGCTCGCTCGATTTTTTGGCATGCCATGCATCTATTAAATACAGTTAATCAATCAATGTAATTAAATATGTATTTTCAATTTTTAAAGATTTTATGAGGTTCTGCGCTTGGAACAGATTACTGAACCCAACTATTGTAAATTATATCAAATGAAAAATAATATAAATGTAATCCTATAGTCATAGACTAACGAATATTTCATTTAAACAGAAAACTCGATGTTAAAATTGAATATTATTTGTCAAATTTTTCCAGTCCTAATAAGAAAGATGTAAATGGGTTGGAAAATATTGGCGTCTTTATTCATTAGGTCATCTTAAGATTTTTGTATGTCATATTTGTCAAAGATACCAGATTTTGAATAACGCAGTCATGCCAGCGTTTATGAATGTTATAGAAACTCCAGATTATTATGGTGTTCAGAGCTTTTCATACTAACTAAAACAGACAAAGGTGGCGGCCAATCATAAAGCTGTGCGTCTAACCCAATCACACTTGCAAACTGACACCCAATCAAACCATCGCTGCATCGATTCTATCACTCCCACTCGAAATTGGCGCGAAAATAAAATTGAATATTTTTATGAAAGGGACAGGTTCCAAATTTAAAATAATTGCCTTCTTATTGAACAACCTGTGTTTATTGGCCAGACATTCCTAACATAAACAAATGTACCAATGAACAAAACTGTTCTTTAGTTATCACCATTAGTTATAGTACAGAGGTATTGGACGATGCATGAAATGTCATCAGTGTGGGTATTCAACAGTTATAGTATTTGTCGAATTACCTCCAGCAATTATTGTATTTGTATCTTCGTGTGTAAATGTAACAGTTGTAAATGTTTTTTAATGTTGGGTAAAATATATAAGTATTTTAATTTTAAATTCAGAGTTTCATTTCACTAATTTGTCCCCTCATGTGGTTATTATGAAAGTGCGTTGATAAAGGTCAGCTGTAAACCCGAAAACAATATTTGTTATCTGTTGTGTCAGTGCTGCCAACATACATTTTTGGTTTCTTTTTTTTTAACTAGTAGGTATTTACTTTAAGGCCTTCATGTGAGTTAAAGGATTTTAACCGATTTAAAAAAGAGGGGGGGTTATCATAATTTGGCTGTTTATATTATTTTTATGTATGTTCGGGCATAACTCCGTCATATAAAAAAATATTTTTTGTTCGAAAGGGGTTTATGGCGAAATGGTCCCATTTAAATTTCATATAGGTCTAATGATGAGTTTTGGAGACAAATATCGGAACTCTTAAAAAAATTCCAGTTCATCAATGCTGCTAGGTTTTTAGCGCTCTTTATTGTTGGTTTTGTTTGAAGTCGTTAAACTTAAAAAGAAAGGAGGCCGTATCATTCTGGTCGAGCTTGCCCATATGTGTCGAAGCATGACTATCTCACTATTAATGGACATACATTTGAAAAATCTGAAGGCCGAGTGTGATTCTATTTCACATTTAGTCGATCGTCACGGTGACCGCGTTCGGCGTTGCGATTGGCACGCACTGAAATCTTCGCCAATTGCAACGCCAAACACGCTCGCCGTCAAGTGATGTTAAACAAACTACACTATGCCCTCAGAAATTCGAGGCGATCAAACCGACATTCAGTAAAATGTTGTAGTTCTCGTGAATGATTCATTCACAATCATTTCTATGCTATGAATTTTTACAAGGTAGGTAAAACAAACTACGGATATTCAAGAACATAATATTTATATTATCAATTATATTGGTTCTGTAATTAATGTACAACATCAATATTTACGAAATATCAATTATGTATAACTATCATGCATTATATTAGACAAATAAAAGCTCTGATTATATAAATTCTTCTTGAGATATGTTGGAGAATTGAGATATAAATATTGAAATGAGATCCTAATGAGTTATTACAAGAAAATACCTTATGGTGCTGGCCTAATTAATTATAAATTGAACTGAAATCTAATTTTAACTTAACCTGATTTTCAATTTAATTTTTAAAGAATTATATTTAATACTCTTTTATTTGCGGGAGTTTTGAGTTACCACGACCAGTCTGTGCTAAATCAGCTGAACAGAGTAAGGCCCACGTTGGGCGCCATCATGGAAAAAACTCTAACATCACGTCGCACAGATAACAAGCTAATATGTTGTAACAATGTAGCTACTAAGTGTGTAAATGTGTCGGGAAAAAAATATTCTCGTCTAAAGACACTCGAAAACATTATGTCGCTGAATTGACAGACTTCAAATTTTTATTAGATCAGGTAATAATTCGTCGTACATAATAATTAGTTGACCACACCAAGCGAGATAATATCAGATAAGAACAATCCATTTTTTTTAATTTGACCAGCATTATATAATTGTTTGCTTATTTTCTAGAGAGTCATAATATTAAGCCAGTATGTAGATAGTAATTATTTAAAAATTGATGCTCTAAAACGACAATCAAAAATTATGCTGCAAGATCTCTCTCTTGATTACGAAAGACAAATATGGCGAAATATTTACAATATTATTTATTTAATAATTGGTGTCTTGTGGAAGATATCACTATTAATTCGTTGCACAGTGAAATTAACTAAAGTCAGGCTGACTATATTTAATTTCGCTGTGCAACGGATTTAATGATAAGATACATAATCTATGTATATTTTAGTAATGAATTCTTACTCATTTTGTGTTAAATCAACTGAGTCTTGTGTAGGGTAATTCTGTGTAATTTATCTAAAATTCTTAATATTATAAATGGCTTTTATTGCAGTGTATATATAGCCTTTATACTTATATGAATTAAGCACTTCATAAGTTATAGCAAGAAGAAAGAAATAATATTAAGTTGTAAATCAATTTTTATCATGTTATTCGGTTCTCAAAACTAACACACGGACAAGGTCTTCCTACATATAAACATGCGTAAAAACGCCTAGTTGTCCTTAAAGAGTTAAAATAGTTAAAACTATTTATTTTACAAATATAGACCTTAAGTATGACCGTGTGTTTTCAGAACTATAAGTATTTGAGACCATCGATATTGCATTATAAAGGTAATTTTAAGACCGTCGTGAATTTAGAAATAGTTCTCTACTTTTCTTAACTTATCAGGGGTTTTAAGCATATTAATACATACATTTAAGTCGATTCAAGAAATAATTTACAAATCATCATAAGTGCAGAAATATTCTAGACATTGTTTTATATACTAAATTATAAGCTAGATGTTTTTTATTAAACAAAAACCTCAAACTTTTACTTATTTTAAGTAAATGATATTCAGTAGAAAATAGTTTTAAGTTTTAGATGATAATGAATTATTTTCAGTTAAAGTTAAAACTATTTGAAGTTAAAGTTAAATATGTGTGTGGGTAAATTTGTAAATTTACCATTCATTTAAAATATATAGAGTCCACGGTGCATATCTTAGCGCAGTTGCTATAAGCATTCGCATCACTTACCTACAAATCTTAAGTGTTTGTGACCGATAGAAAGTACACATCATAAAAGGTCACAAACAGATCTTAGGGTACGATTCGTTGTAAATTAATTTTAGTAGCGTTTTCATTATTAGATTTAGATTATTCATAATACAGACTTTAAAATGCGATGTAATTCAATATGTTTAAATGTATTAAGAAGATAATTATTTCATCTTCAAATAGACCGCCCTTGTTTTTATCGCAATAAAAACGGTTACTATACATGTAGATATAGTTTTAATAAGTTATGAAAAAAATATAGTACGTATGGCAGGAACTTTAAACTCCGCTTTTTAAGAACTACCTACCTGTAGGGTAAGAAGGAGGAATGGCACTCACTGGGTAATGGCGCTCACCACTGTAGTTGTATCAAAATGAAGCATAGTGACATGCAACGTCGTATAAATCACGGGGGGTGGAGTGTCAAACGGGCAGTGACGCGTATGAGCAGTCAGCTCGCGACAAGCAACCGATAAATGGGTTTCTCCATATTAGGCCACGCTGATCTAACTTTATGGCTGTACCATAATTTTTTTATCGATTAATTATTGATACAACTTTCCTTGGTTCCATTGTTCAATTTTATGATAACGTTATCGATTTTTAACAATTGTGTCTGAATGTTATTAAATTTTAAATCAAATTCAAAATTATCCATTACCCGTTAGTTACTTATTTCACTTTTTCTTACAGATAGGGCCTGCCTGCTAGAGCCTGAAGGGGTGTCCACCCCTTCAGGCATCCCTGAATTAATATGTCAGTTTAATGGCAACATTACCGAAACGGAAGGTGAAATGTGTTGTCGCAGATAATTAACGTTTTATTTTCATTGAGGAATAGGCGTGTGTTGCCTTAGTTTGTTTAGCCACGATATATAATAAATACAATATCTGTGGTACAAGTTTTGCATTCCGAAATTTTTGCCTGAGCTTTTCATTGAGCCCAATCCCGCCTAAAACCTAGACTATGTTTATTATATGAAAAAATATACGAACTACCTTAGTAGATCCCAGTAAACAAGAAATAGTATCGGATTTCTTTGGTTATTTATGCAGTGGGAGCCAAGGCATCATCGCCAAGTAGGTATACAAAAAAAACTATTGAAAATAGATTATAGTATTACACTGAAGGAGTTTTTTTTACCATATTGGGATTTTTGCCTAAACTAAAACCAGAAAGATAAATCAGTGTAACCGCAAAAAAAGTGTATATGTTAAGGCCTACTAATGTGGCTTAAGTAGGTATGTCCCTGAAGTGTGAAGGCGTTCAGTTAGCTGCGATGCGTCGAGGCATCAGCAGGTCTGGGCCCTCTGTCGGATCGTCTTCGTCTTCATCGTCACACGCGTCTTCAGGCTCGCCGAGGGCTCGGACAAATTCTGCAATACAAGGGTTTTCTGGTCATTAGTCAGAACTCTTGTCAAGTAATTTTGACACGTAATACAAATTCATAACGGTAGTTAACTTTAAACATATGATTTCATTATTTATTTTTTACTTAATTTTAGTAGTATCTACCTGATATTTAATCGGTAATAGTTGTGGAACATCCACATTAACTAATTTTAAAAACAAAATGAAATATTCAAAAATAAATAATTTTGTAGAACTATTTACTGTAGACCCGACCAGAGCTGCATAAGAAGACGGCTGCAGTGGGGTAATGTAATAGCGATTGTAACATAAGTATCTGTATTTTTTGTTAAGCTTTTGCTCCTCTGGTCATCATTAATTTTTGCACATGTTTTTAAAATTATAATTAAAGAACACTTACCCAAAAAGTCAATACGACCATCACCATCGGCGTCCACTTCCTTGATCATATCTTCAACTGGTGATAAATCATGAATGTTATTTTTATACCCTTTATTAGTATAAAGAGAGAATAACAGCAAAATTTGCTAGCCAATACTAATTTTAACACGATCTGTATTTATAATATTTGGTGTATCTACAGTAGACATAGGACAAAATCACAATGAACTGTAATTTATCATTCGATTTTTGCGTATACGTAGGTTAGAGTTGCTAGGTAGGTAGGTTAAACGCTATGTAAGACGCTATGTAAGGCGCTATGTAGGTATAAACGGGTCTTTATGCATCGTCTGAAAACAGCTTATTGGCAACAACGTGTGATTAAGTAGTAACCCTAACCTACGTACGAAAAAATCAAATGATAAATCACCAGTATTTCACAGTTCTCTTTGATTTTGTGGCATGCCTAGTCTACAGTGATCTACTCTTCATATTTGTATATTGACTTTCCCTATATCAATAATTATCATTTTTTTTTGTAATAATCTGTTCCCTCTATAAACTATAAGTAGGTAGGGATATCTATCATCAAATAAGGGTATAAATACAGCGATAACATTGTGTTCATACCTATATAGTTTTATTTAAATTAGCATTTTTGGCGGTATTAAATATATAAATTTATATATACATGAATTTGAATGTAAATAAGTGTTAAGTAAATTTTATGGTAAAGTAAATCATACTCACTCTCTTCTTCGGACAGGTCTTCGCCTAAACATTGCAGTACAGCCCTCAAGTCCGACGCGCAAATATACCCACGGTTATGCTTATCGAACACCCTGAACGCATCTCGGAGTTCCCTTTCCTCCTGTTCAGCAGAAGTGGGGCCGCTCATGCCGCCCATCGACTTGGATAAGATGCTGACGAACTCTTCGAAACTTACATTACCGTCACCTAGGAAACAAAGGGTCGTTATTGGTACCCCGTATCCGTATCGATTGTTTTAATAGTTATTGCGTTAAACCTTTAAAAATAAATATACACATATTCGAGTTTATTACGCGGATATAACTTATATTCGTGTTGGTAAGTGTAGATAAAGGAGTAAAAAAAACCGTTTATAGGTTTCTTATAATTGTCTTAACTATATTACTTATATCACAGGTCACAGAGTATTTAATTCAGTTGAACTACCACTAACCATCACTGTCGACTTCTTGCAGCATGTCCTGTAACTCTTCAACTCTGGCGAACTGTCCCAAGCTGCGCATAACTCTGCCCAGTTCTTCTTTAGTGATAGTGCCATCACCATCCTTATCGAACAGGCGGAATGCCTCACGGAATTCTGGGTGATTAAAAATTTAAGATTTTAAGTATTCTCTACTTAACGCTTGCAGAAGCTTTCAAATTAAAAAGTCTCGTTTTTTACTCCATAAGCTTAAATTTCCCCAAAAATGGGAGAAGCTCAAATGAAAATATTCGTTCCAGCAAGTGTTCTTAAACCAAAACTAACATCTTGCCTCATTTGCAATCGTCATCTAATGTAAAAAAAAGAAGATATTCACCTTTCATTTGCGTTCTGGTTATTCCTGAGGTCTCATCAACGATGGAAGCCTTCCTGTCGAGGTTTGTGTCTGCCGCCGGCTTCAGAAATGTCACCTGACGCTGAGTTTTCGACGGAGACGACATATCTGCCTCTGGTTGCTGACTGTAACGAACAGAATACTTTAATTAAAAAACACATTCAAAATGTTTGTGTTTAACGAAGAATTTTGTTGTTCTTATTTACAACATATCTATTGGATTTTGACATTAAGGGCGTATTGATAACTTTCCCCGCGGCTTCAGTAGTAATATCTAGAGTTTCCGGGATAGTCTTTCTCCATTTTCAGACTATAAGCTATCTCTGTACAAAACTTTGTCCAATTTCGTTTAGCTGTTCTGGTGTATCCATTCATTTATCCGAAATTTCACATTTATAATAATCATCATCATCATCATCAATGGTATTTAGTAGTCCACTGCTGGGCATGGACCTCTCCTTTGGCTAGGTTTTGGCCTACTATACCACGCTGGCGAGACGGGTTGGTATAGGGTTTCTGTGAAGTTTTCCTTCTCTTTACACTGCATATCGAATGGCCTGCGTATCCTATCGTATGGACTACAATATTTTGTGATTCCAGAATGCAAAAGCATGTCCTACATCGGTAGTGGCTTCATGTAGACCTTGCTGAACCTTTTGAGATTATTCAGTAAATTGTGCAGTATGTTAATTAAGTGTTTTTATTTATCTTTGACTACATTTATACTTAGTTATCAAAAATAATTGTTTTCAACACTCTCGCTGCGGGTTAGTAAGAAGACGAATCAATACCTACTTAATAGAACTATGAACTATGACAAATTTGAAATTTTATCTTTGCACTACCGCATCATATTTCTACATCTTGTGAATATCGACTGTATATGAATACATACTGTGTATGAGTAAAATATGCATCAAAGTTATAAATAAAAAAAGCTCAAGACAACGATCATAACTTTTCATAATATTCTTAAATTCAAAATCGGAACTATTCTATGCAAGACCCACTTATGACAGCTTTTTTATTTGGGCGTATTATAATATAAGAAGTTTTAATGCTAGAGGTGGACAGACAGAGGGCTGGGCGAGACAGCTATGCTACCTGAAGAGGTCGTAACTTATCAGTGGGTTTAAAAATGTCGCGCTGTCCCTCTCGGCGCTAGTACATTTCAATCAGTCACACCGCGTCACTTTGTCGTCTTGTCCCGTTTTCTATCTGCCTCAACATTTAGTGTTCTGCAGTGCGGCTGGGTTTGTTTGAACATTGAGCAGCTTATCGAGAGTGGCTCCTTTATCAAGTGCAGAACGATATTTGTGTGATTTTGGTGTGTGCTCTTTTGTCTATAAAATGTTTTAACATACACAACTGTTTTTTATGAGATAGACCGTATGTTTCTTTCCCAATTTTTTTTATATAACAAGGTATAAAAGAACTTCTTGGGTTAAAACAATACAAAATCTGAGCATTACTCCGTGTACCTTACACTATACCCACTAAACAAAAAATCACATTCAAATATTGTTAATCTATAACCAATATAGTGAAAATTAAATCTGTTCTGAACTGTATTGCGTCTTGCAAAACTTTCATTTTTAAAAGGAATTATTTGAAACATTACATTATTTGCAAGAGTTTTTATATTTAATACAAAGTTACATTACTTATCGAATTCTATAAAAATATGGACATTCTATACTTTTCATCATAAAAAAAGTATACCACCAACTTGAGATGTCGCTAAATTAAATAAGTTAAATAAGTTTAAAAAAATTACATCACTTAGATTGTATCGGATTAGAGTAGGTAGGTACTACTCTTTGTTAAAGTTTATTGTAAACAATAAGAGCAGTTTCTATGAAGGGACAATAAACTAGTGTTTATGTAGCTTGTTAGTAGTTTGCCAAGTGACAATAAATGGCTTTGTCCAGTTGCGAACAAAACACCCAGTAAATGTCAAGAAATACAAATGTTATCCATCTTAATTGGGCCGTGTTAAGCAAAGAGTATATAAGCAATACGTTAGGATTGTGAGTATTATAACTTACAATTATAGTTTTAAAATCTGTTTAAATTTAACAACGGCGAATGTGAAAAGAATCTCTATCACGCCACACCTGGTGGTTTTGTGCCAGCCGGATACACTGCTCTCCAACCGCCCTCACAATGTCGTCCGACCATCGGGCAGGTGGTCTGCCTCGAGGCCACCGTATATCTCTTGGCCACCATTCGGTAACTGTCTTAGTCTATCGGTCGTCGTTCCTTCTGACCAAGTGCCGCCTATCTCCACTTAAGCCTCGCAATCGTATTCGTAATTAATAATCGTATTTTATAGTTAGTTCTTATATAATCAAAGTATTACTTGCCTAGCCACGAGTAAAGCCCCCCCCCCCCCCCCCTCCACTCGTGGCTAGGTCTTCCAGGATAAATAACAAATTTATGTGAACAGCTCTCTCTCGCTCTCTCTCTCTCTCTCTCTCCCAACTCAAGGCGAAAAATTAAAATGAAGCTAAACTAAGTGTTATAAATCTATTATATTAATAATTAGCTTTCAAAAAAGTATTCCCGAGTTTAATACGCCTTTATCATGATAAATTGTGATAACTTTAATTTTTATCCCTTAATTTTTCCCCATAGAGGTGAAATATTTTCTTCAAATTTGTTTAGGAGCAACTTTAAATGCAACCGTTACGTGTAAAACAAGAAATATTCAAATGAAGAATTCAAATGACTCGACCCGCAAATGGCACATATATCACAAAAAAATACCTTCTTTTTGGAGTCGTTTAAAAAACATTACTGCTGTCGATATATAAACCATTTATTTTGTCTCTATAATATATTCGCAAGATCTGACATCCTAATTACGCGAAATGCTCGGTTTCATGTTATTTAATAACATTACATTAACATCAAACAAAATCTATTCCTTCTTAAATAAAGCTAATTAGGATACATATCCTGATAAGGTTTATTTACATTATCGATTATATTATTAAGTAATAAAGTATCCATAATTTATTCTGGAATTAAAGCCATTGATGCTAGTTAAAGAGTTTGGAATTATTAATTAATCGAATTAAGTTTACTACAGAATTAATACCTCCATTTACGATGAAACACATTGTTTTTACAATTTGATTTACATGTAGAAATTACACTTTTCAGAGGATAAGAACCTTCGAGCATTGACTAAGATAGACGTGGGCAAAGTCGCATCAGCGAAGCCCCTTTTCTTTCGTTCGCAATACATAGGTGCTCAAAACATTTATTTTACCAGTCAAAGCATGACACGACATACCTACTTATGAGTGACAAAACAATGCGCGTTGGCAGAATATATGAAAAAATCTTTTACTTCGTAACTTGCGAGATTTAATTTCTTATCAAAGTCAGTTCTTCGGTCTTTTTATGAAAGAATGTGGCAAACGAGCAGACTGGTCACTTGATGGTAAGTGACTACCATGAACATCTGCAACTCAGGAGTCACAAGCACGTTGCTGGTCTTAGAAGAAAGAGTACGCGTTTTTCTTAAAGGTCGTATCGGTCCGGAAATACCGCAAACAACAACTTGTTCTATAGATTGAATGTACAAGGCAAAAAGTGTCTTGAAAAGCGCACACTGGTGCAGTGATAATTAATTATCCAAGTGATGGAGATGAAAATTTTGCCGTTTGGACCAATGGCAGAAAGTTGCGGCCGGTATTAGTCCGAACAATTGCTTGGAACACTCTACGTGATATATTATTATACGATAGAGTATGACGTAACGCCAAGGGATCAAGCCGAACGGAGATCTTTTAGCTATCTACGATTCGATTCCCTCTTCGTTGGATGCGGTCCAGAGGGAGAAGCCGGTACTGAGGTGCAGCACTGGAGGCTGCTGTCTAGGGGATCTGTGGGAGCCAATTCGCCGCCTATAATACACACAATAAACACCTATCGGCCTCCTCCGGCTGCCGAACTCAGCTCAATAAAACGCAGCGGGTAGCGGCTATTCGGATCGTACAAGGATACCGCACCATCTCGTCGGAGGCGGTGACACCCGGTACAACGGTATACCCTTAAGATAGGGCTTCTTGAGAGGCCCGGAACAAACACACTTCGATCGTTAATGTTATTAAAATAATTAATCATCTGTGGTATAGTCCAGGAGCCACGCGAGGCCCCCCTAAGTGCGAGGCCGTGGGCGACGGCCCACTCCGCCCACGCCTAGCTACACACAGTCGCACGATTGTGTGCTACATTAGACATTGAAGGGATAAAATCGGTAAATTGTTATGATTATAACATCAACATCATTATCAACAGGCTTTAATAGTCCACTGCTGGACATAGACCTCTCCTTAGAAAGGAAATTTTGGGGTACTATACCACCCTGGCCAGACGGGTGATTAGGGTAGATTGCACCTGTGTCTCGGGCGAAGAAGTGCTTACAAACTGTTATCAACATAAATATATGGGGTCTACCAATAAGAACGTCTTGGTTTAAAAATTTAATAAAACACATATTTTTTATGAAAAATGCATCCGATTGATTTATTTGATAGATAGTTTTATGCAATTTATGTTTTAAATAATATATCGGCCAAATGACCGCCGCGGCTCTTTTTGCAGACGGTCACCCGCTCACGCCAATTTTCGATTACGCGGTGCACCATTTCGGCCGGTATGTCGGCTATGGATTGCGAATGTTGGTTTTTAGGTCACGAATTGTAGCTGGATTATTGCTGTACACCTTAGATTTAACGTAACCCCAAAGAAAATAGTCTAAAGGTGTTAAATCACACGATCTTGGTGGCCAACTGATCGGACCATTTAATTAATAAACCGAACGTTAACGACTCACCAAACTTTCCACTGTTCAATGTTCACTCGAGTAATATGAGGTGGTGCACCGTCTTGTTGAAAATAAAGGTCGTCTGCATCAATATCATCAAATTCCGGAACGAAATATTCGGTTAACATCGAGTTATAGCGCTCGCCATTCACAGTAACAGGGTTTCCTTCGTCACTTTCAAAGAAGTACGGACCAATGATTCCACCGTACCATAAACCGCACTAAACTGTTATTTTATGCGGTTGCAATGGTGATTCATGAACCACACGTGGACTTGACTCACTCCAATAGCGACAATTTTGTTTATTAACAAATCCATTGAGCCAGAAATGGGCCTCAACTGAGAAGATGATTTCGGCAAATTAAATCGGCAAATTCACGACAGATACAATGGTCGGATGGCTTCAATTCTTGTGCCAAAACAATTTTGTATGGATGTAGGCTCAAATCTATCCGCAAAATAAGCCAGGTGGTCATTGGAGAGAGCCCCACCTCTTGTGAACGGCGTTGAACTGATCGATTTGAATTCGCATCAACACTGGCCTGAACGGCTGCGCTATTCTCTTTACTACGGGCATTTCTTTGTCTCAAAGGCACAGCAGTATCGTGGAAAGTGAATTCACTTTCAAATTTTGTTATTATGCGATTTATAGCGCGCACAGAAGGAGCACTATGACGACCGTTTTTTGCGCGAAGCGCTCTTACTGTAGCGGTAGGAGAACGCGAATTTGCGTAATAATTTTGGTCAATTTCCAACCGTTGGTTTAAAGTGAAACGTGACATGATAAAATGGCAAACCTTACTGAACACAAATGTCAAGAGACGTCAAAGATCCATCAAACATGGCCGCTATGAGCTGTCAAAACCAGGTCATCTCTATTGGTAGACCCAGTACATACGTACAATTTAGTAACAACAGAGAACAGAGAATGATAACGACCTTCTGAGCTATAGTTAAACCGCCGTAAGCTTGGCCCTCCTGATGGTTTGGGGGATGCGGGGCGGGGGTGCATTCAACCAATTAGCTAGTGCGTCGCTGTCCGCCGGCAGTGACTGACGTGAAAGCATGGCTGCACGTGTTTTTTTTCTTAAGACTGCTACACACGGTATTATTTTGCAACATGGATAATCTGCCGACTCTGCGTCACAAAAAGATTTAAAAACTTGAAGTTCGTCCTACAGAGGTTCTACTGTTAAAGTTCTAATAAAGAATATTTATTATTTTACTTAATTTTTAAATTGTATCTGAATATAATTTATATGATGAAGATAAGGTGATTTTATTAAAATTATTTTAATTAATTTTACAATTAATCATAAAAATTTACAATACACTGACATTATAATACATGAAAATAAATTCGATTTTTATTACATCGTGTGTAGATTAAATCTCAAACAAATAAATCTGAAGATATCGAGTTAGTACATCGTGTCATGTATAGTCGAGCGTATCACACGCCCCGCGTCCCGCAAACCATCAGGAGGGCCAAGCTTACGGCGGTTTAACTATAACAACCATTTTTCGTCCCATCAAAGGTACTAATAGACTAGACAATATTAATTAGTTATAGTTTGCCTCTATGTGAATACATTTTTTTTTATATGTATGCAATAAAGAAAAAAAAAACATTTTCTTTTTTCTTTATTGCATACTTCAGGGTACCTACGATTTTGTGACAGGACACGCCTCTTTCATAAATGTTACATTTGTATCCATTTATGAAAACGTAATAAAAATCCAATTTAACTGGAATGGTCCTTGGTGTATTATGAAACAGTAGAACGTCGGAGAATATCGCAAGAGTCTGCTTCCAATGTTTTATGAACTTAAATGTTTAAGTATGCGTTTCGTGGGTTAAGCCGAGAATACTTAAATATTGTGTTTCTTTTATAATGTCGATTTGTTTTGAAGTAAAGTGCATAACAAAGTATAGAATTTAAAATTTAATACTATACAGTAAGTACTCCGTTATAGCATGCTATATTTGCATGTAATTATATTGTTACACTTTGTTTTACTCTTTTTTCTGTTTGGTTTCAAATCTATTTGTAAGTGTTAACAAATTTTAGCAACTTTTAATAAGAAATAAATATATGTCTAACTAAACTACTAGGTATATCCAGAGAAGAAAGGATGTATCCTGTTATGTTTGTTCGGTGCCATAATTATACCATTTAATATATAAGTATTTAATAATATATAGGTATGTACGAGCTAAATCACAACCCCATGGCGGTAACGTACTAAGTTGCACGCGGTTCAACTCCTATAGATCACACAATACAGCGTACTACGAAACACAGCGTCAAAATTCACCGTTGAATAAAACCGTCCATTTTTAACAAATTAGAAAAGGTATATCAAAAATCGCTTAATCCCTAACCAGATTGGGCACTTCATCACGCCACATTGGACCTTAAGGCTGTGGAAATTAAATCGTCCGTTGACATCAGATTAGCAATAAACCGGTCGTTTAAATTTCTGCGGAGCAGCAGTACAGCCTCCCTAGGTTTATCGATCGGCACCCACATTCGCACGTTGTTTTGTATTTGACTTTTGCTACAAGTAGAGATCCTGCGAGATTTGTTTGCAGGAATTTCATTTTATTTATTTTCGGTTGGATTCGTTTCAATGTCTTTCAGAAATTTTAACACAATTCAGTAAATAATTTCGTACTAAAATAAGTTTATTGTATTGTAAGTATTTTGGTTTTAGTTAGTATGCGTTTTATGGGCCAAAGTTTCGGGAAGGATAATTGAAGATGAACATGTTAATTTTTTAAATACTAGAATAACCAGACAAGTGTTGATCTCGCTTGAAAAAGGTTACATTCGATAATTATGTATTTAGTATGTTTTGGTATGTTTATTTAAACTTGAGGTAAAAAGCATATTCCACCAGACATTCCAACTGCAAATTTTCAAAACGAGAGACCTTTAAGTCATTTTGACACCGTAAACTCTTATGGATTTTCTGTGGTCTATGACTTAACAACTATTACTTTTTTATTATTAATTCATTCATCATCATAATGCCACGATAAATTTTCGCCTCAGTAATACATGCCATACTTTGCACACTGAAGTTAGTTTTTAATTGACAGTGATAATATTTTACAGACAAAAGGGCTACGGCATACGCTAGCTACGGTGCTTACGAGTGCTACGGAGTCTACGAACGGGTATTATGAAAATGATTGCTATGGTTAATTACTTGATCAATATTAAGGTTTAGTTTGTGCCTTTATGGTTGCGATAGTCTTTCAGTTATAGTCATTGCCTATCAAAGGCTCATAATTGTCTGAAGGGTTATTGTTTAAAACAGAGGTATTAAAAATCAAGATCGATAAATATTTAAGTTAAATGTATAAAAGAGAAGTACGAAATCTTATAATAAAATCGTCTGACTTCATCTTTCAATTTCCAAGCTGAGTGGTTTAGTGTTAAGGTCGGACAACTGTAACAAACAAACTAATTTTCGTATTTACAAAATAACGAGTAGTCAGCGTGTACTTCTTTCCTCTCTATGCCAACTGTAATTCTAAGAAAGTATTCCTCTAAATATATTTAGAGGAACACTTTCTAGCGCTCCACTACGGTGCGCTTTTTAAGACACTGTTTGCCTCGCACTACCAATCTGTGGAACAAGTTATCGTCTGCGGTATTTCCGGATCGAAACGACCTCCAAACCTTCAAAGAAAAGATCGTACTCCTTCATCAAAGGCCGGCATCGCGCTTGTGACTCCTGAGCTGCAGGCGTTCATGGGCAGCGGTGGTCGCATTCCATCGGGTGACCCGTATGCTTGGTGGCCCTCACTTTCATAACAAAACACTATACCATAAAAAATAGTAATAATAATTACCTACATTCTGTTAAATATTACACAGCAGTTTTAAACAAAATCTTTTAGGAGAAAATCAAGTATGTATATGTTAGGCAGTCAAAAACTGATTTAATAAAATTAGTTAAGAGATGTTTAGATACTGCTTATTCACGCTTACATTTTACGATAAAAGCTTTTCGCGCCTCATCGAAAGGAAATTGAAAAGCTAAATTATTCTAATGATTGACACACAATAATTCATCTTTTGTATTCATAGAATGAAGAAAGTGAATACAATAAGGTATTCAAAGCTAAATCTTTAACATAAAAAATAAACAGCTTTCTTTCATGTTATTTCTTTTTCAGTATTTTACGCCAGTTTTATCATTTTACGGTTGAAGAAAAACTAAAATGAGTTTTGTCTTTATCAAGTTTTTACAAATTTAATCGTAACTTAGAAACTCAATGGATCCAACTCACTGAGGGTTATTTTGAAAATCGAAACGATTGAAACCATGCAGTGTTCAGTCACACAATACATAATGTCTGCTGGACGCAGGTGTAATACATGAAATTATTCCCGCAGAATCCAAGACCTTGACCATTTATAGAACAGTGTCCCACTCCCGTTCATGGCCTATTCCTGTCTCAAACATACTTCTACAATAATAAGGGACAGACCCAGTCTTAACCTTCGTTGCCATCGAGTGTTGCGCTATGAAGATGCTATCTTGGAGAAAACTTTAGGTACACAATTCGGAAACATATTTAAACACTTAATTCATGCAACTTAAAACTTAATAATGCTGGGTACTCACCTCTCTGAGCGGCTGAGGGCCAAAGATGGAGGTCCCTGACTCTCTGGCCTTGATGTTTCATCAGGTGGACCAGGCTCGCCACCGCTGCTACTCGTTTGTCTTGTCTGTGACAAATATTAATAGGGTTTTAGACAAACTAATGATGGTTAAAAATCGTAGAAATATAATCTAAATAAGTAAAGCTTATACTGTTCAATTTTCGATCGACTTTGAAGTGAAGTAGGTTTTTAATTTGACTGGCCTTTTTATTATTATTATTATTCTGTAATCCTTCTTTCAATAGACGGTAAAATGATAAAAAACTAACGTTAACTAAGTATAGCACCTTCTTTTAAATTTGAAGGAAATATTATTACTCTAAAGTTCGAAAATAAGAAAATTAAGAAGAATAGCTTTGTAAAATTGATCACGTTTTTGGTGCATGATTGGTGCAAGTTGGTGACATGAATCCACTTTTTAAACGTTTTTAAATAATAATGATATTGCGGCAAATATTACACAGTTGTTTCAGGCCCATATTAAGTAATTCTTGGTTTAGCTAGCGTGGTAGACTATGTCCAAAATTATTATGTTACATAATTAATTTTACCAGGAAAACCTCCTTTCTAAGGAGAGGCCTATGTCCAGCAGTGGACTACTAAAGGCTGTTGATGAAGATGATGGTGATAAAATATTAAAAATATACAATGTAAAAAAGCGGCGCCTTTACAAACATTCATGAATTTGAGTCAAAGAACACCCAGACTCAGAACAACCATTTGTGGATCATCATCCTTACATATAAAAGAAAATCTGTTAGGTAGAAGTGGACACAGTACACACATCAAAAATAAAAGAGGTGAAAAAAAAAGAAGTAACGAACTACGATTAATCAAACTATACGCATAAAACTACCCACATATCCTGACACTTAACGTCTACTGTTCGATTATTAGACGATAATTAAACACCGGACAGTAAATAGTTATGGCGTGTCGCACAACACGCTATTATGTGATTCCTAATGCTTTTAGTGATTTAAATAACGGTTTTTTGATGGTATTTTGGTATTTGTTCAATGAAATACACACGTATGATCATTTCTGCGTTGCTCTGATTTGGCTGTCAATTAATTATTTAAAAAGACAACTCCTGCACTAGGAATATGTCCTGTGTCGCGGGGACATGCGCTGTGTTAGCACACATTTATGGTACGAACACGCAGACTCAGAACAACTTCTGAATCACACAAAGTGTCAACAGTACAGTAGGAAGCGGCAAGGCAAGCGGCAAACTACGCCATCCATGCAGTCAGATTGTCAGAGAGTCGGTTGTATCGGTTTTTTGAGCGATTCTGAACTAATGTTCACACACTGCCGTCTGATCGCAAACTAGGCAGAGCTTGTACTATGTTAACTAAATAGAACAACAGGACCGTTAAATAGATTTATTATTGGTGAATATTCCTTCTTGAGCAATCTTCTCCTGCAGAAATGTTTACATTTTATCGTTATAAAAATCCTGAAATACTATTATATTACTCAAATCAAACACGTTATATAATAACAAAGATTTAAAATATTCCTGCTGGATTAATTATAAAAATTCTTACTTGTTTACGGTTACCCTGAAAGAAACAAAGATTATCCATTGCCTACCGCAAGAAAAGCTTTGTTGTCACAATCAATTATTGATAATCGGCTTACTCAATCTTCTTAAAAGTTACAGAAGCGTGACTGGAGGCCGGCGCAAGTCATTGAAGTCAGATTATAATGCCTTTACAAGTCCATTCATAGTATTAAATCAGCTCAACTTTGCGACCGTTAAATCTTCGGCAGTAAACTACCTAAAGCCATCTTCTTGTATCACTAATTTTAAAGCTTGTATTTAGGGAAACAAGTGCTTAGCGTGAAGTTGAAGAGTCATGCTTCGGCACAATTGAACTACCTTGAACGAGGTTGCAAAAAACCGGGTGTACTAAAAAACCGATTTTACTAATTCTCTCGTTGCTTTTCAACTAGTGAGTGACGTCACCGGTGCCCCGGAGAGAGTTCCTCTCACCCTAACTATATGGACACTCAGAGAGGCAGCGAACTTGTGACTCTTGAAGGTTATCATAGGCGGAAGAAACCACTTACTGTCACGTGACCCGCCTGCTCACTGGCCCCCATACCGTAAAAAAATACACCCTTTGGCATCATTTTATTTAAAACAACCTGTTACAATGAGCTACCTGCGTGTCTTCTTTATTAGAACTTTGTAATTCAGCAAAAAATAGTGAAAGGTCAAGGCTTTCCTTGTCAATTTTGTAACTCGAGTTCTTTTCCACACAGTATTTTCCTAAAGGCATTAGCTATATGTTCCAAACGTTGCCATTAAAAAAATGAAAATGTGTGTAAAAAAACACATTAAATCCAATTATGTTGATGAAACAGAATGATTCTTAAGAGTTTAGCAATTCAAATTTAAAATAAGAATAGCGAATGCTTTAATTGATTGTAAGGTGCGGACATCTAGAACAAAATCTAAAAGCTTTCAATTCAATAACCTACGTGTAACACGGCCTCAAAGAGCTATCTGTTGGGATAGAATCCTCATGAATCTTTAACGCTCTCCAAACCGTACAACACGAGTGACGACGTATCCGGTTTACAATATCAGGCGACCGGTCTCCAAGTATTCTTGCACAAACGATTTCGAAATTGAATTGTAGATATGTGAAATTGGCAGTTCAATTTGTTTAGGAGGTTCTCAAGGCAAAGTTTAGTGTAGTAATAGAATATGTGCATCGGATCAATTTCCATATTATCTATCATCTGAGTAATTTCAACTGAATAGTGCTGCGGCGACATATCGATAGACAATCCTGTTTGAGTTCTTAGTTTTTAACTGGAATTCTCTTATTGTAATAATAATAATAGTATAACAATATATTTATTTATTTCTCCTTACAAAAAGTACAGCATTTCAATAGCAATCTTCTAATTTACATAAAGTGACGCAATTAGTGACGTAATTTACATAAACTCCTATATAGTTTGCTTCATGCATACATTTTTGTGAGGAGCCGTATAGACAAATAATTATGTGATGAGCGTTCATTTTTTCTGTGTCTGGGTGTAATTTATCTGTCTGTTGTAAAAATAGACGTTTTGTATTGTATATTTTCATTGAAATTAATAATGATAACATCACACATCTCACACACGGCCGTCTGATCCCGAACTAGCCAGAGCTTGTACTGCTGTGCTATTATAACCAGTCTGCCGAAAAATACTAATATATTTCTAAATACACACATATTACAGTTAAATACCACCCAAACACAGAAAAAATCATCACATAATTATTTGTCCTGGGAATCGAACCCACGACCTCTGGTTGAGCACTCAGGATTACTAACCACTAAAGCAACAAGCCCCTTTTTTTTTTTTTTTTTTTTTTTTTTTCCGTGCGGAAATCCCCTCGGATACCACCTGTCGGTGGCATGTCGGACCCGAACCGACTAAAACCGCACGCCTTCGCCGGGTACTAATAGCCGGGGAACCAGGTATACCCTAGAAAGGAAGGCCCTGGTGCCCCGACTTACCTCGGGTCATCTACAGACGAGTAGACGACCCCCGCCCCGTGTGGGAACCCCATGTTCCCTGTGCTCCCTGGAAGCGAGCGCGCTTCGCAACGCGCTCGCCGCCACCCCGGCCTGCTTCTGCTAGGGTGACAGATGGCCTCACCTGTCACCCCCAGGCCTGCGCTTATGGAGGACGGAGGTCGTTCTGCGACCTCCGGCGCCTGAGTCGCCTGCGCTGCCTGGCCCGTGCCCGGGCCTGGCGGGCCGGGAGAGTTCTAAACCTCTCCCGGTCCCGCTCCGCCGTCTCCTTCGCGAGCATAACTTGCTCGCAGAAGGAGACGGCAGAGTTCCACGCACTCTCGCTCCGCACGATAGCCGCAATCAGGCTATCGAGCGAGAGAACTCCCACTCCGATGGCCGCCACGAGGTCTCGCCTCTGCTCAACCCACGCCGGGCACTCTGCCAGCGTGTGGAGAGCCGTGTCCACGGTCTGGCCATCGCAGTGGTGGCACTCAGGCGTTGGCTCCTTGCGGATCAGACACAGGTGATCTCCGAAACATCCCTTCCCAGTGATCACCTGCGTCAATCGGTATGAGAGGGTCCCGTGACGCCTCTCGAGCCAATCCTCCATAACGGGTCTTACCGCAGCAACAAGCCCCTCAAATGATTCAAACGTCTTATATCTCGTTTCTTCTTTACAGAATAGGTATTCACCTGAAATAGGTCACCTGATTCACGAGGAACGTATTTTCTCTGTTCCAATTCCTAGCTATTATAACAAACATTTACACGCTGTACCACCTGATGCTAACTAACAGCTAAAACTAACTACCAAATAAAATATTAACTAACAGATAAAATAGTTTACCTAGGAGGATGGGATTTGTATCGTTTATTTATTTTATTTAATGACTATTTATGTAGTGGTAGTATATGGGACTGCTGTACTGAGGTCTCGAGTTTGATTCCCGCGTGGGACCGAATGTTTGTATGAACTGCAAATATTTCTTTCAGAGTTTGGGTGTTTTCTATGTATAATATGCATGTATTTACAAAAAAAGGAAATAAGTATTCTATCAGTCCATCTAACTTTCATAGTACAAGCTCTGCTTAGTTTGAAACTAGTTGTCGTTGTGTGTCAGTTGTGCGAAAATAATCATTTTTTACTTTATTTTATTTAACACACTATATTTCTCTGAAATTGAGGCGTTTTTAATTAATAAAACTGTTTGAGATTCAGTCATGTGTATGAGAAATTAGTTAATTAAATCATAGGAGACACTCTCGGAAGAATATACGAATATAATAAGAATACGGAGTGTCACCACCCCTTTCATCCCGTGGGTGTCGTAAGAGCCGACTAAGGGAGCAAACTACGCAGGACAACAGCATTGCAAAGAGAAGCAAACCCTATACCAACCCGTCTGGCCAGCGTGGTATCGTCGGCCAAAACCTCCTTTCTAAGGAGAGGCCTATGTCCAACAGTGGACTATTAAAGGCTGTTGATGACGATGATGTCGATGAACTCAAACCTGAGGCCCAAGTGCGAGTTTATTTTACATCTACTCGCTCGTCACGGTGACCGCGTTCGGAGCTACGATTGGCCCGCACTGAAATCTCCACCAATCGCAACCCTAAACGCGTTCGCCATCGAGATGATGATGGCAAAGGCGAGTCGATTTGAAATAAATTTGCACTCGGCCCTCTGTACATTTATATTTTAACAGGCATTTTTGGCGATGAATAGAATAGATACATTTCTGCTGTCTGATTTACGCGAATAATCGGATGACGTCTGTACTGATGGAATTTCGTTTGTAGAAAGTAATAAATAATATTATTGACTTGAAATTCATGGCCCTATGGCCTCTTTTATCGTCACACACAGACAGACACACAGACTTGTTATATCAGTATCTTAATTAACCTTATGCCATCGAACTCACTTGTACTTACATTCCACTATTTAATTTAATTTGACCTGACCGGTTTCACCTTATGGCATTTGATATATATTACAACAAGTTACATCAAGTGCCGACAATCGAGAGTATAAATTAATTGACCTTCTCCCTTCGTTCCGTCTACAAAACGATTACATTTAAGGGCTTAAAAGGTCTTAAAAGAATCAATAAAACCCTTTTGCAAATGTCATAAATTGTACCAACTCCAAATCAAATTTGGAATAAGGCTGGAATATAATGATTAATACGAAATTGGAAAGAATTAACACTGACCTTTTTTTTTCTTTGTAATTATATATTTGTTTTTTTTTTGTAATTATATATTTGTTTTTTTTTCTTTGTAATTAAATTATATATACTTTAAAGATAAACAAATGATGTTAAAGGGTCAAATATTTGTAGGACGACTTCAAACATTTGACCTATTCAAAGGACTGACACTAAAAACGACATTAAAATCCTGTTCGCAATTTAATACAAAGAAACTGTGTAACGTACACATAAAAAGAATATATTTAAAAACCTGTTCCTATTTTGACGTCTGGTTCTAACAAAAGTTAGACCCGTTATGCGTTTTCCGGTTTCAGAGTCCAGTCATATAAGGGGTGTCACCAAAGAACGAGAGATAATAAGTTGTAAGCTCGTATAAAACCTTATGTTAAAATAGGTAAGTATTTTAAATATATAAATAAAATTAAGTAAAGATACCCTAACTACATCGAAACTTTTTTCAGTTTTGAGTCATAAATAAATAATTCCAAAAACAGTATTTCTACAGTACTTTGATATCACCAAGTACTTGGGTTGTGGAGTACTGATGACAGTCGCTCCGCGTAGAAAATCAAAGTTCAGCCGTATCATAGCAGACTTAAAGTCGACCCCAACAACCTAGTTTGGGATAAAGGCTAGGAAGATTTTTTTAAATACATAAATAATATTCCTAAAACTGCCATGGTGAGTCGGAGAGAGTCGCAATGTTTTTAATACTTTTAATAGAATCTTTGTGTAGAAGCTTGACAAAATTATTGGAAAGCTTGGAAGTGCTATTCAAATTTTAATACTTTTCTAAGTTCTTGAAGCTTTGGGTAATTTATACGTTGCATATTGAGCTTTCTAAGGAGATGCCTAAGTTCAGCAGTGGACTATTAAAGGCTGTTAATTATGATATTGAGCTTGTTTCAAATTCCAAAATTCAAATTTATAGTAAAATAATAAATTGACTTGATAACATGAATACTGTGGAGTACCAGTTATACAAGTACTTAACTTACTACAACATACTACTCTCTTTTATGTTAATAATAAATTATAGTTTGAAAAAACTAAAAAAAAAACACGCTATCATAACTATCCCAACTAAAAAGTACAAAATGATTTTCTATAAGTTCAAAAAGAAAATTCAATTTCAAAGAAATTGGTAAAAGTAAAGTTATTAGATTATAAATTACCTTTATAAAGCGCCCCACGTTTACGATAAAATTATCTTTCTTTACGAACTTAAAGAAAATTATTTCCTACTTTTTAGTCCTATCATATAATTTCTTGAAAAAAGAAACAGTTCAAAACTTTTTTATTGAAACTGGTTATACATTATTCTTACACAGCTTTAATAATTCTGATAGCTGTTCTCAAGTGATGGTCTTGGCAATAAACAGTATTACATTTTTATCTGAATTAACGACTAGAGTACGTACCATGATGCCTTTGAGCTGATTCACCAGCGGCGAATCAGCGAAGAAGTTGTTCACCGCGGAGAATATGTTTGTTCGTTTGTTCGTCTTGCGCAGCAGGCGCTCCCACGCCCGCCCAGCCCACGCTGAAACAAATAAACACACAATGTTATGGCTGCACATGTGTTACTCAATTACTTTGTGTGCCGGACTGGGAAAATTGCTACATAATTGAATTCGTAAAATATCCTTTAGGATACCGAAAATTTAGATTAAAAATATCCCTAGTTAATTTCTAAAATATATAACAGGTTATTTAATAGAGTAAATACCTACTCTATTATATAACCTGTTATATATATATAAAACTTTTAAAAAATTACACTCGTTGTTGTCTACAGGTCGTTCAATATTTATCATTGGAGAAACAATCTTTATAAATATTTTTTCACCATAACATAGTATGACGCAACCCACAATTTTCTTTTTGTTAAATATATATTATAAATGTGATAGTCGAAGATCAGTTGTCAGTTACTCAATCACGGTTGAACAGAATTGATGAAAGGTACAGAGATAAAGTATAGTCTGAAATAGGACAAAGGTTATTTTTCTCAGACAAATTTATTGAGAATATTGCGTGGAAATTAAGGCCAAAACCTATATAGTGATGTGTATGTGTTGTGTAATTAATAAAGATAAAGTGGAACTATTCCAGAGACAAGTTAAGTTTCTAGTGAGTATCTCAGAGAAAACATACTTCGATACGTTGTCTTGTAAAGGTAAATCGTGTGTGTGTAAGTTTCCATATGTTGTGAACTGTGTATATTTGCATATGTAACCTCTGAGCACTTACCTTACAAGATTTCTATACCACCCAAACGTTGACTGAAAGAGGATGTCGGCCAACGTACATAAGTGCATAAAGTTAAAAATAAATGTTTAAAATCTGGCAAGAATGAGAAGATAGCCAACGTATAGCTGACTTCAAAAAGGAGGAGGTTGTCACTTACACTACATATTTTTATGCCTGCCTGAAACAGGTCTGAAACCTCATTATATTCAATCTTGTACATTTTAGAATAGTTATGTTGTAGTTAGCTTTAGTAACAAACTTTATATAAGAATCTATTGACAATAACATCAAAATCATATACAAAATGTAACCAAGACTTTATTCCGATTCAGCAATTTTTTGTTTTTTTTTTAATATATATTACGTTATAACGGCATTTGTACACAGATTGCTAGAATTTTTTTAGTATTTAACAGGATGTGTTCAAGTTCGAATTGATGTTGAATTTGTCGTAAAACAATGATATTAAAATAATAATGATACTCTACCACATTCACACAACGCCCATCTAACGTCCCAAACTAAGCAGAGCTTGTACTATGGGTACTAGACAGCTGACATAAATACAAATCTTTTTTTTTTTGGAAATACATACATAATTGCAAGCGGCGGTAACCTAGTGGTTAAGGCGTTGGACTTGAGATCAAGAGGTCGTGGTTCAAATCCTGACCTGCACACTACCGACGTGAACCTACTCCCAACACAAGCAATATAGCTTAGCGGGAGGGGTTTACGGGAATACTAGTAATTTAGGGTGCTAGTAGACCTTTCAAAAAAAAAAGATACATTAAAACACTCAAACCAAATCAAACATTAAATGTTCTTGCACACAAATGTTTGACTTCAGCGGGAATCGAACCCACGTCCGTTACACAAACCACTACGCTATCCAGCCGTCAAAATGCTGAATTGTCTTTCATGTTTATGTTCGTATCATGCAATAATATTATCAAAAAATGTCATCTCTGTAAATAACAGTTTTAAAGAATCGTAAATCATACATTGTTTATAAGTTCTCAAGGATATTTTTGCGAATATAAATTCAGAATTAAATTATAAATATTTTAACTCATAACTAATTAAAAATTAATTTTAAAACGGATCTTAGGAAATTTACAAGCAATAAGTTTGTTTTTGTATGTGGGTTTGTGGTGTTATCTTTAGATGTCCAACTTTTAAATAGAATAAATAGTGATTGTCTTAAGTGTAATTAAAATAATTCTTAAACGTATTCTTAATTTTGCCAAAGGGTACACGAAAAAATTTAGCTCTTGAAACAAGCAAACCCGTTGCATTTTAGTGGTTGCACTGGTTTTGCGGTACAGCGAGTAAACAAACGCGAAGTATGAAATTTATCAATCTTTTTATTCATCTAATTCTGAGCCTTAGCACATAACAGCATTATATAAAACACTTTTATCCCGAAAATAAAAAGACATATACACCTTATTGTAGGTGCGTATTTTCTTTACGGTTATACATATACGGTCTAAGAACATAACGGTGAACAGATAATAATAAAATACGACTATTAAATGTATATTTTCATCAATTTATCAACACATCTAGCACGCGGTTATAATTTTTTATGATATAAGGGCAAACTAATAGACTGGTCACGGGCCAAGTGCGAGTTTGTTTCACACTAGCTGGTGCCCGCGACTTCTTTCGCGTGGAATTTGAAAAGCGCTGCCCTAGTGGTTTTGATGCCCGGACCGGGCAACATTTTAAAGGGTTTTTTGAGAGGAAAAATAGCGTAAGTTACTCCTTATATAGATAGCTACGTGGTAGTAAAATATTATCAAAATCAGTAGAGCCGTTTAGAAGATTACCCGGCATAAACTGACAGACAGACAGACAGACAAAAAAAGCTTTTTAGGCATAGGTATCGTGCAAATAACCGTGTGAGCATGAAAAATGAGCATTACAAACAGGCACTTCAATTTTATTTATTTATATAGATAAACTTGCTCTCGACAGCGAGCTCATTCGGTGCTGTGTTTAGTGAATATTTCAGTGCGATCCAAGCGCAGTGCCGAACGCGATTACCGTAACACGATCGAGTAGATGTGAAATAAACACGCACTTGGTCCTCTGGTGGTAAGTGACTATCACCGCCAAATATCAGGTTACTCGAGAGACACAAATGCGTTACCCCCATTTGAGCCGCATCGGTTTAGTGTCTGCGTTGATGAATCAGTCAGTCGGAGCAAGTATTTTATTTGTATAGATATTACAAATACTGTAAATGCAAGAGCCAGTAACTAAAATTATGCTATCGTACACCACTTTCGGCATCGACAGCTTTAACTAGTCCACTGCTGGACATAGGCCTCTCCTTAGATAGGAGGTTTGGCCACGCTGGCCAGAAGGGTTGGTGTAGGGTTTGTTTCAAGTTTTCCTTCTCTTTGCAGTGTTGTTGTCCTGCATAGTTTGCTCTCTTGGTCGGCTCTTACGACACCTACGGGATGAATAGGGTGGTGACACTCGGTATTATTAATCCGTCACCACACGGAATATATCATGTGTCTTTACAAACATTTATTCAAAGGTACACAAGGAACACCCAGACTAAGAACAACAACTTGTAGACAACACAAAGTGTTGTCCCTTGTGGGGATCGAACCCACAATACTCAGCGCAGTAGGAAGCGGCGAGGTGACCGCTCAAGAATTGCTCAACACTGGTTTTCTTTGGGGCCGTGGTATAGCTGCGGTCAATGCGTCCCATAAGTGACAAGACATGGCTCTCTTGTTGTATCCATATGAATAAATAGGAGTAAGATTTGTTAATAAACATCTCCCCTAAAAGATTTAATTTAGTACTTAAGACAAATATAGCTAGAGTGAATGTCCTCCCCATCTTAATAGTGGGAGCTTAAGGTCCTCAGAACTTGTTAATTCCCAAACCAGACACAGCTGTGCATCACAGTAATTGAATAAGTTTAAGAGTCTTATAAAGCAGATACACAAAAGCGTAGTAGTGTAATTTTTCGTTTACAAATAACGTTGTGTTTAATTCTTTACATTTTAACACACCCTGAATGTGTAACGTAATTTAAAGATGGCCCTTTATAAACTATTTAGAAAAACAAATTTATATTAGGAGTACAGGAGCGGCTTCTTAGAGGCTTTTAAATTTAATATATACAACTGTGGTAGCAAAAAATTAAATAGTAGTTACCGTTGCACATAAACAATCGCCACTCGCGCTCCACACACAAAAGATTCACAGATATATATGAGTAGCCCTGGTGGAAATTGGTCACTTCACACAGTCACTTTAATACGTCAGTCCGTCGAATTTTCATCACTAGTTCTGACATTTACGTTTCTAAAATCCAGAGCACACAACGAACGAACGAAGACGCACAGATTTTCAATGGTAAAAAAACACTGATGACGTGTATACCTCACTCACTGAAGAAGTTCCACCTTTAATTAGTATCGGTGACACGTAAGTGTAGTAAAGACATTCTCAATCGGTCTTTTTATTTTAACATTCTGAGTTTTCGAGCTCAAATAAATAAAACATAGTCAATGAACACGTCATGAACTTCTAGTGCAAATAAAACTGGTTAAATCCACCCAAAACATAGTTACAATTTAATCAAATATTTAGTAGCAATTAACGTCTTTCCAAACTTCTTCAGGTCTTCTAAGATATTATCAACGAAATGAAGAATTGGTTAGACGTTGAACGAAACGCCAACTGTAACTTTATTTAAGCGCTAACTTTATTTTCGTGAAATTAGACGAATCCGTGTTTTAGAACCCACAGCTAATTCTGAACTTAGTGCTAGACTGTAGGTATTAAAAATGCAACGAGTCCCATTATTTCACTATAGTTTATCGGTTAGGTATCTAATCACAAATTAAAATCCTTAAAACACAATGTTATCACTGTATCAGACGACTTTAAACCGGAACGTAAGCCAACATTCACCAAAACACTGTGTAGTATTGTTGCACTCTCGTAATTCCATTTCGTGAATTCTAAAAGTAGTAGTGAGCAATGGTCCTTAATAAATCACTATAACTCTATTTCCACCACCAAGGTAGTTGTAAACACGTGTATATATAACTATAGCCAACATAGGATTGAACACGATTTAGTTAAATTGTGGAGGTTTTGTTTATTCTGTGCACACGTGACTGTACGATTGCGATCGTGTCGATCACTCAACGGCAAAATAGAACGGGAACCATCTATTTAGTAAAACTGTTTATTCGTCATTCGTAAACGTTTTGAGGAAAATGGACACACCGTCTGTACTTTCTTAAACGTTTGGATACTTACATCTATAATTATAGGAATAACTAGAAGAAAAATTTCAATATCATAAAACCTAACTGAATTCCTAGTTATATTGTAGTATACAAAATATTTCTTACGTTAAAAATGCCCAAAAATGATTGCTTGGAGAATCGTACCTAATCCTTTTTAAGTCCAATCGTGCCAAGCTTGAACAAATCACTAGCGTAAAATAAAAAATAATTTGCATATTAATTTCATCTAGAACTATTCTAGAATGTCTTATAATCTTTATACTTATTCATATTCAACATTTTTTAACCTTACGACCTTATATACCTTATTTTTTAAAACGCTTTTAATGAAAAGCTAATTCTTGGTATGTATGTATGTAACGGCATCTTCGAACGTGATTGGACCCACTTCAAAACGTCGAATTAAATTGAAACTTCGCACACTTATCAAGGACCAATTGACAATTCAATAATTTGATAAATTAGATAATCCTGATCAGGATTAACAGCTTTTTCCATACCTAAAAAAACGGTAGTGCCTTTGCTACGTACTAAGAGGCGTGTGCTGAAGCATATATGTGACTTACTTAATTGTTACTTTTTTGGCGTTAACGAGATAATAATCATCATCAATGATCAAAAAAGAAAAAATAAGGAAGAAGAAAAGTCATTTTATCGTAAAACAAGCAAAAAAAAGCTTTACTTTTATAATAATAACTTTACTTTTACCAATATCTGTCAATAAAATATTTTTACAACAATTAAGATCTAGCACCTCAAGCATTTTTTCGATACCTAAATGTTTTTTTTTAGTTCGGCTGGTTACAAAAAGTGTTTTTTAGTTTTTTTTTTAAACTACAATTTACTATAATTTAAAAAACGAATATTGACTCTGTACGCAGTTACAGGTACGAGTATCATAGCTAGTTATACATACACCATGTCAATCACGTAACTGGAATAGATACTGTAAGACAAAACTTTACTATTGCTGTTGTAGGGCAAATTAGCAACTAGCAAAATATATTTTGCCAATTTAAGCAGAAGTCCTTGAGAAAGCTTTAACCCTATTTTCATTTAGTAAGGCAGTTGTAAATACAATTACGAGTATTTTAATCCATGGTATAGAGAAGATTGAACACGACTCAGTTGTTGATGTTTTGTTTATACTTCACACACATTACTGTGCAATAATTTAGCAAGAAAATCGAATGGGTACCAACCTACTTGGTGATCAGATAGGTTATTCATGATGTAAATTAGAATTTGTTTACTCATAATGGGGTCAAGGATCTTTACCCTAAAGCAGCAATAGTGAAGTATTATCTTTTTCAGTAGCGTGGGATCGCTAGATCTCTATTTTATTAATAGTAAGGAGTATTATCTCTGGATACTAAGACTTGAATAGGCTCTGAGTTGGCCAGAGCCCCTTCAAGTCAATTTTTAAAACATTTTCATCTTTTTTTTAATTAATTCCGATTCGCTCAAATTGATTCAACTCGACCGAATAGAATATTTATAGTCTGTGCATTTCCATGACGTAAGCTCTTAAAAAATAAAATCATTCGTCGATATGCTTCAGTAGAACATCTGTAAAACTTCAGCATGGATTAATTACTTTTCCTTAATAGATTACCTACTTAAGGTTGAATTATTCAACTGTAAAAGATAGTAAAAAACTCCTGTTGTGGGATGCTAAATGAGGTATTCTTAATACTTTCGTAGTAATTGGTTTTCGTTATACGTTGATCGTGCCTGATCCCCTAAGTGTCCTATCGTAAGGGTAACACGAAGTTAATTTGTATACGCAACCCAAACCTGTCTTCGTGATGATAAATTGGACTCGATTAAGTCAACCGCAATCTGAAACTTTCGTTAAGGAAGTTTTGGTTTTAGACAATAGTTTGGTTCAGCTCTTGAAGACGGTTTTCCGACAAATATTTGCGTGGTCGGTATACAAGGCAAAACCCGTGCAATAAAATGTAGTTGATTTGCAATATATTATTTATATGCAGAAGAAATAACGTGGGTGAGAGCACACAGCTTTGTGTTATTTCAGCATTAGGGATGTGTAAACAAAGATAAATGTGTTGATAATAATAATAATGTTTTTTTTTGCTTTTCCTTGAATGTTTGTTCAATTATTTAACCTCAAATACTAAATGGATGGCGTTGAAAAGGATGAAATAAATTAATGTTAATAAAAGACGTTGTATCAGCAAATTAAAATGTTGATTTGTATAAAAGCGTCTTCTCTCTTTCGCACGTCCTTTTTTTAATAGTTTTTTACTTATTTGTACACGTATCAGTCCGTGACACGTGTGCTTTTAAAGTTAATCGAAAGTCTTGACGTTACTGAGAAATACGATTTCGTGAGAAAAAGATATCATTACATGGACAGATAGGTAGATATAGGTCAAGCGAGTATAAACCACGAGGACGGAGACCTCTATAAAAAAGCCCAAGCCCACGCTCTGAACGTCTGGCAATGGGCTGAGTCGCTGAAAGGAGCCCAGTGCCGCGGGCGTCCCGTCGATGGACGTTAAACTACACAAAATTATGACATGGGTAAACAAAAAGGGAATCCTACCCAGGAGGTTCCTAGATGCACTGCGTCTGGGGAATCCCTTTTTTTTGGTGTCCTCGGGCCGTCACCCCAACGGGGTTTGTGGCGGGGGGGTGTGTCGGAATCGGACCGACTAAAACCATACGGTGTGCCACTATTATTAAGACATCCGGGAACTGCTATTATTAAGACATCCGGAGCACCTGCCCGCTATGGGGGGTTCCATTGCTGAGGCGGGAGGACTCCTCGTGGCGGAGAATGAGGCCCACGAAAAGGAGAGAGCCCGCCTCCAAGCAGCTCTTTCCGAGGCGACAAAGAGGGTACTGGCTCCACTCGCACGCATGCTGGTGCCACTTCACACTTCTTCGACACCGGTGGTGTCGTCGGACATGGTCCGACTAATGGCGGAGATGGAGGAGCGACTGATGAGGCGCATCTCTACAATAGAGAGCGCTCATCGTCGTCCGCCCCTGGCTCCGCCACGGGTGACATAAGCGGTTGCTGCTAAGGCAGGCCGAGCCAGGGTCCACAGTACCTCGAAAGATCACCCAGGAGAAGGGACAGGGGAGGTGACCCCAACCCTAGCGCCAGTGCGAGCCCCGGCTGACCTTACACTGTGCCTCCTGGAAGGTAGCCGGGGACAGAAAGAAGAAACGCCAATAGGCTGCCAAAAAAAAGCAGCATAAAAGGCCAAAAATGTCGCCACCGAAGCGACTGGAGCGCCGAGGAGGCTCAGTGAACCCCGCTCTGCGTCCTGCATCCAAGCCGTCTAAATGTGTCCACTACACGGTGAAGGTCATCATCTTAGGTGACCTCTGTGGCCAGGCGGGTTACAAGGCGGCTGGTTGCACTGCTCCACTGTGTTGCTTTAGGTGCGCAGCAGAGGGCAAGCCTGTCGACTACTGGGTTGGCAATAAGACATGCGCTTGATCGAGGCCGAAGCCGGGTGGTCAAAGTCGTTCAAAATCACTACAGATGACTGCTATTTACTTAAAAACAATTAAGAACAGTTGTAGATCAATCGTTCAAAGTAAACGAAATTCCCTTATATAATGATTTAAAATAAATAATGTCAAATTTTCTATTTCTATATCACCCAAAAGTCATCTGGGAGAGAATGCCATGGGCATTAAGTCTGTGTACAACTTGTGCATTAAATTAAATAAAAAAATGTGACACAGTACGAGTATATGTAACACTTATGTTGACGTGACAACCCTGTTCAAAGGCAATAGAACAAAAAAGGTCAGCTAATAACATATTATGTTTTATCGAACAGCTATTTATGTGTCAAAGAATCAAAGCTCCGAGCAGTTATAAATCGGCTATTGGAATTTAAATCGCTATGGCAGTAATCGTTTATTTAAAGAAATCGTGTTTTTTTATTCCAATTTTATTTGTACTTATTTCTTTAATTTGGAAATAAAAAATATTTTTATCATTTTCTTATTCGTCAAACAACGAAGACACAAATTCATGACATGACACAAAATTCTGTCACCCTAGCAGAAGCAGGCCGGGGTGGCGGCGAGCGCGTTGCGAAGTGCGCACACCCTTCCGGGAGCACAGAGGGAACATGGGGTTCTCACACAGGGGGGGGTCCTCTACCCGCCGTAGATGGCCCTTGGATCTGAGACGGCGTGCGGTTTTAGTCGGTTCGAGTCCGACATTGCCACTGGTAAGTGGTATTCGAGGGGATTTCCGCACAGAAAAAAAAGGCAAACGTTGTATATGATCTTATATGTATGAGTGGAGTCGAAGTATATTTTTCTGTATTTTAGAATTTAGATCTTTTTTTTTTTTTTTTTTTTTTTTTTTTTTTTTTTTTTTTTTTTTTTTTTTTTTTTTGTTGACGGAGTGGAAAATCCCTTCGGATCTCCGGCTCCTTGGGGATATAGGAGCCAGGAGTATGTGGTGATTCCACTAAAAACCACTCCGACGGCCAGCCTTAGGCGCCCTGCTCTGGGGAGAACCCGGGCCATGTGATTTCAGGTCCCCCAGATCGACGCCGCACCTAGCTAGGTCCCATCTCAGGGAAAGCCAGTGGCTTCTCCCTGCCTCTCAGCCTATCCAGATGTTGCAGCCCGATCACATTTTCAGTGCGATCAGGCTGCCATCCTTTCCCCTACCGCAGCAATTAATCTGCCACCAGAGGTCCCCACTCTCTGGCGGCCCGCGGTCCCGTCGGCTGCTCATTACGTCGTCGACGTCTTCTTCGCTCGGGATCGGCCCTCTCCCGATCCCGTTCAGCGGTCTCTTTCTGGAGCATTACAGCTTCACAGAAAGAGACCACTGCGCCCCAGCCCTCCTCACCCGCCAGCATGGCAGTAATGATTGCTGGCGGGGACAAGTCTCGTCCGATTTCATCGACCAGGACTTCGCGTTCAGATGCCCACGCGGGGCAGTCTTCCAGCGTGTGCTGGGCGGAGTCCCAGTCGGCTGCGCAGTGCTGGCATTGTGCCGTCTCCTCGCGTCCAATCCGATTCAGGTACTCACCGAAGCAGCCATGCCCAGTGAGCACCTGCGTCAGTCGGTAGGTGACGCGACCTCCCTCCCTTCCTACCCAAAGAATTTAGATCTATGAGAACATATCACGAAAATATAAATAAAATTAAGTATGTTACAACGATCTTGTATTACAGGGTCCAAACTTGAGCCGTTAATCCCATATTGAAACATTTGTGATAGATAAATAGCTAGCCAGTCTAGCTTAGTTAATCTACAACAAAATTCTTTAGCTTATAATACTCTAACTGTAATACCAAATAATAAACTAATGACTTAGTAGTGCGCATGGACTCAAGGTGTAATGGTCTTTTTAAACGAAAAACCAGTGTAAAATAATCCTTTTGTTACTCTTCACTGAGTGAGTTTCGGTTTCCTCACTCTCCCCTTCCCTTGAATCTGGGGAGGCCTAAAAAGGTGGTGACGCATTTTCTTTCTTTCTTTATTTGTAAGCGTCCATGGGCGTTGGCAGTCACCAGCATGTGAACCGTTTGGTATTTTACCCCACAACATCATCACATCACATCAACAGCCTTTAATAGTCTACTGCTGGACATAGGCCTCTCCTTAGAAATGAGGTTTAGGTGTACTTTACTACGCTGGCCAGACGGGTTGGTATAGGGTTTGTCAAATTTCCTTCTCTTTGCAGAGCTGTTGTCCTGTATATTTTGCTACCTTAGTCGGCTCTTACGACACCCACTTGATGAACAGGGGTAGTGACACTTCTTAATCCGTCACCACACGGATCCTTGGAGTGCCTCGTGTACCATAAACAAATATAAAGGTCTTATCCTTTCATATTCCCTACGCACTTAAAACGTAGGAGTGAAATTATCAACCTTGTAAGTTTTTTTTTCTGTACGTACTAAAGGAGGTTTCGAACCTATAAAATCAAAATATTTCTGTATGATCTATCATGAGTAAATTGTGAGGAAATACTCTATTAGGGTGCCAGCCTCCCAGCCTGTGCAGATTTGAAAAATAAATGATGCATTGTCGGAAAGGACGAAGACAAATAATGTGATCTATAAGATATTTTATTAACAAGTAAGGAAAATAGAATAACCCGGCGTACCTATCATATAAAACATATGTAGCATAAGATACTAGACGTCGCTACCTAAATCGACTTATTGGTTTCAAATGGCAATATTTCTCATCATTTTGTTTGTTGAAAGAGCGATTTCTTAAAAAGAATAATTGGCATTTAAAGTATTAAATGCGCCATTAATGCAAATAATTATTAATTAGTAATATTTATTTTATTACTTAATTTTATGAATTCAACTTAGAGTTACAAAGATGTTTGGTTGTCTGGCAGATGTAAAACATCTAATATTTAGTATTTTAAAACAATATTGAACTTTATTATTAGAGGAGTAAAGTTTAATATTTGTATAAAGTGCGAAAAAGAAATAGAAGATTTATAAACCTTTGGTTTTCATACGTCTATCTCGCTCTGACAGTGACTGATTGGCAATAAAATATACAACAGTAAATGCGAATGGTGCACGTCGCTGTTCGTTGATGAAAAACGTAATAAGCGCCTGAAGTATTTTTGTTCTTTTTAATAAATACAAGTCTATGTTTTGAAGCACAAGAGTTTTATTTATTTTAACGCGCTACTATCAATCGCTCCAGGCCAATTTGTTAAATTCCTTTTACATTAGATAACCCGGATCATTTAGGAATAAATATAACATCACTCAGTGATTACGGACACGGTTGTTCATCCTATTTACATAAGATTTACACAAAATCCAGTACTGTTTAGTTTTATTTATCTACTAGCCGCTTTATCTATGTCTCTTACAAGGAATACATTATATACTTAAGGAATACATTTTCCTTGTTATATCGCTCATAACGTGATGTTATATAGCCTTCTTTCGTTAAATGGGCTCTTCAAGAATTGAAGAAATATATTCAAGAACTATGGGAATTATAGCAGCGAAGCTTGTTAAAGCATGATAAAAATATATCTGTAAAAGTTAAACTTATTTATAAAGCGAAGCAGTAATCGACTGAAGATGACAATTTGAATTTTATTTGACAATTTTTTATCCTAAATTCGGGTAATGTAAACATCCTTCGCACCAATCGGATAACGAGAGGTTCTGAAGTGTTTACAAGTTGATGGACGAAGCGGCATGGCAAAATTGATTTTCCTTAATAATTAATTAACCATAGTTTTTTACTAACAGAGGAAATTTAAGATTTCATGTTGCAAAAACATATGACATTGAAACTGCTAAGCGTCACGGCGATAAAGTACCATGATGCGGAAAGATAATAAATTTAATTAACACTGATAAATGTAAAAAACTAGTTACTAGTTTTTCTGGTTGATAGGAAGTAGGGAGCTGACGTGCTGTGAAGAAATGAAGACCAGAAGTGACCAGTGGTAGAATGAAGCGAAATAAATTAGTACTAAATTAACAAAGAAATAGCTTTTATTCCCAAACAGTTCCGTAACAGGAGGAGTGCAAAGGGTGCAAAGGCATAGAACCTATAGCCAAATAACCAAACCAGCTTACAACGGATGCATAGGGCATTTACAGATGACAAGCTGCACAGGGCGCGTCAAAACAAATTCGGAATCGGATAAAAATAAAATCGGAAAAGAACACATTCTGATGTTTTTTTTTTTTTTTTTTTTATTATATGGTGTTTTTCCTGTTGTCTCTTTATGGATATTAAAATGTAATTTCCTTTTAAATTGTAAAAGGTTTATGCTTTGAAGCATTTTATTTTCAGATTATTTTCATTTAAATTTTAAATTTAAATGAAAACGAAGTGAGAAGTTTAAGTATAATCGAAAATGGTACATGGTAAGGACAAGATCATAAAGCAGAATAATTTAAATATTCAAACAAGAAGTATAGTAATGAATAAATTATGAATTCTACTTGGACAAACATCTAGGTGGACGTATTCATGAAATTAATATTTATGCAACTCAAGTAATGCCGTAAAGGCACTCTGTATCGATGTCCTTCTGAAGTACATACACACAAGTTTTATAAAAAAAAAATATAATTCGATGTTCAAGAGCATGGAACGGCAAACGTTCATTTGTTTTTATGGTTACAATTCCATATTCAAATATTATTATTAAACAAACAAACAAAATTAGTCGTTATCGATTAAAAGCTGCGCTTTAATGAACTAAAGCAATAAAAAAGTTTAATAGAAAACGTAGCTGTTTGAATTTACTCAGAGTTCATGAAAAGAAACACATTACGCTTAATAGGTGTATTAAAAAGCACAGGACTTTACGTTTCTTGAGAGTGAACAACGTTTAAACATTTTTCTGAATAGTATATGTAACTAACTGTTGACCGCGGCTTTACTCGCGTGATTATTTTTTATCTCCTGTTTCTAAGTTTGTAAATGACGTATTCCCATACAACTGGTCTTGGTTCTTCCTCAAAATTACGAGTTTGTAGCCGCAGCGGTTTAGGGTCTGCGTTGATGTTCCGACATGCCACCGATAGGTTATATCCGAGGGGATTTCCGCACGCAAAAAAAAAAGAAAAAGAAAAAAAGGGTCAGCGTTGATGAATCAGTCAATCAGGGCAAGTATTTTATTTGTATAGATATTGCAAATACTGTCAATGCAAGAGCCAGTAATTAAAATTATACTATCGTACACCACTTTCGGCATAGACAGCCTTAAATAGTTTACTGCTGGACATAGGCCTCTCCTTAGGTAGGAGGTTTTGGCCTACTATGCCACGATGGCCAGCAGGGTTGGTGTAGGGTTTGTGTCAAGTTTTCCTTCTCTTTGAAGTGTTGTTGTACTGCAGAGTTTGCTACCTTAGTCGGCTCTTAGGACACCCACGGGATGAACAAGGGTAGGGGGTTGTGGTGATACACCTTATTCTTAATCCGTCACCACACGGACAACACTATATTCAATTCTATTCAAGTTACCAGGCTGTAGTCATTCTCATTACATACCATGGCCATCTTTACCAATTCTTTCCATCTGTTCGCGAACGGTTGTCGAGGACATGGCTTAAGGTGGATCACTGTGTCGCTCAATTGCTTACTTGGGTCATGGTAACTTTAAGAGCGAGCTGTATTCATTTAAATTAGTCGAGTCACCATTGTGTCAATGCTCAGCACCTAACTCTCACTATGAACAGTCTGCTCATCATATCCTCTGGGAATGTAGTCTTTGGTATAATGAACGTAATATAATGCTGAATAGCTTGCAGGTGACATCTGGGGCGGCATACTATGGGGATCTTGTGTCAACTAGGGTGAATTTGTATCAACTAGGACCCGTTATGTTTTGTGGCTGTGGTGCTTCCCTGTTTAAAAGGGTGTATGTCTATTTTACTTCATTTTGTCTCCCGCTTTGCTAAGGAGGGAAGTGGATTTACTGTATTTCCAACTCCTCCAATTTTCTTCTGATTGATTTCGTTGCGTTTTCCAAGACAGTTTAATTTCTTCCTGCGACTTCCCGAGTGTCATAACTCGGTGTGTTCGTGGGTCACTGCTGTAGATCCACAGGTGTGTACAGGAGTTACAGTGGTGGGCGTGTGGGTGGGATTAGTCCCAATTCTCATTACATAATCACTATTTACCTGCCCTTTTTTAAATTATAATTGTACGGCGCAATGTGCAACATTACAAGAGGCCAGCTACAAAATTGATTTTGGCTGCTTTGCATTTCTTCTTGAGATACCAACTCTTCTTGAGAATATAATCCTTTTGATAATTCGGGACAAAGGAAGAAGCTTAAAGGACCTACCAACATGTGATACCACGGCCTCTCAGAAAACCAGTGTTATGGGTGTTTATATGTGGCAATATTTTCGCTGCTTTCATCGAGGAACCCTATACCAGAAGCAGAATTAACGAGGGCTTCTGCTAATTCTGAGGAACGGAATGGCAACTATTGAATTGCGGGTGCTTATTGACAGCGATAGTTACACCAGGCACCATCAGGTAACCGTCTCGCCGCTTATACCCATTAAAATAATTATAAAATGTTAAAATAAATCGAATATCCAACAGTAGGTTAACATTTAATTACAAACTCAATTACATTTATTTGTATAGGTAGATAGGGTGGCACTCCTAACCTCCACTCTACACCCTACTGCTTCCAAAAAACATAAAGGAACGTTACATAATTGAAATATATTTCGATTAAAATGTATCTATTCTTGGGTGTACTACTTAATTATGTAATTGCATATAAATACTTTCATTGACATTACAAATATACGACGAATTTAATAAAATCAATACTGATAATGCTTAGTTTAATATTTTCACCTAAACTAAAACCTAACTTAAAACTGTTGAATTAATGTTCAAATTACTGTAGATTTTAAGTGAGCTTAAGCGATATATAGAGATATAAGCCAAAACTGTTCGAATTGGTTAAGTGGTTTGCCACTAATTCAAATCTTGCTTTAAAATTAAGAAATAAAATAGACACAAAGCAAAATGCGTGCGCAATAAACTTCTGTACAGACATATTTTTAATAACTTAATGAATCTTTGTCACCGGAAGATTTGTATCCGTTTTATTCCGATATCAATATTATGGTTATACATACCATATTCATTATCATCTTCAAAGTCCACTGCTGGACATTGGCTTTAAGGAAATTTCGGCCTACCATACTATTGAATATATATCGCATTGTAATCTACCATAATTCGGTCATTCTAAAAAGATATAAGTACTTTCTTACAGGTAACTTTAAGAGCAGCTGCATTAATTTAATTTTCTCGAGTCAACATTGTGTCAAGGCTCACACCTGACTCTAATCATATTCTCTGGGAATGTATTCTTTGGTACAATGGACGTAATTTAATGCTGAATAGCTTACAGGTGACATATGGGTCTGTACACGATGAGGATCATGTGTCAATTAGGGTGAACTTGAAGATTTGTATTTGGTTTTCCACTAGAATTCTTAGTCTAGTCTTTGTATAAAGGAAAATTAACTATCAGACCTATTAATTATTATTAGATAAAATTTAAAATATCCTTAAGTAATTATTAGTTAGTCTACAAAGAAAATTTGTAACGTTTGCCAATTATGCTTATCCAATTTTCTTTGAAAACCCCTCGTTTAATAGGAAACAGTTTTTTTAATCGAATATTATATTCGTATAGTCAAATTGTAAAATATATTCAACATAAAGAGAAGTTATTCCTTTTTAAAAAGGAAAATATCCATTCTTTTTTTAACATGAAATATTGAAAAGAAAAGCTAAAAGAATTGGAAAAGTCACTCGGACAATTCGAAAATGAGTTGAAAACTAAATGTTCTTTCTTTCCTGAAATTAAAACAAACCTGAGATCCCCTGGTCGTCAAACGACGGTCATCGTTTTTTAAATCATTCATAATTGTAGATCAGTAGAGGCCATTGTCATGGTTTAAAGTGCCTAGCTTTATAACATTTTCTTTAATTCTAACTTGCACCAAAACTACCCTCTAATATTGATTTTGTCCATCAAAGAGACCGCTCCTAACGATAAGGCCGCCTATTGTATTCATTTTAAATAGTACTTTGTTAGTTTGTAATAAAGATTTTTCTATTTTATGCTAAGTTTTGTTTTTTTTATTATTATTTCAGTATCGGTATAATTTGAATTGCTGTTTGATGGACATTTTGTACCATGACAATTCAGGCCAGTATAAATTACTGTGTCCTCAGCATAACTTTCCTAATTTAAAGTATTTATTTAAATAATTATGTGATAAGCATGATCATTTGTTCTGTTTATGGATGTAATTTATCTATTCTATGTATGTATTTAGAAATATGTAAGTATGTTTATTAGCAGTCTGGTTAGAATAGCATAGGCTCTGCTTACTTTTACATCAGACGGCCGTGTGTGAGATGTGTGAAGTTATTATTATTATTGCAAGGTTCTCTGAGCAATATTTCAGCTTAAAAGGGGGTACAAAGAATTCTCTTCAACTATTAATAGAATTATCATTGAAGTTTGAAAATGTCTCTCAGGTCAGCCAATATAAACATAAAAATAAATCCTATTCATTGGTAAATGCGTCATTTAAGAACGGTTAAAACAACTGGGTTATTTTTGTTTTTTTTAATTTCTGAAATTGGCCCAAGAAAGTATCATTATTATATTTTTCAATGGCAGTGAACTTTGTTAATAAACCACGGTATTAACGCCGACGGATTTTGATAAAAAATTTAATAGGTACGTTTTTGAATGAGATCTTTTGGTCCGAGCCTGTGGTTGAATGCCTTTTGTTTTATCTTTTTAATTAAAAAGAAATATAACTAATACCTTTTATATAATTATACTTTATAATAATAATCTTTTGTCAGCAGCTTTTTTGGTAGTTTGGTACCTAAAAGAAACCTGTTTAGTGTCAATTACAATCGGTACTTCTCTAAATGGGGAAGAATAAAAAGAAATGACACTACCAATGATTAAGAATTTACAAATGTAAAATGTGTGAAATTGTTAACATATTAACCGGCACGAAATTGGTTTCAGCGTCCTACTTCCTTCGCATACATTCGCACGAAAGACACCAAACGCAAAAAAAAAACTTAAAATACAAATAAAGCTTAAAATAAATATGTACAGATATTATAATTTGAAATACAAGCTAATAATCAAAGCACCACTATGTCACAAATGAAAACAAAATACATTATAAAAATATTCAACGTTTAAAAAAAAAATTTTTATTAAAACCAACTTACCCCTTAGAAAAATCGCGAAGGGACTGAAATTTCTTTCAAAAATGACAGTAGGCTGGGGGACGCGCCTGGTTGCAGGAACTCTACGGGCAAACTGAAGTCTACTGAAAGATGCTGCGAACCGGACTGTGTCAAAGTGTTCGCGCAGGCGCTCTCGATAAATTATTAAAGGGCGATTCTTTTGTTGCGTTTTTTATATGGCTAATATTCGAAATATTGTAAATGTTTTTTTTTATTATTATCTTTTCACTACTACTATCTTTCAATTTATAAACTGACTCTAGTGATGTTAGCAAATAATTCGGTTAACTGATGGAAAAAATGTTTTTCGTGATAAGTATTTTAAAAAGAGGTTTTCACTTAATATACATACTAGTATTAGCGGAATTCAGTGTTTTGCGGCAATTTTACAATGAGGGTTCCTAAAAGACTTTTTGTTTCCGACCCCAATTTTAAGACTACACCACCATTTGCCAGCCATTTTTACATATGCTAATTTTTTGGAGACATTTTTGTTTATCTCTGATTCTTGTGAAGGATTATCTTCGTTCTGACCGTTTAATCTTCAGCCTTAAAATGTTATGTTTTACGTTTTCAAATTTTGAATAAATCCACTTTATAAAAATCCCAATAATAGTAAGATCCGGATTTTATGCTGCAGACACTGGCGGCAACAGTACAACTTGGTAGTTTCTACGGGCATCCCACCCCTGGGTCTGTCCGGGGGAGGGTGCGACCTGCAGGGCGCAATGAGTGACAGTGCAAATGAAATAAGGATCGCCGCTGGCACTCGGCTTTTAACCAGCTGCGACTTTCGGTCTCGGTACTGTGAGGAGGAGCCGGACTATGTTATTCCAGCGCCCCAGGATCGAGGCTACGCCTAGTAAAGTCCTATCCCGTTACGTGTCGATTATTTTATAGCGACCTTTTATTTCACCGTAGTGATAGGCACCCTTGTTGTATAATAATTAACCTCAGAATTAAATAATATATAAATAAATTATAAATATAATAGTGTTTAATAGCACAAAGGTAATAATTAATACACATATTAATTTACAATTACAATATTTTATGTCTCATGGTTCTTGTTTCTTTTTACTACGTATGTATATTTTTAAAACAGTCCATTCATTTTGCGATTCAAATGCCAATTTGACAAAAAAATAACATTCGATTAAGTATCATAATTAACATTCTTTTATGAAATGAATATCAATTCAAATACCAAAATATCAATTATCAAAATGATTTAAAAATAGAAATAGTCTTATAAGATATTAAAAATATACACACCTACTCAACCGCCTTTTTGTTAACTAATTTCACGTCTGCACTTAAAATGTGATCGTTCAAGATCACTGCGTATTTATCATGTGTACGACCCCAACACTACTGAGCGATCTTTACATCCAACCAAAAATATATGCGTAAGATGATATATTAGAGAAACCAGTTTATATCTCGTTTGCCTTTTTTTATCTGTTGTTGTGTCTGTGTTGGTTCTTACTTAATTACACTAGTTTACAAAATTGAACTTTTTTTTTATACCCCAAAATAAATGTATATAAATATGTTAATCGACCTTCCTTAAATCTAAAAGTGTTAACAAAAATATTTTATCACGTCACAATTTCTTCCTGCAGTCAAATGTTTATTTTTTAACTACCTAACATGGTGACGACAGTTTATTGTTTATTCGTTCGCTTCAAACGACAATTATCTTGTTTCGGATTGATTTAAAATGTCGAGTAGAAAGTGAAAACAAAGTTCTGATCGTTTTTGTTATGTTTGTGGACAGTTTATATTTTCAAAAAAGAGAAGACCCATTGTAGATTCGTTAAAAAGTGCATATCTTCATTATTTTGGATTTCCCGTTGCAAATCAAGATAAAAAGTGGGTTCCTCATGTGTTTTGCGAAAGCTGTAGAATCGTCTTACTCCAGTGGTCACCAGGAGAAAACGTTCACCTTCAATTTGGTTCACCAATGCTATGGAGAGAACCTAGTAATCATGAAAATGATTGTTACTTTTGTGTTACGAAGACATTGGGATATAATAAAAAAAATAAGGCAAGTATTATATATGCCGATGTTCCGTCTGTTACTAAGCCCATATTACATTCGAAAGATCTACCACATCCAGTTTGTCCTGGTAATTCGAGTGCAAAAATACTAGATCACAATGAAAGTGATGTTGAATTCAAATCGATTTCTAGTGATTCTGACGAGTTCTCACTTCAAGAAAAGATTCCACATTTAATTAACCAAGCCGAATTAAATGATCTTACAAGAGATTTACAATTACCAAGATCTAAAGCAGAGCTTCTTGGTTCCCGCTTACAACAGTAAAAATTTTGTGGAGGCGCTTGACAAAAACAGTGATGCTTTCCGGTATTTACAAAAAATCTTTCCAAACATTACAGAAGGAAAACTGAAAGAGGGTATATTTGTTGGCCCACAAATCCGTAAAATTATGAAAGATTCTCAGTTTGAAAGCCTTTTATCTGTTAATGAAAAATCTGCTTGGAAGTCATTCAAAATGGTTGTGGAAAATTTTTTGGGAAGCAAAAAAAGTGAAAATTACAAAGAAATTGTTACCGATTTATTGGAAAATTTTCAAAAGATGGGAGTAAACATGTCATTAAAGATTCATTTTCTGCACTCGCATCTAAGTTTTTTCCCTGAAAACTTAGGAAGTATGAGTGACGAACAAGGGGAACGTTTTCACCAAGATTTAAAGGTTTTTGAAGAACGACATCAAGGATTTTGGGATGAAAACATGTTAGGGGATTACTGTTGGTCCATTATAAGAGAAACTGATTCAAATATCTATAAAAAGAAGGCAAAAATTAATCATTTTTAATTTTTTTTAAGTATTAATACCAAAATTATGTATTTCAGTTAAGTTAATAAATATTTCTTAAACCAGACGTGACCGAATTTTTTTATTATTTTTTCTGGATAATTCTACCTAAATGAATAACAAAATAACAACTTTCAGCTGGGGTATGAAAACCGTGTAAACTAGTGTTACCTGTCCAAAGTCAGGCATCAAATTAAACTCTCGTTTTCAATATGTTACATCAGCCTTAGTCACCTGATTATAAAGTACCTGATAGGCACGAGCCTTTTCTTAATTTAAGGCTTCTCAGGCCTTACTCTGCCACGCTGGACCAGACTAACTAGTAAACGACTACCGTTGTCTATAAAATTGGGAGAGCCATGCTTCGGTACGACCGGACCGACCGGAGTAATACCACGGCCTCACAGAAAACCGGTGTTAACCAATTCTTTCGTTGCCTTTAACTGAGTGAGTGAGGTTACCGGAGCCCAAATACCCCCACATGCTGACTCGAGCGGAAGGGGCTGCAAGGGTGGCAACGTACTTGTGACTTTTGAGTTGCAGTTGTCTATGGGCAGCGGTAGTTGCTTACCATCAGGCACCCCGTCAGCTCGTTTGCCCCTTTATATCATAAAAAAAGTTGGTCACGCATTAGGTCACATGAGATATTTTGTTAACTTTTACAGCTAAGCTGATCAACAAAAGTTGATAACATAAGACAGCGCTTCTAAGTTCTTACGCAAAAACCTCTTCTATGAAGCTCTGGCTAATAGAAATCATCAGATCCAACAGCTCTGAAAATAAAAAAAACACGTTTTGTCTTTTCTTCCCTCAAATAACCTATTCATTGATCAAAGTCTTGAGTCAAGTAATATTATTGTTTTCCATATTCGCATAACCTTCATCAGGTCGATATGAAGATAATTGTAAATTGCACAGATTATTAAATGTTGATGCCTGAAAAGAACAAAATGTTCGGATAGCCTTTTCGTCATGACTAATAATATAACCGTTTTGAGATTTTTAGAATTTTATATATATTTCTAAAAGATATGCTTGGTTCTCCCTTTGATCCAAATAAAAAGTTAACATTTTGCTCTGAATGCGGTTTACATTATCCATTAATTAGACTGTCTTCTCAATAATACATTGCATTCGTTTTCAATCTTCGAAAGTATAAAGATGTGTTAGCTGTACATCCCAATAAATGTGGCTAACTAAATGACAGTGCTATCTACTAATACTAATTTACCTTTTTTTCATTCCTCAACTCTCCATTCATCCCTTACCTACCTACCTTTTAACTTCCTCATTTTTCTTGTAAACTCGTAGTTCTAAGTTTAATCAGTCCTTTTTTAATTTTTTTTACTCAAGTAAGTGATCTTTACAGAATCCATTGAACATACTAATATTTAAGAAAACACATGAGACGAAACAAATGTTGGATAATTTAAGACAAAATTTGACTGGATGACGTAAAATATGGTAATTTGTATTTTTAAGCAACGGCTAAAATAACTTAACACTGTTAAATGAATTTACAATACAAATAGTTCCGTTCATATCATGCCTATTGAGCGATATAGCTAACAAGAGAGATTAAGAAATTATATGGGTACATTTTGAGGTTTAATGATAATCATATCTAGTGAGCCGCGTCTAGCCTTTTGCCCGTAGCAAGACGGGCAAGATTAACTCGCCTATTTGGAGGATTTAAACTTCAAATATAAACTTTCTTCATTTTATCTTCGACTCCCTTACATTAGAGCAATCGAACACTTTTCACGAACATGTAATAATGATTTTGACTGAATAACCAAATAGTACTTCCACTTTTGGGTTGAACCCCCACACACACACACCTTTAGGAATCTTTATTTCTCACAAGGAATTTAAAAAAATAACTAAATTTTGTTTGTAAAATAAAAATAAATATTACGGCAATTTTGTCTAAATGCGTTGAAATCGCATAAGTGGAACCACACCTTAATTAAGATTAAATACAATATGCAAGTGTATACACAGTGTATACAGCAATACCGATTAATGTTCTGTTACAAGAAGGTTATTCAGTCAAGTGTATTTATAGGGATTATGTATAAGTATTTACATTAGATTACGATCTCGTCTCGATTCCTTTGTATATTAGTCGAATATAATTGGCGAATCCACGAATAAAATTGATAACCTCCATTTTATTTTTTTATCCGTTAGTTGACAACGTTATGATTAACATATTTCACTTTAACGCAGTTCCGTTCATGGATGCATGTTAAAAAAATGTTAAAAACTGTCAAAAACGGTTTATCGCGTTTTACAAGAAAACTTCAAATCGTACAAATGTAGTATAACTGTAAGAAATTGCGCCATAAAAAGATAAACAAAATGAGACTTGTAGAGTTCCTATTGGTTGAATAGTTTCTTTGCAAATTGCAAAATACCAAGGTTATTTTTACCATTTTTAAACAACATTATAACTCGCTTTCTTATCAATATTAAGACCCCAAATTTCTTAAGGATGTGGGTTTTGTAGCCTTCAGTTAGCCCACAAAATTCCAACAAGATGGGCATTAATCTTTTTCCGAAACCTTAAAAAAAAACTGAAACGAAGGCCTTCGGGAGAATGGCTCTAAAAAGTTTTGGGACAACTTAGAATGAATTTTAAAAAACGCTTTTGTTTATCAAAACTTCCTCTACAACGTGGTAAAATACCGTTTTATTCAGTAAAGCAAAAATACTAATTAGGTAAGTCGATTTATAACAATCGTAAATTTACACTCCGGCTGTAAGTGTGCGGAATTGGGCGAATAGCACGGCTGCCCCAAATCAAAATCCAGTAAGTGTTTTTCAACAAATTTTAAATAAGAGCGCAAAAAATAAACAGACTAAGGCTTACAAAAGTATTAGTGTTAAAGTAAAAACGTGATATTTATTCGATAGAGTACTTACCATTACAAAATAAGTGAAATATTTCGATAATAATGTATATAGCATGTTTTATCCCCCTTACTAACTGTGAACAAACTCAACGTTTGTCTCTGTCCTGATCGAATATCTAGTGTAAACACTTGCTGTGTTTTGCAATGTGGATTTTGAATATCGTTTGATGTATTCTAATTAATCTAATTTCTATTATGTGCATATTATTTCGTAGAGGCAAAATACAAAATATTGATTTCTGTATCAGTTTTTGTTAATTTCAAGTTAACAGATACAATTAAATAAAAAAGTAAAAATATAATTATTTATATAGACTAGTCATTCAGGATCAATATAAATTGTATAGCTTCTGTAAGCGCTTTTGACATTCTGTTTTTTTTTGTCAATTTGAGATCGTTTGTCATATTGCGCTTTTGATCTTATGCTTCTATACCGGTAAGCGTATCACCTCACCACCAGGCACGAGTTTATACTTATGGTTTCTTCTTTTTCTTGGCGTTTATTCCTAGGGATTTGGTAGGCTGGTAACACATTTTTTCTAATTAATTTTCCAGCTCAATCCACGTCTCCTCAAATCTGATAATCAATCAAATCAATCTGATGATACCTATATTATTTACACGTAAGTAAACTTTGTGTGCTCCAAACATTCAGACTCCATTTTCAGCAGTTAGACGTAAAAATATAACATGCAGACACACAGATAGACAACAAGATTGGCATTAATAGTATAAGCCATACATATATTAGGTCTTTTAAAGTAGGTTCATTGATCCACATACAAATTTTACTTCCAATACATTATTTAAAATAAAATCTCTCAAGGGGTCTTTTTTAACGGGTCACCCTCTTTCTTTGGACATTCATAATTATTCTAAACTTTTATAACCTTAATATTTTTTCTAGATTGCTTCACCATATCATTAAAATCCTGGAAATCGTATTATATTTCTGTATCTTATCATTTTAGTTCGATGTTAGCGTGAACTGCGTCCGCAGATATGATTGTGTGCGTCTCTTCGTTAGATAGTTGCTGGTGATAGTCTCTATAACATTTGTTGCGTTATTCACTGTCTTAGCCAAGGCTGTATAAATTGTTCAATTCTTATTTTAAGCTGAAATCCACTCCTTTCTGTATATCCTTATCGTATCTTTCTGTAATCCACAAGCCGCATTTACCATAACAAAACCTAGTAAGTGCATGTGACTTGCTAAGTTTTGAAGTAGTAAAGGCGAGTTACTAAGCTTTGATCTGGTGTTTTGATTTAGTATAGTACACTTACTAGGTTTCATGATCTTTAAATATCTGTTATTTATAAGATTTTTATATTACGAAATATGCACAAAAAGTGATTTCAGAAAATATGTCCCTTACCGGGTTTTGATCTGGAGCAGCCGAGCAGCAGCGCGCCCCCCACCACTAAATATCGGCCGGAGCGCAAATATGCTATTGTTGTAAATTGAATTTTTCAGTATTTTTACTTAATTTAATACAATTGCATTTTACCGCAATGTAGTGGAAGTCTCGACGAACAAAATCGTTTTTGAAAATTCATTCCAAGTTGTCTCAAAACTTTTTGAGAGCCATTCTCCCGAAGGCCTTCTTTCAGTTTTTTTAAAGTTTCGCAAAAAGTTTAAAGCCCATCTTGCTGGAATTTTGTGGGCCAATTGAAATTTATATTCAAAGTCTTAATATTGATTAGAACGCGAGTTATAACGTTGTTTAAAAATGGTAAAAAAAAGCGGTATTTTGCAATTTGCAAAGAAACTATTCAACCAATCGGGACAAGTCTCATTTTTTTTTACTTTTTATTGCGCATTTTTCGTACATCAAAGTTTTACAATCACAGTTTTTTACGATCTGAAGTTTTCTTGTAAAACGCGATAAACCGTTTTTGACAATTTTTTTAACCATGAACGCATTCGGCGGTCATGGGAGCATGGTTAAAAAAATGTTAAAACGGATAAAAAAAGAAAATAAAGGTTATCAATTTCATGACTTTAAGACCAATTTTCCTCTAATTCTATCCGACTATATAAGAAAAGACTAGAAATTCGAGTTTAGTATATTTTGAAAAAGTAGTAAATGGAATCTTGCTTAGTCGTAAAGCCAAGAACAAGAACCACTTGAGACCATTGCCCTCCCAAGAGAAGATAGGTTACCTGAAAGTAAATGACGACCTCCCCCCAAGCTGGACCTGGAACTCAAAAGACATAACTGTGTTGCTGTCTTCTGAGAGTACACTCCTCCCGAATCGTGAAAACCAACAAAAGAATGGGCAACACCGGTTCTTTGTTAGGCTGTGGTATCAGTTAATACAAGCTGGCCCATATTTGCCAAAGGTTGATTCATCATGACGTCATGTCGGCAGTAAAAGCATAGATTTTAATTTTTATAAATATTTTTTTAAATTTAAATTGGACTAATTTTGTTAAGTTTAAATTAAGTTGTAATAAAAATATTATGATAGGCAATAGATAGAACAGTGGGTTCTATATGGATATTTCATTCCGTCATCCGTCTTTCAAATTTTTTTAAAGAAGATTCTTAGTAGATTTCTACTTTCTGGCTTCGATAAAATCGTTGTCTTTAGTAATATGTATAATCTACTAAATCTACACGAGAATCGAGATCGATAAAACAAAATTGAAAATTTACAACAATATTTTCAAGTGTTCTTAAATTAAGGTCATTTAATGTACCTATTATATTTTATTCGTACGTACTAATACTTAGATTGCAGTATATACATGGTAGTAGCTACATATATATTTACAGGTAACGTTATGTACATACACATTTTGACTACATAGTGATAGCGTAGTGGTTTAAGCGGTCGCCACGCCGCTTACTGTTACGCTGAGTGTTGTGGGTCCGATTCCCACATGGGACGACACTTTGTGTGATCCGCAAATTGTGTTCTGAGTCTGGGTGTGTGTCTGGGTTGGGTGTGGTCGCGACACAGGATATATTCCTAATGCGAGACTTGTCTTTCTAAAAACAAAAAAAAATATTGACATGACAGGCTAACTCGAAATATCCTTCGGAATTTTCATTTTTAAAGCGACAAAGACCCTAGTAGTGATGGAAATTATATATTTGTACTTTTAAATCATAATCATATGGAGCAATGATTGGTCTCAGACATTGCGATTTCACTTGTGATAAATCACTACTTTGATGTGATCATGGACAATAGGATAAATGCCACCAAAACTTTTTTATTTAATGGAGTTTTCTTTTTTTGAAAGGCTACGATTTTATTATTTTTTGAGATTTAGACCTTTCGCGAGTCTGTGTGTCAGTGATTTTGTAAATTAGTCACATGTGTGATTATGAAATACTTTTAAATCATATGATTAAATACATTAGGTTGTGATATTGTTCCATCCCTAGAGCCCAGAGTTTCTTCAACCGCTGCAGAGAGTTTAAGCTTGTCCGGGTGAAAGAATAAAATAATATACTTACATTCACTCACGTCTTTATCCCCGAAGGGGTAGAAAGAGGCGTATTAACCGCCCACATTTTGCCCACTGTCATTTTACTCCCACTTACGTAATATTCTTAATCCGTGTGGTGACAGATTAAGAATTCAGAGTGTCACCAGACCTATTCATCCCGGTGGTGTTGTAAGAGCCGACTACGGGAGCAAACTACGCAACTCAACAGCACCGTAAAGAGAAGGAAAACTTGACACAAACCCTATACGAACCCGTCTGCCTTCAACCGGGTATATATATAAGTATTTCTAAATAACTATATATACTCCTATATTTTTAAATACCTAGATATTATAGATAACTACAGGCCTGTTGATCTAGTGCCAAACTTCCCAAAATGGTCCAGGTTATCTTTCAAAAGTTCGATTCAAAGCATTACGATCCAACGGTTTTTTGGATCGATTGAAATAGATGCAATCTTCGCCTAGATAGAATTGTATGCGATCGAATTGATCGTAATGAAAAAATCGTATCAACTAAACCCTAAACATCAACTGAATCGAACCATACGAATTACAACAAAGTAAGATTAATTATCTACACATTGAATGAGATTAGTTTCGAGTTACAGCAAACAAATATCAAAAGCGGTGATATGTGAAATATGAAGGGAGGTGATACCATAATAATATTTTGTTTATGTTATCTTTGGGTATATTGGGTATGTTAGCATTATTAGTGTTCTCTGATTTGTTTGTCTTCTTTCTTTGTATTACTGTGATACGAAGCGTGTGAGCTTAAGCAATTAGTTTAAAATACTTCATAATACGGGCCCTTCGAACAAAATCAAACGTGGTGGCAATGAAATTGCCATCATAAAAGAAATTATTAATGTTTTGTATCCCGTATCGAAGACGTTACTAAAGAGATCTCGGGTCAAGATTATGTTACAAGTAGTATTATCATACCAATTATATTTTGTATGACCAAATCGATCAAATCTGCTAATACTGCATCTACTTCCGATGTTAGTTCAGAATTTAAAGCAAAAATACTCGTCGAAATTGATAAATGCTTTAAATATATCGAAATAGTGCACATTTTGGAGATTTCAACGATATTAGATCCCCGATTCAAAAAGATATATTTCACTGACGCTCAATCAGGTGCAAAATCATTAAATGATATCACCGATTTACTTAAATCGAAGCTTGAATATCGTCTAAGAAGGTGTCATCTTGATAAAATAGGTAAAGATGTGAAATATTTTCTAGCATTGAAGGAAAAATATGAAAAGAGACCCACAAAGAGGTGCACAGCATCTTACAATATCTCATTACTTATAGCGAAATCTGGAAAATCGCACACCATTGGGAACAGTTAATTTTATCCGCTGTTGAAGAGGTTTTAAAAACTGTTCTGCACAAATCCCCACTTGACATATTAAAAAAAAAACTTTGAGAAAACAACTCTGTACAAAGACGTATTGATGAAATGACCTCTGATATTAAAAGTTTCTTGTGTAATTATCTGCAAACAACTCATTTTTCTATTCAACTGGACAAAACAACTTTACCTGGTAATGAAGCATTATTATTGTCATATGTTGGATTTGTTATGGACGAAGAAATTCATGAAGAGCCTATTCGCAAAAACTTTGGAGAAGGACACTAAAGGTGAACAATATTTAATGTCCTGAGTGATTTGTTTAAGGAAAAATCGATTCCATTCACAAACATTATTTCGGTGGCAACAGATGGAGCTCCTGCCATGGTTGGACATCTTAAAAGAATTATTCCAGAGGTAACTGCATTTCATTGAGTGATCTACCGACAACACCTAGTAGCGAAAAACTTGAGTGATAGATTGCGCCAATCGCTTCAATTTGTGATTAATGCAGTTAACAAAATAAGAAGCACTGCGTTGAATACGCGTTTATTTGCGCAATTGTGCTATGTGTGTTGTCGAAAGGTGCATATTTAACAAGATTTTACTCACTTTTTGAATAAGTTTGAGCTTCTGAAAAGTAAGATTTAAAAGAAAACCTGGTCAATTTGAAAGCAGACATCGCATATTTGACAGATTTGTTCAAAAACTTTAATGATGTGAACTTTAAGAAGACAGCCTCAATTTAATAAAACAAAGAGTGTAATTTCAGCTTTTCTTGCAAATTAAAATTTATGAAGCAAAATATTAGTCGGCGCTAATTTTCCCAGTTTTCAAACTTGTCACAGGTAAAATGTTTTGATAAGAATATTCAGACATGCGTTCAACATTTAATTGCATGATAACTTTAAAATCAGATTTGATTGTATTCTGACGATGGAAATACCGCCATGAATCTTAATCCATTTGATGATACGGAAGTGGAGAATGTAATATTACAAGAGGAGCTACTCGAGCTTACCACCAATGAGGAGCTGAAGGTTAAATTTAAAAGAGGGTATTAAACATTTTGACTGCAGTCAGAATTACTCAAAAAATATACTGGACTGTAGGGAATTGCGAAAAAGCTTTTGATAGTGTTTTCCGCGTTATATCTTGTTGAAAGTTTTAGTGTCGTAACCTTTTAACAAAAAAAGAGCAGATTGAATATCACGGAACGGGGAGATTTGCGGTTATTCCTAACAAAACTGAAGCCAACTATTGATAATTTGCTGTCAATCCATCAAGTACGGGATGTAATTTTATTTTATGGATTTGTCCCATTCAAATTATATCTGTTTTGTGATTTTCATTGTACAAGTTACGTTACGTTATTATGTCTCATTTTAATTATATTACGACTCATATTAATACGATTTCATATTAATAACAATATGATAACAATTATAATTATTGTGTAGTAATTACCTATTTGAATAAACACAACACAAAAAACATACTAGTTTTATTTTTACCACTCCGAATGGGGAGTTTTCTAAATGAAATAAGTAAAAGAATTGATTGGATCCTTGTGCTGTGAATAGATGTCAAAAAAGTAAAGTTGGATGGAATCACCTTTTTGATTGGCCAACTTTACTTTTTTGACAGTCTTAAATTTTGCGTCAGTCGTTAAAAAAGCATTGATAAATATTAATGTGCTACTGTTTAGACAGTTATTTTTAATACAGAATACGAAGTGTCGTCACCCCTGTTCATGACGTGGGTTTCGTAAGAGTCGACTAAGGGAGAAAACTAAGCAGGACAACAGGCAAAGAGTAGGAAAACTTAAAATAAATCCTTTACCAACTAGTCTGGCCAGGGTGGTAAAATAGGCCAAAACCTTTCTAAGGGGAGGCCTATGTCCAGTACTGGACTCTTAAGAGCTAAAGATGGTGAAAAATTATTTTAAATTACGTTTAAGGTACATATTGCTAATTAATTAATGTTCATTAGACACACAAAAAATATAAAGATAATGTTAACATATGAAAATTAAGCTGCAAGATGTTCACAAAAGATACTGGTTCCCTAGCTGGGCCGGCGCCTATAGTTTTAGAGACAGCATTCAGTCAAACTACTTGTATATGACACCGAATACGCGTTTTAGTAGATATGGTATGATATAATATTTTAATAAATAGTAAAATAATATTATTATAATAATTTAATATATGATATAATAATATTATTTTAATAATTTAATATATAATATAATAATATTATAACATATTTTTTTCTTATTTTACATAAGTGGTCGTCATTGGCATTATTAACTTTAATAAATAATGTCAAGTACGTGCAAATATATGAAATTTTGTCTCTCTGTGTGTGTTTAAGTAATTTAAGCCCGACCAAATGTAATTCCCAATGGAACCGATGTATTATTCAAATACACTATTGAGCTACATATTTATATATCTAAATTACATCACTCTCAAAGAATTATACTCCCCTGTTCACTAAAGAAATCATTGTTGAGTTGAGAATAGCTTCATCCGGCTACTAAAATCATAGGGGGCCATTGAGTATTAATGTGAGAATGAAAGAACATGATTGTTCTTTCATTAAAGAAGGATGGATATAGTTTAATTGACCAAAAGTAGAGATCAGACCTCCTACCTAAGAAATTAATTTTACAATACATTATTTATTTTAGGTAAGAATGTCCTACAAAAAATCCTACAATTTCAATTTAATTCCACCTAAGCAGACCGACGGATATGTGAGTAATATTCTCTAATAAAGACATAATACTGAATAGAACATCCAATTTACCAAACAAACAAAATCAACGGTCGGAATACGTTAACATCAGGCCACACAAGCCCCACCCCTCACAGTCTCTCACAGCACAGAGTATAAAACCGGTGTCAAGGTCAACGCGGTTCAGTAACTCCATTCGTTCCGTTCATTCAAATCCATTCGTTCGTTACGCATGCGCCGAGGCGACAAGGCACTGGGAGCTGGTTAGCTATCGTTTGCCGCGGATATCGATATTCATTCTAGTTCCGACCGGTAGGACAGACTCACATATTTTAATCCAACTTGAAATACTTCTATAATAAAAATTAAAAATGGATCAATTCATCGGCAAGAAGTACAAAATGATCTCTTCGGAGAACTTCGACGACTTCATGAAGAATATCGGTGAGTGCATTCCCAAAGTAATAACATATTTTCTAAGAAGAAATCGATATCGCATGCCGGCCGGTGTATTAGCTAACGATGAAAACTTCGCACATATTTAGTCCATAGTTATATAGTATATAGTTATACAGCGTGTTTTGTATTTCCTTTTATTAACACTAATTTGGAGTTTTACTCACATAAAAATAGAGTTTTCTGAACAGAGAACAGACTTCTATGCAGAAAATTCGTTTGCCGGCAGGCGTAATATATTTTAGCTAAGAGTCAAATTTTTTGCACTGATTTCTATTTCTTATTATATATGTTGTAAAGTTATTTCCAATTACATGTAAATTATTTAATTTTTACTGATTTGAATTTTACTATTTTAGAATGTACCCAACATTGCCGTATCGCATTCCTATCGTTTCTACCTTCTCTAGAAATAAAAATGGTCTTTTGTAAACTAAACAAAAATATATTGGGGTATTTCTGCAGTTTCTTTTATAAAAGTAATAGTAATACGTATTTAGCAATTTCCACGGCTTGTAAACCATTAAGTGATAACAGTTTTTTCAAAATAATCGATTTATTTTAAAAGTTGCAGTTTAATTAAAATGTATTAATGTGCTTTTAGCTCACCGTTTCTGTATTAGCCGCTTTTGGTTTATTTTATTTCTTTTGATGATATATAAATTAATGTGTCTCAATTAAAATGAAGTATTACTTTGATTTTATAGTTTATATTATATTATATCATCACTGTAAAATAATTTCTGTGAATACCATTGAGTTAAAACAACACTAGAGAAGCAAACCTCATTATCACACGTCGAAAAAAGTGTAACCACTTTTGAACTTTGACGACGTAGCTTTGATACCACGAAACATTTGCAAGTAAACATATTTATGTCTCATTTACACGCGAGACAAGAACAATACCATCGCTCGGATTAGACAAAGACATAACTTTACGATGGTGGGCCAGTGTTGACTACCATATGAAATTTTACCCATAACAACCAAGAAACAATTTTTTTTTAAAACAATTTTGTAATAAAATAAATTAATTTAAATATTTTAAATAATATATTTCGAATTGAATGGCATAGGTATAAATAATAAAATAAATAGAAATATTTGGTTAAAAGGGTTTATATTCAGTGTAAAATCAAACTCCGCTATGAAGCATCAGTTTTGTATACAATTGTCTTTTAGACTCTTTTTTATAAGTTTGTGTGAATATTTTACTTTCATGATACAATCTTATTTTTACCTATGTATAAATAATGTCATTTAATAGTAAAAGTGAATGATCAACTTGTACTGATAATAAATAATCCCCAGGGTGTATTGCAAATTCTTTTAATATTTTAAAGTACAAATAAAAAAAAAAATATATTTATATATATTTTTTGTTTTTTATATTTTTTTATTTATATTTATTTACTGTTTTATTTTATATATATATATTTTTTTGTACAATTGTTATTTATATTTGATAATTAATTAAGAAAAATGAATGAATTAATTAATTAATTCTTTTATACTAAAGTCTCCAGCACTGCGAGCTTGGCAGAAGGTGAACGTTCAACGGGTCCCTAAACAAAGTGATCGATTCAGCCCTAACAACTACCGTTGTTCCTATATTTTATTATTATTGACAAAATGTTTAAAAACAGTATAAAGCATATTATTTCATAAATTATAAATTCTCCCACTAATGTGGGAAAACAAAAATGATTTTTTAATGGTAACACTGATTCTAAATTACAATTATCAATGTTTTATTTCAATTATAGCCTTATTTACGATATTATCAATACAAAAACCATAAACTTACACGTGATAAGTAATTCCGCATGATTTATTATGGTTTTGTGACCTTGAATCGCATTCTTTCACTACGCATTTACCCATTTTGGCGATTGTTACTGTCATGTGTCGCTATGTTCAACTCGGTTGACGCCACATCGAACACTGAATTGACGTTTGCTACGCATATGCCTGTGGACAGATGTGCAGTAGCAACAATTTTAGGCGGTAATTACTCATCTATGTAAGTATTATATCAATGGTGAATACATAAAAAAAACATGATATGATAATAAAACGTTAAATAAATGGTTTTATTTAAAAACAAATATGTAGAAAACTATGTAAAAAATATGTAGAAGAATGTAAAGTAAATACTCATACTCATCAATGCAAATTTATTTTTAGCATAGACATATTGTGATGCTAAAACCTTGTACAGAAAAATAATAAATTAATGTTACTGATGTTATAAAACGATATATTTACAAAGTACTTGATTTTGATTATTATTTTTCTAAAGAGGCACAACCTGAGCACCAGACACAAACTGATATACCAAAACTTGTTTTAATATTATTTTTTAATATGTTTTATTTTTTTAATATTTATTTTTTTAATAATATATTTTATATACTATTTTACTTTTTGGACAAGTGTAATAGTAGCTTGGAATTTTTATTAAAATGTTAAACAATTCTCAAGCCAAGATCCCAGTGATGTTTTACACTTAATTTAAAAAACTAAAAAAACGGACATCTGCCACACAACGCCATTATTTCTTTGAGAGTCAGAGATAATTGAAACTCAGATAATTAAAAGTTAGCTATCAAGTACGTGCCACCTGATGGTAGACGTTAACCAATGCTGATATCTCGCTGTCGGCCGTCCGATCCCAAACTGATTGATGATGCACTATGGTAACCAGACTGCTGATAAACATACTTATACGTTTTATTAATAGGTATTATAGAAAAATTACATCCAGAAACAAAACAAATGATCGTGTTCATCACACAAGTATTTGTCCTGGAAGGGAACCGAAGACCTCCGTCTTATAAGTCAGAATCACTAACTGCTAGGTAAAGAGACCCGTCAAATGCACGTATGGCGTAGTAGTTTAAGCGGTCATAACGTCGCTTCATCTGTGCTGAGTGTTGTGGGTTCGATCGAAACATGGAACACAACTTTGTGTGATCCACAAATTGTTGTTCTGAGTCTGGTCTGTGTAAAGTCCCCGCGACACAGAATTTTGTCCTAGGGCGTTAGTTGTCTAAAAAAGTTTAAAAAATATGTCATTAAGCAGAATGCTTATCATCTTTCTTTTGAGCGGAACTTTCTCTTTGACTTGACTGAGTATTTTTCATGTGTAGATCATTCAAAGGTATTTCTTCTCCTTTCCCTTCTTGAATGCTGATTATTTTTTTCTCGACATTACTCTGGAATAAATTAGTACGGTTGCAAAACCTATATATTCGTTACATATTTCAACTTCCACATGTATGATCATTTAGGAAAAACTGAATTGGCTATCTACTCGGCCGCGTCTGTTCACAATTTCACACATCCCTAATTTTCCTTAATACTACGGTGACATTTCTAGCATTTTGTTCCTAGGAACTTCTCCTACTTTGTTATTCTCCTTTTCTTCGAAATCATTCGCTTACCTCTATTTCTTACGATTCTTTTAGTATTACTACTGTTCTTTTGTGTACGCAGTAATATGACTCTGCTTAAATATGTTTCGTAGGAGAGCCGGGGAATAGTTATAGATATAGGATTTATAGTTCATAACGAAAAAAAATACACCTATATAAATCATATTTAGTTAACTCATGTATTTATTGGAATTTTTCATTTCTACTTATTTCCACATACATACTGACTTTGCCGTTAATATTCTCTGCTATTCTCTATTTACTTCCTAGATTCGTTAGAAGATAACTTTAGTTTGGGGTAAACCTGGCCTTTGTATATAACATTTCTTTACTTTTTAAATTTATGTTATCTAAACTTACAAAATTACTTGCCTTGACTGACTGACTAATTCATCAACGCAGATCCTAAACCGCTATAAACTTGAAATTTTAGCAGCTGAAGATTTTTATGTTGTATCATCATCATCAGCCTATCGCAGTCCACTGCTGGACATAGGCCTCTCCCATTTATGTTGTATACACACAGTAAAAAGAGACTTTGGAAAGTTTTACCCCTCAGTGGGTAAAATAAGGGATGAATTTTTGTATGGAGGTGCGTCATTTTCAAAGTTAGAAACACGAAAATAACAAATAATCACGCGAGCGAAGTCGAGAAGTTAGTTTATTGTACATTCATGAATGAACCGCTACATCAAGGACGTTGAGTCCAGAATATTCTTATTGTCCTGTCTTGGTACTTAACAAAATGACGGTTTAAGAAATATTGGACAATGAACAAACCGAAAAAAGTAAAGTTTGGTGGATTATGTTCGAAATTCAAACACTAGGGGAGTAGTTTTTATATAATAATTGTTCTATCAATAGATCGTAATATCAGAAATAGGTATCAGCCTTATCACGATATTTCGACATTTATTACAGATATGCGTAAACATGTTCAAATAGCTATTTGATAAAAATGATAAAACCATAGATATTAGGAAAAAATTGTTTTCAAATGTATGTACTACAGCTGCCTGGCCCAAAAATTTATGCTTGACGACCCACAGAAGTAAAATAATTTATATATGTGAAAATGTTAAGTTGGTTTCTAGACGCTTCATAAACTTAAAAATTTCTGCGCGGATTGAGCTCAAATTTTGATACGATGTACACAGCACCCTTCCAAGTCATTTATTTTTTTGCAAATGTCATTGTAATAAAAGTTCAGTCACAATTCAGTTCCGATCAAGTCTCAATCTCACAACTATCATAAAAGGGATTTTCGTAGTAAAGTATTAAACATCCACCGTTAACTGTAATGTGATTATATCATATTGAAATAAAAATTGAATCGGTAATCTGCTAGTCTTAGTAATACTATACTATTATACTACGAAAATCCCTTTTATGACAGTTGCAAGATCGAGAGTTGATCAGCACTAAATTTCGACCGGACTCTTGAGAATCGGCCTCCTGACGTGCTGGACTACACTCCCAATTACTCCCAATCCATTCACATAAACAATATCGCTTTCATTGTTCTACAATTTTTCCTGTAATTATAATTAATAAGAAGCAGGAAGATAATGAAAATATATATGTATTTATATATTTTTTTTATAAGTAATATACAATCTATATATATAAAAAGGTTAATTTAGTTTGTTTACGCTTCAAAACCCAAAAAGTTGTGTAACGGTCATGAATAGTTTATTTTGGTTGTTACTTACAGCTGTTACCGCAACGGCTAAAGAATTTACAGGTATTGTATTTTCTTCTTATTTAAATACGTTCTTTTTAGCAATAAATTTCTTGTTTTAAATATTGAAATATCGAAGGCCGAAATCTAGGATTTCCCAAGAAACTTTTAATTTTCTAGTAAACTAGTAATAAAAACCTTTTCAGGCGACTACAATATGACACGGCGAAGCGTGACAGGGTACAGCTAGTATAATATAATATATATAAATATTTCTTATTACACTGAGAACACTAAGTATCGTACAGCTTGGCAGCTTATGAAAACTGCTTCTAAAAATTACCAATTTAGAAAAAGCTACATTTTTTAGTACCTACGAGGAATTATTTGAAAAAAAAAACTAGTTTTTTATAAAATATTTGTTTCAGGTATAATGTGCCTACATCTCATTATTATTACAAACAAAGATAAAACCAACAGCTTAACTTTATTACAGAAATGATAAATATCACTTATCAACTGATCTTTATTGATTTAGTTTTATTGAAGCATTGTAACGGACATGTCACATGTTATTTTTTTGAATCTTTACAGAAAGCTTGATAAAGCATTATGTTTTTTCTCTACTTATGTATGAAGACAATCCTACAAAGAGTGGATTGTACTCTTACGATATTAAACACAGATAAAGAATATCGTAAACTTTAATAGTCCGATAAACAAATAAATGAAGTTACTCACTTTAAAAATGTTTAATTATCAGTATTCATTATCACCTGCAGTGAATGTGGCTTATCTTCCGAGAACAACAAAGGTTCCTTGTATTGATTATTTAATACGAGATATAATAAGCCTTTATAGAAGTTCCTTCATAGGAGTAATTAATTTAAAAAATGTGGAAACTTCTTGCAAGTAGCAAATTGTTTAGTAGCACTAAATAACAGTAAAATTTAAAAGTAAACGTCATATGCGTAGGTTGTGTTCAGCATTGGAAAACTGAAGGAGATTTCCTTATTTTAACCCTTTTGCACTATAAATATATAAATGTTTTCTGTACTTGCACACTTTCATATTGTATTTAGTCTTATTACGTTTGTATTAAATAAAATTCCTTTTCTTCAAGTATAAATTATGCAAGTTTAATTGGCTGCTCTTTTTGAAATCGTTTAGTATAAAGAGGTATACAAATTACTTTTTTTATGAAATGGGAGAATTATATTAACAAAATATTACTGTCGAATTAAATCCTCTTTGCTAAATGTCAAAACGGTATGTTCTACAAAAAAAAGATTTTTTTAAATGTTTATGTTAAGAGTTTTGGCGTCCTTTTTAATGAGAGCTGAGAACAGTTACACCATATACGAGTACATTACTAAGTTGCATAACGTTTAAATATAGGCAGATGTGCACTTTCACTATTATTCACAGAATACATATTAGTGAGTTATAACATTTATCTATGAATTTTATTAAACCACTGTATATATTCAATCCTTACCTACACAACTAGTCTGTATAAGTTAAAAAGTACAGACAGTACGACGTGCAATGTGGAAATTAGTAGCTTTTATAAAAAAAACTGTACTCAAAGTACCTAAGTGCTCGCTGGGCGCTCGTTTTGTGACTTGGCGGAAAATAAAGCCTGTACACTTGCAGCCATCTTTGGCTATAAGAAGGTTCTATATCTCTAACTTTAAAATAAATAATAACCCGAAAATGTGTCGATATGGTCTCTTTGTAAATTATTAGATTAATTTATGTAGGTACCACATTTAAATGCACATAATTATAATCTACAAGTGCATGACCGGGGATCGGATACAAACTTGTGTGTTTTAAAAATTGTATTTAAAATATATCGCTAAGCAAGGATAATATAATAGTATGCAGCTAGTTTAGTAGGGTATTGTGTAGAACAGAATACTCTTTATTATACTACACTAGCGATCTTACCCGGCTTCACACGGGTACAATGTAGATACTAAGTACTAATGTGGTGTACCCTTACACCACATTAGTAATTAATTATACTATGATTATGATAATAGCAGACTATAGGACATCTTTGTATGCAATATTTATAGCCCCACTCCGCTCCTGGTGGCCACTGTCATCCGGGACGGACATATGGCCCGACGCGGCGATGGCTGCTTTGCCCTCGCATTTTAAATCTCTGATATCTACTAAGCTATTAATTTTAATGATCTACTGTAAAAGGCAATTTTTGCAAGGCAAGAAAAATGCAACTAGAGGGTTATAAGAATTAGTTGCGGCACCGGCAACCAGTTCCCATTCACTAACGTTGTTTGCCACATACATTGAAATTTCTATACAGTTCTCGAAAGTTGTGAATGACAATGAAAGGATGTTGTCAGTGGAACCGTCACTTCGCTGAACTGCTATTATTATTTATCTTTAACATAATATTGACAAAAAGGGGTGAGTCAAGACTTATGACTTTTATCTTGGAAAGAGGAATACGTAATTTGGGAAACTTAAATTGAGATGTTCTTTCGTTTTTTATTTTGTTTGTTTTTTTTTGTTACACATTTTTTTTCACCAAAGATATACGGTTTTACGAACATGTGCATGTCGAGGACACCCGACTAGTTTCAAACCCACTAGGGCCCGTTTTCAAGAATTGAAGCGTACCGCGAAGATGTGAGACGCCATACTACGAGGGGTGATCAATAAGTAATGATAATCGAGTATTTCTAGAACGCACAAAAACCCAAATTATTTTTTTTCTGCTTGCTTATATATCCACTACTTCAGCTTCAAAAAAATGTATAAATAGGACACCATTACCGGGAGATACATTCATTTGAATACGAACTGTCGAAGAGAAAACATCAAAATGGAGAAAAATGAAATAAGAGCTGTCATCAAGTACCTCTGCCTGAAAAAAATGTCTACCAAAGACATACACAGCGACTTAGAGGAAACATTGGGGGAGTCTGCTCCTCCATATTCCACAGTCGCACGCTGGGCAAAGGAATTTAAGCTGGGCAGAACCTCCACTGAAGATGAACATCGCGAGGGACGCCCTTCCACGTCCCTTACTGGAGAAAAAAAAGTGGAAGATATCGTGTTGGCCGATCGAAGGGTGACCGTAAGGCATGTAGCTGAGGTCACAGGGTTCAAAAAATCATTGTCAACAAAATGCATATGAAAAAGGTCTCTGCGCGTTGGGTACCGAGAATGTTAACCGACGAGCAAAAAAAGAAACGAGTCGACATTTCGAGGGTGAATCTTCAAAAGTTCCAGGCCGATAAAGAATTTTTCTGTCGCATTTTGTGACCATGGACGAGACCTGGATCCACCACTTTGATCCCGAAACCAAACAACAATCAATGACTTGGAAACGAGCTTCCTCACCAACGCCGAAGAAATTCAAAGTGTCAAGTTCAGCGGGAAAGGTTATGGCGTCTGTTTTCTGGGATGCAGAAGGAATTATTATGGTGGAATTTGGAATTTGGAAAAGGGGGCCACTATAACAGGCTCTTACTACGCAGGCCAAATAAGAAGATTGCGAGAAGCTATTAAGTCAAAAAGACGCGGTAAACTGCGCGCTGGAGTGCTGTTTCACCAAGACAACGCCCCGGCTCACAAAGCCGCAGTTGCGATGGCTGCCATTGAAGAAACGGGGTTCGAACTGCTCGAACACCCTCCCTATTCGCCAGATCTAGCTCCCAGTGACTTCTACCTCTTTTCTCGGCTCAAAGAACACCTCCGGGGCAACAAATTTGAGGACAATAGTGAAGTGATGGCCGCAGTAGAGGCATTTTGGGAGGGTCAAGACAAAGAATTTTTTTCTAAGGGAATCATGGGCTTAGAAAAAAGATACACTAAATGTATTAACTTGCAAGGAGACTATGTTGAAAAATAAAATACTTTTTTTAATCTAATAGTTCTGTTTCATATTGATTATCATTACTTATTGATCACCCCTCGTATAGAGTATGGCGTCTCAATCTTCGTCAGGCAACCCCGAAATCAACGCATAAGTTACACCGTATGTCTTTAATAAACATGAATCACTCAAGATTTTTTTATTCTGTCATATTTTGCGGGAAATGCAAATTATCATTTGTATGTAATACCATAATAGTAGGTATAAACATAACACCAACATTTGATTAAATACCGCGAATAGCTAATGTCATAACTTAGATTTTAAAAAAAATGTGCAAAAAGTTACAATAGATTAGAATGAATACTCCTTAGACCTTGGACTTACAGCGGACTTTGACTTGTGAGTCGACTCGGAAACGTGCCAATGCCTATTTACACTACTCTAATACAGATAGGTATATCATAAATAATACTTGTGTGCAGTCAGTAGGCGACAGTTGCTACAGAGAAATATCATGTAGGTAGTAAGGAATTATAATCACGAAAAGAGTATTAAAAAGACGATATTGTAATCGTTATCAATTTGCAACTAATTACTTATCTAGAAACCACAGATTTAAGATTAGCTGATAATTAAATATAAACCTAAGTGTTATATCTTTAGAGTTAAGATAAAGGAATAATATAAAAATAAAGTTAGTTTTTGTTAGTTGGAAGTAACAATACGGAATGTTTTTGTGGATTCAAATTATTATTGTTGGTCAAACGTATTTTTTTAAATATATAAATGTCAATTTTATTATTGTATTTAAATAGTGACACAAAAATAAACACTCTTAGACTCTAAAACTAAATTGTCTACACCATTTAGCACGATAAAAAAAACTGCTTTCATAACACTGACTTTGACATTAATAGTATTCTTATAAAACTTTTCAAGCATTTATTAAAGAAGGAAATTTAATCTTACAGAATACACAAATAAGTATCACCAAAGATGTCTACCGTCAAAATGTTCCATCGTTGCATAAAAACCTGTTACGTTCATTGCACTCATTGTCTGTATTCTGTACCTCTTGAATCATAATTTAGGATAGTTAGTAACTTCTCTAGGTAACATCTAATATTAACACAATATACTAGTCATTGCCCGCGGCTTCGACCGCGTGTTTTTTTTAAATCGTGTTTCTAACTTTGAAAAGGACGAACTTCATACAACCGTTCTTCCCTTATTTTACCCCCTTAGGGCTGATATTTCTAAATATCATTTACGTCATAAGCAGCACTAGCTAATACATTTTTAAGTTAATACATTTTGCCGTGAGCTTAATAAAAAGACAGTATCCATCTTTAAACAAACGTCAGTGTCAAAGTATAACCGCAATATAGGAAATACCGCCGAAATACAATTGTGCAGGTAAATCTATTTTCTGTTTTCTATCTTTGAGCTGCTTTTCTAGCCTTCTATTGATTTTTTTCAACGACTTACACTGCGTTACCGTTACCTTACTAACTTATCTTTACTGTTTTATGAAATTATTTAATAATTTTAATAAAAAAATATTTCGCACACAACATAACATCATAACGTATCGGTCATATTTCTTAATATTGCAATTGTCAATGATATTGAAACTATGGCCGTCTAAAGTTCATACTTTTACTAATGGCACTAGTTTGGAACTTGTAACGATTCATCATGATTTTGGCCCAACTATGTATGAGAGGTGGGCATTCTCCTTTCAAGTTTGTAGACCCAGCGGTGAAGGCTCTGCGTTGATGAATCAGTCAGTCACTCAGGGCAAGTATTTTTTTATGTATAGATTGACAGACCATGGAAAATATGAAGACAAAAATAAATCGGGTCCTGTGATTTATGCTACATGAAAGTTTATTATTATTAACATTGTCAGGGCACTATGAATAAGTAGTGCTACATAACTGGAAAGTACTTTTATTAGTAGGATATATTAGACAAGGCGCTGGAACCAAAACGATAATGACGATGAGCATTACAACTACCCAGTTCTTTAGAAAACGGGTATTTTCTACTTTGTTTACGAGTATAATAAATGCAAAGGAGGTTAAGCTTATAATTACAGATAAAATTACTATAGAAATAGGATACGAAATAGTGTTAATTGAACATCGCCCAAGTAAAAGGGCAATGAAAGCAGGCGCCAAATATGTTTTTCAGATTATTATCAATAAAACTTATCGGGCTGATACGCCACTATCGGTGGGTGGGTGGCGTATCCGCATGAGGTCACCCTAGGCTTAAGGTGTGTCATGGATAACTTAGGAAAAAATTAAGATTCGATTCTAATCGATTTCCCTCATTGGTTAAATAGAGCGTACCTTTCTGTTGTTTACTTGCATCCCTTTTTACGAAATAACTCGGCTATATTTCAAGAAAGCGAGAGGAAAGCTTTGATCCATTATCGTATATATAACATCATTCTACGTATATATATTATCGTATATTTCGTGCAAGGATTAACAGCGTATTTTAGTTCGGTACGTGTGGTGCGGTATAACTATGACTACAGATTCTGTTATAGTTTCTCAGACAATTGATACGAAGTGCAAAACAATATGATTGCAGACATCTAAAACTTTGTGGTCAATATTATGTTACACAGCGAGTCGATGCACTTTACAGGGACACTTCTTACTAAGCATAAATAAGTATCCTTTTTTGTGTTGTCTTAGAAATAATTTAGTATGTTCTGATTCATGGGTTTATAGGCAAGTTTTTTTAAATCTGAGATTAAAGTAAAACGTTTTGTATCATAAAAGAAACAAGGTTTGAAAAGACAACTAAAACCACGAAATTTATATTTAATAGTTGTGTTCTCTAGAGTTTGAACTGCGTTTATACTCGCTGTTTCGCGCCTAATGGTCGTAGAGTGATGTTATAATTATAGCCTACAACCTTTCTGAATAAATATTCCATCAGATACAAAAATAATTATTTAAATCTGATGAATAAAGTAAACAGAAAACTTTTTTAATTAATTAATATTATTATATTGAAAATCAGCGGTGTGGTCACTTTTAGTGGCCATAGCATATGCTGAGCTGTGGCCTTTTAGTCACACAATTAGATTATTGTATTGTTGCGTAATTATTTCGTCGGACTTAAAATAAAATCCTGCAGTTTCATTGTTGGTGTTGGAAATTTTGTTTTATATAACACAGTGCATTGCTGCTTATCAGTACCAAAGTCGGCCAGCGGATATGGAGTCGTTAACCTGTGTATTATTTGAAACGATGAACTTGACTAAGGTTGACTTCCACTGAAATGTACATTTCTGTGAATACCTGGGCGCCATTGCCTACTCGGAATATTACATTTACGGCGAATATTAGTCAACTATATTATGTGAATGAATTCGTGAGACCGTTGTGAGTTTAAACAGCAAAATGATAAAATATTTTACGATTTCTAGTTTTTTGGTTTAATATTATTCTAGGTTTTTCAAGTGACCAAAATATAAATAAAATAAGCAGAAAAGCAATCGGGCATTATGTCAAAATTTCAAATCTTCTTCTTATTAATAAAGAAATGTGTTTTTAACTTCTAAATACATTAGTGAGCTCATTTATTGATCTTGATGTAAACATATCGTCTTATTGTAATTTATATTTTATGCATGGCAAGTTTAGAAAAAGTAAGAATGCGTTTTGTTAACAACGCTTGAACGTTTAGTTATTGCAGATGTAACTATTTTTTGAGAAGAATTTATTTATTTTTAGCAAAGTTCTAAAAATATGAGAATTACACGAAAATAGTGAGGATGATTCGCTTTATAAGCGGTACAAATTGCATAATCATCCATTATATATTACTAGGGGTACAGAATCTGCCGTTCTCCTTTCTGTAACGATGCGGGCCGTGTATGCGGGTAGCTATTCAAAGATTTGAATAAAAGCCCTCCCGCAACGATGTATCCTTTCAATTCATTAGGAACATCGCATGAGAATATCCCGACATAGTTTACCGATTAAGCTTCTATTGGACCGGCCGACTGTCAAGCAATTGTCGACAAATGGCCAACAATCAGCTCCAATTGTCGTCAATATGATACCAGACGCTTACATGCATTCTCGTCCATTTTCTTTAACGACACGAGTTCCGTTTTCTATTTAGATATTGATTTTGTTGCTTTATTGATGCTGGATCATATGTCAGGGCTGTTTTCATGTGTGTGATTTTATATGCCTTGTTAAGCATTTATATTCTTTATTTTTAAATTATTTGTATCAGGGATATGTGCTATAAATTGTTGTGATTGTAATAAATTGTGCCACATTTGATAAATAGAATTACTAAATCAACTTTTTAATATAATCTGATTTTGAAGTTATACTAACTTGGTAATGTTTTGATGTTTAAATTTGTTTAAAGGAAAATGTGTGGAAGTACGCAAAAGCCAAAACTTTTTAATGAAAAATGTCGAGCAATTTTTATTGCCAACCGCTGAATGAGGTTTGAAGGCTAAGACTGTACAGAAAAACGAAAAACTCATTTGTAACTGATTAAAGCAAAGCACATTTACACTCAGTTTTAGTAACTCACTAACTGCATCGTGTAAACCTAAAAAGTGTTTTTTCGTTGTATTAAAAACGGAAAATGAAAAACTGCTTTAACATTTATTAGTCAAAGTTATCAATTCAAAAGTCATATTATCTTCCACTCGTCTTACTATTCGCAATTGTTTGAACCTCTGTTCACAAATTATAGAAGAGATCTTATTAAATACACCAAAATAAGGATGTCGAATTGTATATCTCTGACATGGTGCACCTTAATCATTAAACACGTACTCGTATACTCACTGAAGATAAAAAGCGTTACTACGAATGTCAGTTATAGGATTATACAAAATGGAGTACGTAACGTACCTACTACACGCAATTTAAATTGATAAACGAATAACAGTGATTCAATCTAAGCAGTGCTAAAGACAGTTTTTGGTAATCAGGTTAGTCATTATGACACATAGATAATTTATATTTTTTTGGCATTATTTATCAAGGCATGTGACGTTTTTAAGAATAATCTGGAACAATCGAACTTCGCCTTGTCGCTCTTGCAACGTTATTTTTTAATGAAGAATAGCATCGTTATTTTCTTGTTTTTGATCATTCACAAACCTCAACCCCGCATTTTCTTCTGTCTTCCATTTAGTCATTTATTTCTTTATCCTTCATATTATTGATTTTACTAAATGTCTTCCACTTCAGAACTTAATCCTTTACTATAAAAACCTGCATGATATCATCTACGATTTTTTTAACTTTTCATTTACCATGGCTACTTAATTCATGGAGACGTGGGAAAGCTATGCTTTATGCTTCTTAGTTCCCTCTTACGACACCTAAGGGATGAATAGGGGTAGTGACACTCTGTATTCTTAATCCGTCACCACACCACAATTTTAATAGTTAAAAAAATACTTCATCCACAAGGTTCATCATGTTTTACAACATACAGTTGACAAGAAAATTGTCAAGAAATTCGTAATTGTGAGAGATCTGGAGTCTAAACAATTAATAAATTTTAATCTGATACTAACCCAATCACAACTCGGATATTATTCATAATCAAATTCAGGTATATTGTCATGTCATAACTTAATTGAAACTACGTACGTTACTTATTCATACTAACGAAGCGGCATAAGTATACGACGGTTATTTTAAATAATCGCTTTACTTTTATTGACTAATTCTTCTGATAATTGTTATCAGAAGAATCATTATAATCTTCAACAGTCATTTTATAGTCTAAGATTACAAAGCATTCTAATCTTAGACTATATATTAAATTGAACCTTGATTGATTAGAACTTATTTTTTATATATTTGGCTTCTTGTACCTACCGGATTAAAGGTTATAAAATTCAGTTTTTACACTAAAAACCCATTTGCCGTTAACCTTACTGCTCTGCTCGATCGCTTATTACAATGCATCACGGTGACGCTTCATAGTTCATAGATGTGTTTATTTTATCTGTGCAAACGCAATTAGTGCTATGTAAAATGCCCGCCAATGCATAAGTTGTAAATTAACCCTCTTATTATTTAATTTACAAAGTAATCTTGGCATACCTTTTTTATGTGACTCATTACAGATTAACATCTTAAGCGATTTAGAGATCAATTGATGCCAATAAGCGTGACAGTCGTTTCCTTTGCGTTAGTCAGACCAGCGGATACCGTCGGCGGGTATGCCTACGCACGGTTACACGAGTTACAACACTAAACTGTCACTTGAACTTGACACTGCGGATATTGGACAGATTTATTGAGTGAAGTAAATGAGTAAGATTATAAAAAAAATGTTACTCTAATACTGTATCTCCATAAATTATTCTGGCACTAAAGTTTTGGAAGTAATCCATAATGTAGTAGCAAAGTTCAAATTCACAAAATACAGTACGAAATTACAAATATACTTCTGTCATGATTTGTAAAAGGCATCACAATGATGGATTATTACAAAATATTCATGAAACGTCGTTTCCTAAAAACATGGACATAGTCAGTTATTAATCCAGTCAAAATTACATAGGAACCAGTCGTCTTATATACTGTTTTAATTTGCCAAGACAATATTACAGCAGTTATCTTTAGTTTACTTTAAGTTCTCAATATCCATGCAAACCGGTAATAAATGACATATTATCCTGTCATCACGAAATTCTATCAGTTTCGGTGTCTTCAACTGAGCATATTTTTTCCTGAATCACGTTATTACTCACAATTGAGATGATAACGTTCCGTAAGATAAGCTTTGTTAAGTACTGCGTGACTACTGCCACTCTGGGAATTTACGAAATTAATTATTGAGGATGAGGTAGCATTCGCAAACGAAAAGAATCGTGTGATACATCTATTCTTAGCTCACGGAAATCCTGGACGTATTTTGTAAATTTCGGTCTGAAAAAAATGGTGGTTTTAATTCCCACACATGTCAAAAAATGGTGTGTCCTACAAATAGTTGCCCCGAGTCTGGGTTCTTTTTATTTAAATTAATTAATATTAATATATATATAATACATAGAAAACACCCAAACTCCGAAACAAATATTTGCCGACCTACAAACATTGAACATTTTTTATATTGTTCACAACTAGTCATTATGTAACTAAATGATTTATTAGTCCGTGTCGAACAAACTAAATAATGTCATAGCTATTATAGACTAAAGAATGCTTCATGAAAGAAAGTTGCATGACGCCCACTGCTGTTCTGGTGGCACAAATTCATAATTCGTTCACCGCTTGTTCCATGCAATGCAAAAATAGCTCAGCGCTTAGAATGAACGCCCGCCTGAGATATCTATAAAGGTTCAATGTCCACCAGACTGTATTATCGCTATTACGCTACGCTTTACATCATAAAATATTATAAGTTAATTTATTTATTTAGTTATGTACTCTTTAACAGAGTAGCAAGGCTTACCAACTAAATAATCAATTTACTGTTTTTGAATAATTTATTCTCTTTACATTTCTTAACAGGTTTGTCAATTTATTTACATACTTTAGGAGACATTACGAAAATATTTTCAATTAATAGCATTTAACACTAGGTATAACTAGCGGCACGTAAGTCTAGCGCTGAGCGGAACGTGGAAGGGATAGCCGCGCATGGGTACTATCGCGCACGCAAATATTAACTTTAGTAAATAGTTAATGTTATAGAGTGTAACTTCTGAAAGTTGTTCACGTGCCAGAGTCGTCAAATTTGAATTTCTTTATTTTCTCAACAATAGGTACAAAAGGTAAGTAAGTAATCATACTATATAACATTATAAATGTGAATGTAAGTTTGTTTGTTACGCTTTCACGTGAAAACTACTTAACCGATCATCATGAAACTTTGTACACATATTCTTGGAGGTTTTAGAAGTAACATATGATACTTTTTATTAAAATAATATTTTTTACGAAAGATAAAACTGCGAGCGAAGCCGCGGGTAAAGGCTATAAGAATATATACAGACAGTTATTGTGCTTGTAGGAGATGGGAGCCTGCACTGGGTTGAACCAGTATTATTGGTCTCCATGTGTATTAACATTTAAATCTTAAGTAGTAGTAATAAACGTGTATGTTAAAAAAAAATGTACTTTGTTTGTGCGTGTGCGTGGTGTGCGTGCGTATGTATGCGTGAGTGTATGTGTATGTCATTATTATAGTTTATAGTTCCAATATCCAAAAAAATTATGTTACCCAGGATTTTTAACAAGTTTATAGGAAGTAGAAAAATTTAAACAGAATTTGTTGAACTATAATTATATGCAATTCACTTTGTGAAAGTTTTCAACTTAGCAGTTTATTATCTAAACAATGATGCTTGATTTGTCGCATTAAATACCACAACGCAGTCCTTTCCCTACCACAACATACGACTGTAACGTTAAATAATTTTAAAACGCTTTTTTTATGTCTACTGTTCCCAGCTGCAACCTGCATTGTCTTTTAAATGAGTATTGTATTTATTGCAACAAAAATTAACAGCGACAACAATATAACTCAGAACGCGACTGTACTCTGGAAGCACGCGGCGTGTCGTATCAGTGCGGGGGACGTAATGCGACTGGAGAGCCAATCGGCGCTACGCACGCCCGCCCTTCGTCCCTCTTACCCCAAAAAGTACCTGATTTTTGACTTCTGCGCAGTAACTGTCACCGCTAGAGTTTCGTGCCGCTACTTATAAGTCTCCAACTTTTAAAAATATTTTGAAACAAAATTATAAAAGAGCCCGTTATACACTTGTCATAAATGTTCAAATTACAAATCCGTGTAATAGTGTTACTTCTCTATAATATTATTTTTCTCACGCCTACTACATATAATAGCGTTGAAACATGTATAATCTTGCTTCAACGTATAATTTGTTTTTAAACACGCATAATAATTTACCTTATCACAGATCATTGTTCATAGTTACATCATCAAAGTAAACTGAAGTTAACATACTAAGGTTTGCTTCTTCTGAAATCTCCTTCTTTGCAATTATTTTCATTATCATTTCATTGCTTTACATGCATTTCGCTATCCTTTTTTCTGGATTATGCTATAATACGATAGGAAAGTTAACAAATAAGACCCACTAATGTACTACTAAAAAAATGACACATCTGGAGTGGAGTCATTTCTTTCTTTTTAAAATTTCCTTTCTTGGTTATTTACTTTTTAAGAATGTTAATGAGTCAGGATTTAAAAAGAGATTTATTATGATCGTGAGTGTGACTAAGAGATGTTGCAGGCTTGAGGTGCATTATTAGCTTTAGATAACTGTGGTTTAGAGATGTGATTTACTAGCCATTGTGACGTAAGAAATGTTAATATATCTTCAAATATGTCTGGCTGTAGTTTAGCTAGTTCTTTGTCGTGCTATGAGTAATTTAATGTAGACATTAAATTGTATAAAGTTAAAGTTGTTTCTATGTATAATAAGTATGTATTTACAAAAAAAAAGTATATATGTATTTATTTATATCAGTTGCCTAGTAGTAATAGTACAAGCTTTGCTTAGTTGGGGACTAGATGGCATTGTGTGATTGTGGAAAAAAAAAGAATACAGATAAATATTACTGAAACAGCCTTTACTCCATCACCATTCTCATCATAATCATCATCATCTACTCGTACTATTTCCAATGTTTTAAATTTATTTTGTGTTTTTTCATAATTCATAATTTACTCTCAAAGGATCCGGTTTATAAAATTGCTCTTATTCACATATCACTGTTACATCATCAAGTATTTGATCTATGTTAGTTAATTATATATATATTGTTGTAAAACTGTATTTTTATAAGGAGGAAAAAGATAAAAATCAAGCTTTAAATTGTATTACCCACAAACTAGGTATCTAACACACACACACACAGGAATCTAGGTATTTAACGGTTTACTAATAAAACAATACGAAATAAAATACTCTGTTGTTTCTTTATCAGTTTTCAGATCTTCATCGCGATTCTCCGAAGGACTTCAAATATAACTAACTCTAAAAAACAAAGTTTAATAATTACCGTTAAATTAAAAAAATCTAAAAAACTCAGGCCTTTTTTCAGGTAAACTTTTTTTGCTTAATAGCATGACGTTTGTGGGTTTTTTTTTTATGTCCTGAAGATAAATACTGTCTAGGTTTTTATAGTAACTTACAGCTAGTCATATCTATACATAACATCAGTTGTCTACAAATCGGTGAGGAAATGAATCTCAATTTTTTTAAACATTGCAAATAAGCGAGGCTCCGGTGATCTTACTTCTTTAATACATTAAACGTTACATCGCAGTTTAGTTCAAAGTCAACTCCCGCACTAGCTCGCAGTCGACTGCACTAACATAGAAACATCAAACGCAAAGAACCCAGACTCGGGACGACTATTTGTAGAACACGCCATTTCTTGACATTTGTGGGAATTGAAACCACAGTTTGGCGAGACTTAAATTAGGGCGATCACTTTAAATATTGCGAAATGCGTGCTTTCAATGTTTTTTAGATCGAAATTTACAAAATACATCCAGGCTCGGATCTATATTACTATTGATACTTAGGTTTTCCGTGAGCTTAAGAATACATGGATCTCACTTACGCTCATACATTTTATAATTTACAAATCATAATATAGGTGCTAATATATATAATTATTAATAATTCATTTAATAATATTTTTAATTTACAAAAAAAAGTATATAAGTATTATATCTTTCATCTAGCTTTTATAGTACAAGCTCTGCTTAGTTGGAAACTAGATGGCGTTGTGTGTCCGAAAATATTAATGGAATTTGGCATCAAATTTGAAGAAGACCAGAAGGGAATTATATCCTAGCAAATAAAAAGAATTTTCTTCATCGATTCGTAAATGACGAACCTCTGAGGTCAAAAACAAAATCATAGCCAAATTAGGACCTTCCTTTTTTATGTCAATATCCATCATCATCAGCCTATCGCAGTCCACTGCTGGACATAGGCCTCTCCCATTGCGCGCCACTAAGATCGATTTTGGGCTTCTCGCACCGAGCTCCTGCCAGCCATCTTGCGCAAATCGTCACTCCACTCGGCCTGTGGGCGTCCTACACTACGTTTGTCGAGACGCGGTCTCCACTCAAGAACGGCCTAAACCACCTAACCGATTTTAAATTTCACCAATGGAAAACTACATTCAGCGGGTAACACAAAGTGGGTACTTTTTACCGCGATCACCGACATGCACGTGGGCGGAGCCGCGGGCAACAGATACTTAATTATAAATGAACAATAAGAAACTTTACATACCTACTCAAGTATCTGTAACATCGTACCTAAATCCTCTGTAAACAAATAATGTAATGTAATAGTCTCAAACAAATAATCATTAAAGAAATTGCTCATTTTGTTATTTATTTTCTTACCCGACAGACGATTGGCGTCAAATCTTAATTTATAATTCATTATTACCATGAAGAGCTCAGAACGAAAAACATGTAATTACTTTTTCTTGCAGTATCTATTTTCTTACGTAACGTACGTAATATTCGCATTTACTTCATTTTATAGTGTATTACCTATACGCCTTTTAAGTAAGGACGAATCGTAGAGAAAGCCGGTGGTAAACAATAACCGTGCCTTAACAACACAGGGTAATTAATGTCTTTTGGGAGTTGGCAACCCTACAAACCCAAAATAACCAAAGGCGTTATTACTACATATTTGACATGAGGTGTTTCGAACGGTCGCAATACAGTGCAGCTCTGGTGACTATAGTCACAGAATGAAAAACATTTTGAAATCAACTTAATATTATAGTAAAGTAAGAAGAGATGCCTGTGCTTACAATTTTCTTTTGAATTCCAAATGCAGTGAAAAAAATTCAATATCACTACCAGTAAACCGCTATTGTCATTCGCACGGGTGCAATTTAAAAATAAAAAGTAAATTAGCCGAGAAAAAAGCTTAACGTGACTAATAGTCCCTAAAACATAAAGTTTTACTTTAGTACAGGCTAAAATGTTCAGATCGAAAAAAATAAACTGGCTGGTTTTATGGATATGGATAAAAGTATTAGTTTAAAAAAACACTTTCTAAAAAATCTGTTCGTGGCAAGTTATTGTAAAAGGAGTTGGAGGAGTTTTCCGAGTTATCAACGAAACGAATCGTATTTAAAAATAAACAAAAACTGTCAGTAAGCGATGTCTTATTTTATTACCTATAACACGAAACCATTATTTTATTTAACATTAATGTGTATTAAAACATCTTACATTACAACAAACCTGTTGTATCAACAAATTGTTCTATCGACTAATGACAACATAAAAAGATCTTTCAGTGATAAGTTAATTGGAAAATTAGACCGATGTGACACCGACTTGTTTACAGTAGATAATAACTTATTTAATGTAAATAGTCGGACGTCAACCACCATTAACATGGTCTGTATTTTATGTAAAAATAATATTTCTTTGAGCCTATTTCAAAATGACAATATTACTGTGTGTGATAGTTTTATTTTTTCAGTTAATTTATGTGCGTATAACGGAATGTAGTTTTAATGAACTATGACAAAGGTATCCTATTATAAATCCTTTTCGGTGACCTATTAGTACTTGGGCAGTACATGATTGAAATAAATTCTTTTTTCATTGACAAAAACTTTCCTACGTCAATGTGTTCTAAATTGAAAAATTGCGCCAATTTAAAGGTTGTCGACCTTGACGTCACACCACATCGTTTCAACCAATAGAGGCGTGCCGCGCCTACAATTCAGCCAATAGGAGAACAGAATTGTTTATCGATTCATCTGCGCGTGTTGATAATAATTGGCGGCATGAGGTGGCGCGGTCCAGAGGGACATGCGATGCGACTGTACTGTAACCGATTTTATCCCTGTTTTAATGATAACAAAGAAAACTTGGCTTAATTTTTAAACAATGTAGATAGTACGAGTATGTTTTTTTTTTCTTTAACGCCAATTCCACAAAATGCAACAATTAAATTTTTCACCATGGATATCCAATTTAAGTGCTACGTAAGTCTTAGTCTACTTTCTCGTCTACATGTAACACGAATCTAGATTTGGAATTCGAAACATGATCTTTAAGTAAGCATTTGGCGGGGTTTGTGGGTGGTCATTTGAAAGGGCAGATTGTCTGTGGTTCTAATCATTAGTCGAGTTGCAATGCCGCGTTCCTGAGCGTGCACATTCCGAGACTGGACCCTGACGCTACCGATTCCGTTGGGACATACTTTATATGGTATGTTATGGCTCACGCGAAGACATGAAAGATTCATAATAAGAATGTAATACTATAATAAATCCGCAGGTTTCATTCACTAAATAATAAAAGTAGGTAACGAATTATTAAAAAATACAGTTAATATAGTTTATGTTTAAATTAAAATGCGTGACTAATTAGTAATTAATGTTTTAAGTAGTCTAGGTATAAATTTAGGTTTTAAAGAACTAATTATTAATTGTTTAAATATATAAACTACTTTGACACCTTGTATTATATGTATATTCTTTGTGACATTTTTTGTTTTAATTTTCGCCAATAATATTTAATCAAACCTTGCATAACCTTGCAAAAATTATTCATTGCCGATAATTTTAATGATGTACCTACATTACAACTAATTGAACAGCATATAGTTATTTTTTATTAAAAATTTCCATCTCGTGGCTTTTTTCATACAACCTATAAAACGATGCTAAACAAATAAAATAGTGAATCTTGTTTATGAGTCACACTACAAACAAACATGGATTTGTTACCCGCGGTTTTTAATAAATGAGGGTTTTCTGAAATGTTCAACGTGAGATGGCAGCACTGTAGCGTCATGTCCAACCACCTGTCAAAACACATACACGATTTGTATTTTTCCATCATTTTTTTGGTTTATTCATTCTTAAAAACGTTACAAAAGGGATTTTGTTTTCTAAAATGCCACAGTGTTGTGCAGTGCCTATGTGTGCAAATAAAACTTTTGCGCCTCTCTTTTTGAGCTCAATCTTCAGTTCGGCAACCTTTCTCTGGCCGTAATCTATAATGAACTCAATAACACTTCCCAAATACATAGAATTTCACTAAAAAATTATACGTTCGGTAAGAATCTGTGCTATCTGACAGCTGTTTGGACCTGACGCATACGAAGCGCCGTCTGGTGGCAGAAAAAATATTGAAAACCCTCATTAATTAGGTATCTTTTTCCTTTTATGCTCTAATTTGACTTGTCACGTCACTCAACTCCGGTTATAGGCTAGTCAACAAGTTCAAAAACGTTTTAGTTCTTGATAAAGCTCATTCGATTCGGAATGACGTCTAGAATAATTTATCGAAAGTATGTATTAGCACATAAAAATTGCAATTGTTATTAACTAATTAAGATGAAAACAAGATACCATTTCGTTTTTTGTTAACACCTCAAATTTTTTTAACATTTAACAAATTAAAAAAAAAAGATCCTTAAAGAAGAAGAAATTTCCAAGAAAAAAGTTCCGACTCCCGGACTCTATCTCTATTATTTATAATTTTAATTCAACGCCGGAAATAGGGCTCCGCACAGCAGTAACGATGATTTTTTTAAATGAAAAAGATTGTGAACTTTAATAGAATGAGCCATCGCTCATATTTTTAGGAGCTTTATCAAGAATTAACACATTTTTGAACATGTTGACTAGCCTATTACTGCTCCATACATAGAGCAGGTACATACATAATATCATAGAATATAAGCATAGAGTTAACAAGAGCCCTAATCCTTCAATATAGACAACAAGAGAGATGAAGATACATTTCTATACTACAAATAAATTATGATTTGTGGGAGATCCATGCTTCGGCATAAATGGACTGCCTCAACTTAAATAAACCCAGGGCCTCGCAGAAAACAGACAATAAGTTAATCTATCATTGCTTTTCACCAAGTGAGTGAAATTACCGGAAGCCAAAGACACCCCCTCCTCCTCCTCTTCTCCTGATTCTGACGGGGGGGCCTCTATGGGTGGCGAGGCCCTTGCTAGTTTTAAGCGGCGGTCGTCACTTGCCATCAGGTGCCCCGTCTGCTCCCAAATACCATAAAAAACCTGTACTTATTGAACTCGGAATACGGAAACTAAGTTCTTTCCGTATTCTACTCGTAAATTATTGAACTTGTTTTGATTTACGTACTCGCGTATGACTATTTATATAATATATTAGCTGACCCGCGCAAATTCGTCTGCGTCTCTCAAAAGGATTGTCCCCCGTTTTCGCAACATTAATCATTGATGCTCGGCTCCTCTTACTGATAGCGGGATGTATATAGCCTTCCTCGATAAATGAGCTATCAAAGAATTTTTCAATTCGAAGTCATCAGTTACTAAGATTAGCGCGTTCAACCAAACATACAAACAAACTGCAGCTTAGACCAAACATACAAACAAACTCCAGCTTAGAATATTAGTATATACTCGTATTTAGGCGTCTATGCTGTGTTAATGTGTCTGTAAAGCTTATCACTTTACCTGACTCACGAGGTTACTTTAGTTCATTCAAGTGCTCTTGCAGTTCTGATACTCATTTTACCTCACTATAGACCTCGTACATTACCACCCATGCAGTTGATAAGAAATATATTTACCCCTACAAGGTTTCCTTTCATGTAAAATGTTATTGCAAATATCTGCTGTAAATGCCATTGCACAATAGCGATTGGTTGATTAAGACCGGTTCATGATTAAACGAAAACCAAACCGATTTTAAAGGAATTGATTGTGAAAAGCTTTGATAAAATTTTGATTGAAGTTGAAAATGTATGAAGATACATATAGGTCGAATACAAAACCTCTTTTATAAAACGATTATTCAGGTATAACTACATAACGATACTTTTGATTTATATATTTTTATTACGTACACTAAAAGCACGATGTAAAATTAATATCGTGCTTTTACTTTATGTTATTCTACTTTTAATTTATATTATTCAGTAATTAATACTGTCATCAATCACAGAGTCTAATGCATTTCTAAAAATTATGCTAATGATTCTATTGTAAACCAAAGTAGTTAATTTTATAAGAATTGACATATTAAAGACTCCTGCGTTGCAGGCGTTTATGGGCAGCGGTAGTCGGTGTCGAACAAAGTATAAAAATTGAGGAGTGCAGTCTTGAAAACAATTATTTCGAATAAAAAGAAGACTTCGATTGAAGTTATGAACAGACAGTAATCAATAACATATTTACGGTCATTACTCCGATTCGATGTTCAATTATCACTGCAAATAATTGTGGCAGTAATACAGTGGTCCTGAGGGGCGATAATAGCGTGAATACATGAATTGGATCAACAACTCTATATATGGATGACATCCGATGAACGGTGCATCGCATGTGTATCATAATAATGCAGAGGATTGCGTGTAAAGAAACGCTTATATCTATATAGATTATCCGTTAGATACATATTTGTTTTAGTCTTCAAGAATCATTTAAAATTAAATCACCTGCATCTTTCATATAGTAATTTTTGAAGAGTGAACATCAATACACTAGCTTTTTTAACATTTAAAATCTATTTGTATGGATTACTAGCCGTTTCCTGCAGTTTCATCTGCGTTAATAGCCACTGCTCAGCTTCAAAGTCAATGACGTACCTAAATGTAACACACACGCCTTTGTCTTGAGAAGAACACAAGCGTTTCATGCCTATTTATATATTCTGTTTTACTCCCTACGCCATTAACTATCTACTACACTAATTATTGCCTGAACTACCAATTTGAAGTCCAATTATTATATAAATAAATAATACCCAAATAAACGATGCGATATCAACGCTCAAAATAGATAAAAATAATCTTTGAAACGGGTTGCATGTCGTGTCAAAATTTGAGCTCAATCGGTGCAGAACTTTTTTGTTTTTGAAACGGACACAAATCAACTAAACTTTTTTATAAAATAGGTTTAACTTACACATATTATTAAGGATCACTTGAATGGCCTCAGGTTGCCATCCTCAGGCACGTGAGGACTGAGGAAGGCAACGTTTTAAATGATACAAGATACACAGACTGTATGATTTTTCCCGAGCTTTCTCATTGAATTATTGACGAAGTGAAATTAGGGAACCCACAATTTTAGTTCAACATCATCAATAAGAACTCATTTCTGTTTTAAATAAACGAAAATTTGCATAGAAACTCGAAAGTCAATGGACAGTCATTATGTCATTGTCACAATAGCGTATAAATTAAAGACTATAGGTGCCAGTTGCCTTTATGTTTAAGTAAGCATCTAGTATTCTAGTAATTTAACGAGTGTTTTTTTCATTATATACTGAAACAATGATTCAGTGTTTAGGAATGAAGTATAAGCTTGTGTCTACAGACAACTTTGATGAGTTCATGAGAGCTTTAGGTAAATGTATATTTTTTAAGTATACTTCTGCAGTGCAGCAGCTCCTAGCCAGAATTGTGTATGTGACGAGAAAAGTTCAACAGAATTAAATTTATTTGATGTTAACTTGAATTTTCTCTGTTCCCAGGTGTCGGACTGATCACCCGCAAAGCTGCCAATGCAGTCACTCCCACAGTGGAGCTCCGCAAAGAAGGAGACACCTACAACCTGGTGACATCATCCACCTTCAAAACTACGGAGATGAAGTTCAAGGAAGGTGAAGAATTCGATGAGGAGAGAGCTGATGGAGCGAAGGTACTGACCTAAGTGTCCAAAATTTATTTTATTTATTTAGAGTACTTAATATTTGGTGTAATACTAAACTTAGTATACCAAATGTTAAGTGTAGTAATAAACATTTATGGACATACTTTAGGTAAAAAAAGCTTTAATTCACTTCATTGTTCAGATTTTTGATCAGTTAACATTATTATTTGGGTAATACTCATAATACCCAATGGCTACTGAGATGAGTTTTGCGTGCAATTTTTGTTCTCGTATAAACTAACACGGCATGACGTCATCCATTATTATTGACAAAACTCAACACTGTGTCGATTTGATAGTTAAAAAGTTTAGTTTGCAAATGTTTCAACATACATTACTTGATTGTAATTCAATGAGTAATTCAATAATTTCTCATATGAAATTGTTCAAGAAATGACCTTTTTCCTTAACTTTCCAGGTGAAGTCAGTGTGCACCTTCGACGGCTGCACTTTAAAGCAGGTGCAGAAGGCCGCCGACGGTTTGGAAGTGACCTACATCCGTGAGTTTGGTCCTGAGGAGATGAAGGCTGTGAGTATAAAAACAATTTAAACTAAACTTTTGTAAAAATATGAAAAACTCTTTTCTAATGCATATGCGTGCAATTATGGGCTGTTTAACACTGTAGTGTTGTACACAGTACACAAGAATGTAGGTAGGTATATATTATTATGAAAGATTTAACAGATGGCCAAAATTAAAAAGGTACGAATAATAAACATGAAACTGAAACCACAGATTTAATATTGGTGGTATCCTGGAAGCACTCTTAACCCGCGAGTGCAAAAGCTTTAATGGCACTAAAGAAACACTAGAGGTCTCCAAGGATGGATCATATGAAAGGGTGTTCTGTAGTTTCGTTGAATGAAAGGATAAGGTTCAACAAAATAAACAGATAACTTGTTTGTTCTAATGGTTAAGAACTACGACGAAATAAATATAAAAATAGAATGTGCGTAGTGTGCGTCGGTTACTGTTTTCTTAAGCGCTATTATAAAAAAGGCTAATAAATAAGTCATTAAAATTCGTTCTATTAAAAATAATTAGTATAGAAAAATGACACCAACTTTTCACGTCACGCTTTAATGTCACGCTCGTCTGGACATTAAAGCGTGACGAAACGAGTTGGTATAGGTTTTGTTTCAAGTTTTACTTCTCTTTGCAGTGCTGTTATTTTGTCCTGCGTAGTTTGTTTCCTTAGTCGGCTCTTACGACACCCACGGGATGAATAGGAGATTAAAAAATCCAAGAATTTATTTCTATTCACCATTAAATCCAGTGAATAATTGTAATTTGTATGTTTCAGGTAATGACCGCAAAAGACGTGACCTGCACCAGGGTGTACAAGGTCCAGTAAATCTCAAAACTGCTTCCTACAGTATGCAGCATCACTATTGATATATCATACTTTTAAATTATGTTTATTTAGACTAGGACTCGAATTTGGTTCGTAAAAAAAATATGTTTAAAGTTATTTTTCTACTTTCAGTGTATTTCTAAGCCAAATGATACGCGAGCGTATTTTGGTGATTTCAACTGTTGTATAAGTTTTTCAGTGCATATTTAATAAACCAGTGTTGTGTAACTTGTGTTTTATTTGTAAATATTTTCTGAAAATTAGAAAGAAAGGCGTTTTCTATGAAACATAAAGGCCGTGTGCTGGTTTCGACAATGAATAAAAGCAGATATTATTCCCGAAACTACAGCTTCAACTTAGTTCGAAACCAAACGATTTTATATTAGTTTTCGAACAACAGAATACCTATTTATAGTACACAGAATACTTATAAAGAGGAAATAATTTTTTTTTGTTTGTTTGTTTCGAATAGGCTCCAAAACTACTGGACCGATTTTAATAATTTTTTCACAAATAGAAAGCTACCAGGAAGTAACATAGACTACATTTTTTTTCTAAAAAATCTTAACATGTGCAAAACAAAACAGGTGATGTTAACCAAGGTGTAAGAAATCGTCTCAAATATTTCCTTTCTTTACGTGCGCTGCTTGAATTGTTAAAGATAAGACGAAATAATGTGCTAATGAATTGTAGGACTAAAAAAGATCTACAAAAAAGTTCGCGAGGTGATATCTATCTAACAGCTAAGCTATAAAAAGCGTTTTTATATTTTTTAAATTATTAAATATCCACTACATTCCTTAGATGCATTTTTTCGTGTGATTATACGAATCCTTATGAAATTGTGTTTCATTATCGAGATAATTTCAAGTAGATATTTTTTTTTTGTCTTACCATAATTAAAATTGGTCAATTCGTTAAGAAGATATCATTTAATTTCGAAGTTATCATGAGTATAAAAATGCTATACACGAACCGTTTGCGCGCGCCGCGCTGTTCAATTTATTTTGCTTCAAACGAATAGTACATCAAAATATAGTTTACAGAGAAGCCTTGCAATTATACTTTATAGGTATTTACTTTCTTTTTTACCCGACTGCGGAAAAGGTTTTATTTAATCTCACTAATTTTGTAAATACGAAAGTTTGTGTGTGTGTGTGTGTGTGTGTGTGTCTGCGTGTATGTTTGTTACTTCTTCACGCTAAAACGCCTGGACAGATTTGAATGAAATTTAGTACAAAAATAGAATTCGACCTAGAATAACACATTTTTTACAGCGGCAAAATACCTTATCTCCAGGAAAAAACCCTAATAAGTCAATATATGGTAAATAGGTGGCGCCATCTATACTGTTAAGTTTTGCACAAACTTCACGCCGCGCCGGCGAAGCCACGTCGGTCAGCTAGTAATATTAATACAGACGACAAACCACGCCAGATTATTTAAATGGGAATAGGCCTCAACCCAACAAAATATAGGTATGTGCATTTTTCCAAATTGGTGAAAAAAACCTGGTTTAGATTCTTCTTGAGAAATAGACGTTTATTGAATTATACTTTAACATCATGTAACTTAGTGTATACCTTGTCGATGAACGATTATACTTTTAACTTAATTCGTAATAAATGACCAGAAGGTCACAATTCAGTTCCGATGAACTTTCACTGTCATTTTGTTTTTGTTATCTTTAGTTAATCTCAAGATCCCGGGATGGCCCCGGGATGGTATTATTCATGGAAAGTGGTAACAAAAGGACAATAAAAATGTTAAAATCAGTTTTTTTTTTCTTTTAACAATATTACCTATATTGTTATAAAAGTTATAAACCTTCAAAAAGCCTGTTAAACAAAATTATAGGTGTAATTTATCTCCAGGGTGGGTATGGCGCGACGCGCTACGGAGCGCGCACGCCCTTCGGGGCAGGAAGGGAACATCCCACACAGGAGGGGTCATCTATAAGCCGTAGATGGCCCGAGGTACGTCGGGGTTACAGGGCTTTCCTTTCTAGGGAATACCTGGTTCCCCTGCTACTTCCCCGGTACCTGAAGACGGCGTGAGGTTTTTGGTTTTGGTCGGTTCGAGGCCCACATAATCACCCACTGGTGGGTGGTATCCGAGGTGAGTTCCGCACAGGAAAAAAAGAAAAAACATGTAACTTATCTATAATATGTAAATTTAAAAATATTATTATTATTTAAAAATATTTCAGTATGTTTATCAGCAGTCTGGTTACCATAGAACAGGCTCAGCCTAGTTTGCGATCAGACGGTCGTATGTGAGATGTGTCAAGATATTATTAATATTATAAATTTCACATAAACAAACGAGGACTTATTTAGGTAAACTGTAATAAAGACTATACAATGCTACAGAGATTAATGTTTACAATAATATTTTAAATGAAATTGACTTCACACACACACATTCCACACACCAAGAAAGAAAACCTTCAGATCGCATGTAAACATTAACTTAACTACATTTAATAAACAGATTTTTCCGAAATCATTAAACAAGACATAAATATCTTTGAGGCTGGTTCCATTCGATATATCAATCCCGGAAATCCCGGGTTTCATTAAATTTGACGGTCAGTGACGCTAGCTAAGGAACAAAGACAATTTGTGACAAGAACAGAAACAGAGGCAAGCATTGATATAATACTTACATAGATGAGTAATTACCGCCTAAAATCGTTGCTACTGCACATCTGTCCACAGGCATATGCGTAGCAAACGTCAATTCAGTGTTCAATGTGGCGTCAACCGAGTTGAACATAGCGACACATGACAGTAACAATCGCCAAAATAGGTAAATGCGTAGTGAAAGAATGCGATTCAAGGTCACAAAACATTAATAAATCATACGGAATTACTTTTCACGTGTAAGTTTATGGTTTTTGTATTGATAATATCGTAAATAAGGCTATAATTGAAATAAAACACTGATAATTGTAATTTAGAATCAGTGTTACCATTAAAAAATCATTTTGGTTTTCCCACATTAGTGGGAGAATTTATAATTTATGAAATAATATGCTTTATACTGTTTTTAAAGATTTTGCCAATAATAATAAAATATAGGAAGAACGGTAGTTGTTAGGGCTGGACCGATTACTTTTTTTAGGGACCCGTTGAACGTTCACTGCGCGCTTGGCAGAAGTGCCAAGCTCGCAGTGCTGGAGACTTTTGTACAAAAGAATTAATTTATTGTTTTTCTTAATTTATTATCAATTTTAAATAATAATTGTACAAAACAATAATAATTATAATAAAAAATGTTTATCATAAAAATAAAAGTAAATAAATATAAATATTTTTTTTTATAAAATATAAATAAAAATAAATTAAAAATAGTTTTTTTTTATTTGTTTTTAAAGTATAATAGAATTTGCAATACACCCTGGGGATTATTTATTATCAGTACAAGTTGATCATTCACTTTTATTATTAAATGCTATTATTTTTACATACGTAAAAATAAGATTGTATCATGAAAGTAAAATATCCATATAAACTTATAAAAAAGAGTCTAAAAGACAATTGTATACAAAACTGATGCTTCACAGCGCTGTTTGATTTTACACTGAATATAAACCCTTTTAACCAAATATTTCCAGTTATTTTATTATTTATACCTATTCTATTCAATTCGAAATATATTATTTAGAATATTTAAATTAATTTATTTTATTACAAAATTGTTTTAAAAAAAAATGTTTCTTAGTTGTTATGGGTAAAATTTCATACGGTAGTCAACACTGGCCCACTATCGTAAAGTTATGTCTTTGTCTTTGTCTAATCCGAGCGATGGTATTGTTCTTGTCTCGCGTGTAAATGAGACATAAATATGTTTACTTTCAAATGTTTAGTGGTATCAAAGCTACGTCGTCAAAGTTCAAAAGTGGTTACACTTTTTTCAACGTGTGATAATGAGGTTTGCTTCTCTAGTGTTGTTTTAACTCAATGGAGGCAAGTGACTTAATTTTATAAACAATAATTTGAACATAAACAAACTTATTTCTTACGATCGATCAAAGAACCTACCTTATAAAATAAATCTTGAACTTCCTAACTACTAGATGGATCTGTTCAAGGATCCATCTAGTTGTAGCTTTTACAATTTTCGGTCTCATAGTTTGGTTGTATACTTATTGAATGGTTCGTTTGTTATTAATAAAAGTTAAGTGATTTTTTACTAAGGACTTCAGCTACTGGGCACCAGCTACTTTAAATCCAAATATATCAGAAGGCGCCATCTAGCTGTGAATAGCAATAGCACATGAAATGACCTGCAACCCAATAGTACTGCTATCCAATACTTGAGAACGTTACTAAATTTTAATTTTGTGTGTGTGGTGAGTGTTGCAAGTTTATTACAATCAAAAAAATTCTATGAAATCTTACATAAGGTTGACCAAAATTAAGTTTTATTTCTAAATCCGTATAAAAGAAAAAAGAACAAAATAAAAAAAGAAGATACCAATCTGCAAAAACAATTTTATTTAAATTAAGTAATTCTATTAAGTCAATTATTATAAGGAGCAATGAAAAAATATTTAAAAGCGATAAAAGAAGTTTCTTGTAATTTTATTTGAAAATAAAGTTTACGGTATGTTATAGGCGCATTGCAGCAAAATAAAATTATAATAATGTTTGACAACGCCAAACACAACTATCACTATTCTTGCATGACAGGTTTTATACGCCTAAATTGCAAAGGCGTTGCTGTTGTTACAACGATCCACCGTTACTTTGACTTTCGAAGTTGTTCAGACTTTAGGGGTCTTGCGGGCGTTGTTCGAAGCGTCCCGCTGAGAGTTGATCATGTTTAGTTTAGCCGTGCCGTGATAAAAGTGGATACGTTCGCATTTGCAGTGTACGGAACGCGATTTAACAATTATCGATAATTATTCGACATCTGTCAAACTTAACTATTCCGAAATTCTGTGTAAACGATGAATTTCGTGTAATATTTTATTGTATGCATATGAAAATGCTTTGCCGATGTGATAAAGTGTCCTTTTTCGTGTATTGTTAAAACTATGTGGATATAATGCAAGGTATTTGTGCTGTGTATTGTGTGTAACTACGGTTTAGTGTGAGGATTACACAGTTGCTTATTCGGATTACTACACGCACAAGTGAGTAAATATTTACATTATCTGCTAACGAAATATTACCTTATAAATGCTTTTGTTATCTATCTTTAAGGTACTTTAGAGTACTTTCCAAGCAACAAGAGCGGTGTCGAAATCAAAATTATTTTTATAGAATACCTTCTAGCCAAATCAGGTAAACGTCTACAGAAGAATTAGCGTTAACTGTTATTCTATATTTAAAAAAAAAATACATAGCATAAATAGTGTATGCGTTTTTTTTTTATTTCAAAGTTCAAAGGCGACATTACGGAACTAAAAAGAAAAAAAAAATAGAGAACCTCTATAGAATAAAATTTGATGAAGGAGAAATAAAATATATCAAAATATTAATAACATTATTAAAAATAACAACATAACAATAACATTATTAAAATCGTATCTGATGAATCTTATCTAAAATCTTATATGAATGAATTATTAAAATATTAAATTATATATCAAGCTTTGGGAACATAACACTTTCTTAGTCTAATTAGATTTGTAAATTGTTCATGAGATTGTTATGTGCCCCAAAAAATAAATCTGCAAATTTGTATAGTTGAAAACAATAGAAACATAAAAATATAGAACACTTGAATTTATTATGAATTTTTCATTTAACATGTAGCAGCTGTTCAGATTACGGTTTTTTTAATACGTTCTAATTCCATATAGATTTAAGTATGTATAGGTTTTAATTAAAGAATCTCAAAATTTCTTTATCTACCCTATTCAGAACAAAAAACATAATCGACCATAGATTTGATTCGGCTCAGTATTTATCATTTGCATTTTATTTATGCATTACGTGCATTAAGCAACTAAATTTTAATATAGAGGTATCACAGGTACCTATATTGTATTTACCTATCTATTCTCCCACTAATAAACTACCAAAAAATTTGTTGAATGGTAATACATATAGGTTTATTTATTTGTAAACAGAGCTGTGATTATTTACAAACAAATTTGTGAATTGGTCAATGTTTATCATTCCTTTGTACTTATTAAATTTAAATATGATGATATCAGTGTCTAAGTTGTTGAAGTTTCTCAAATTACACAAACTGAAATGCATTTTGTTTTAGACACAGCATATATAATGCAAGCATTAGCACCATTTAATAGCAGCCATATCTGAATAAAAAGTTTTAAGTTCAAATTAAGAAAGCAGTTATGTGCAATAAGTTTGATAGTAAAATGCAGTACATCTAGTCTATACAGCAGTCTGCATTACATCTATGCATCATCATACAGTACATTTAGTTGCAAAAGGCAACCCCTTTTGTCTCCATATCTATGTAGCTAAAATTGACACCTACTTACACATACTCATACTTACATATACAGATATATATATTTACCCTTTAATAATGATCAGAAATATTGCTGCACCCACCAATGCATTCTGGATATTTAATAATAGCAATATATTTAAAACACTTCAAATAAGTAATAAGAAGTATTTAAGGAAATTATATTTCAGTCACTTAATTTAATACCTAAGATAATCTCACTAAGGCTTGAGATGTCAGCAAAAAATTTCTATCTCTTAATATTAAGAGTTAGCAAGTGTGACTATAATTTCTAGAACTCCTAATCAATCTTTTTGGAATAATGTAGTTTTCAAAAAAATCTTAGTTTTTTTTTTCTTAATTTTTATTTAGGTAGGTACTAATTAAAAGTTAACTGGATTGTTCTGAATTAATAAGCCAATAATATTTTTATAAATGCTATTATCATACTGTTCACTGTAAAATAGTAATTTTCAACAATAATGATAACATTGATTCATGCAATATTGCAAATGCCATGGTGTCATATTCTTCTAAAAGTATCCTATAAATATTTTAATGCATTTATACAGTCTTTATAGGTACTAAGAATATATATTGATATTTTTAGTATAGCTAGTGGCAACTAGGACGATTATAATGACACACATACATCAAAATCTGTTCAGTTATTTAGAAGTTTTGAAAATACCAGTTTTATTTATTTAGTTTTTACCTTAATTGTTCAACAAACTCAGAACTATTCGTAGTGTAGGTGATTAATTAGTAAATTATTTTGAGGTAAGTTAGAACCTATTTAAAATGTGACATGAGTTTTATTTTGTGTTATGATTTATCCTGTATTTATTGTTAGCTAAAGTATGTATGGTACAGAATACTTATAAGATTTTTCATTAATAATTTTCAATAGGCCATTTTTATTACTAACTTAACGAAAAAATATGTTTTGCAAATAGAATAATAAATTTCATTTGAAATTTTGACTCAACTTAATAGTGCATACTGAATAATGAATAAGTCTAATAAACAGAGCCTTATACTAGCCTAATTAAACCAGATAATTATAAGTAATTAAAAATATGTTAAGGATTGTTCAAACATCATGTCAAAACGTGATACACATTCTCAAATGATTTACAATAAGAATTTTTGTGGCCAGGTTCTGAAAACAAGAACAGAGCAAGACATGACATTGTATTAATGTCAGATTGTTCAAGTAATATAATTATTTTTAATAAAGTAGATTTGTTACATGATATATTAAATGTTATTAGAATGCAATAGTGGCTTTTTTACATTAATATTTATACCTTTATATATATCTTTCGGAAATTAATATCATTCTGTTTTAATATCGCATTACTTAGTAAACTCTTTTTCTACGAAAACGTATTTTTGCTTTTTTACTACAAGGCTTCAGCTTCATACAACTGCACCATTGAAACTGATGCCTTATTAGTTATAGAATTACAGTTGCAATTTACGATCTTGTTCTTACTATTTCTTGAAAACTAAGAAATTAAAATATTCAATAAACTTATCGTAAGTTCGGCGCTCTCCCTAAGAAGGTGCAAATCGATACTTCCCGGGCGTCAGCTGAGCGGCGACCCCTAGTTAGGTATGTTGGCTTTGCCAGGACGTCATTATTTAGGCATGGTCCGGAACCTACTTAGTATGCACAGGATATGATCACAGGTTAATAAATTATATGAATCTTTTGAACGTCATGTAGGATAAAAATAAGTAGTAGTAAAACAAATAATTGGATTATTGTAAAAAAATGTTCTTCTTTTATTGTTTTAAATTAAGTATGGGTGAATATACAAAAGTTGCCAAACTTTTGTAGGTACATTTACTGCTGGTCAGTGCAACTTGGTGGTATCGTCGGGCAATTAAAAGGTAATTACATAATACCCGTTACGAAAACGTTGATTCTCTATTAATACATGATTATAATATAGGTATATATTATTATTATGGAACGCGAATACCACACGCGGTTGTTGTTCTGAACCTAGGATTCGGTCGTTTTATATTTTTATAATTAAAAAGTAAATGGTGAGGGTATTTTATTTATAAACCTTCAATATTTTCTAATGTATAAAGTTCAAGTCCTTCAATCGATCCAAAGTCAAGTTGAATGTTCACAAGTAGATTCGCCCAAATCCAACCAATTAGGTGGGAAAACTTTACATGAAAGAGCTCACTCCTAGTGTTCTTAGACCAAAACGAAGCTCAATAGGACTGGAGATAGGTATATGTTAGAAAAGTTAGGTAAAAACGCTATGAAAACATAAGTACGGATTTCCTTCTGTACAGAAGGAAATCCGTTTGAGTAACTTGAGATATTGGAAAGTTACGTGATTTCCCATGCTTGATGACCACATCACTCATTTTAAAAAATAAGCAATTCAGTTAAACGAAAAGGCTTTACGGACTTTTGACGAATACATTTCATAAAATAAACTTTTAAACTTCGTTGTAGAATACCTATACTATACGTAGTACGACACAGTCTAAGACACCAATAATTACAAACTAGATGAAACTACAGGCAATCTTTGAATTGCCTGTAGTTTCATCTAGTTTGTATGTATATATTCCGTGTATATATTTTTTTTCCGTGCGGAAATCCCCTCGGATACCACCTGTCGGTGGCATGTCGGACTCGAACCGACTAAAACCGCACGCCGTAGCCGGGTACTAATAGCCGGGGAACCAGGTATACCCTAGAAAGGAAGTCCCTGGTGCCCCGACTTACCTCGGGTCATCTACAGACGAGTAGACGACCCCCCCGTGTGGGAACCCCATGTTCCCTGTGCTCCCTGGAAGCGAGCGCGCTTCGCAATGCGCTCGCTCCAGTGCGGACCTACATATAACTATAAATTCTTCTTTTTATAGCAAAATTCCTACTTCTATTTCGCCCTACCCGTACAACTAAAAGATTTATTTTATTGGAAAGCGTAACTAGATTTCTCTAGAGGGGATGTCGGGTAACTTTGGGTCGATGTGTCTTAACAGCTTGAACAATAAATACCTATTTCTTAACTCGTTCACGAACGTTGAAAGTCGTTCTAATGTTTGGTCACGCTTGACGCTGTGTAAGTGTGATTGACATTGACAATTAAGTCGGTTATTGGCTTATTAAGTCACTTATTCCAGTCCACTAGATAAGTTAATACCGTACTGACACCTGGTTCTTCGTGCTGTACGGTTTAATTAATGACGCTTAAGACGTACTTAGTAGCATGAGCCTAAGTACCTATTTAACTTGACTTATTTTATGGATAAACAAAACGCGAGTGACCTAACAATATCACGTCACGGTTTTAATTATCGGAAAGGGCTTTATTTGTGTGAGTACTCCACGTGGTCACCTCGGGATTACTTTACTAGAGTTGAGGATGTAGTGGTACGGCGGACTCAAACCGACTAAAATGACACGGTGCAGTGTCCAGACAGCCATAAATGAGTCTATTGCAAGAGACCCGGGATACCTTAACAAGAAAGGCACCAAAAACACCTGCAAACTTTGTGATAAGTGATTACACCATCACACCACACCACACTACGATGGAGTACGGGGATTCTAAACCCTTTCCAGACAGAGAAGCGTGCGCGGAGCACATCGTCACCGTCACAGGAGGATCGAATAGGGCTAGCCTTATCTTCTCCTTTGTAGGGTGGAAGTAATTTTTTCAGGTCCAATTGCGGAAAACCTGTCTGCCAGTTTAGCGTACTGTTGATCAGTACAATAAATGCCGAATTTTAAATTACTTATATTTAATTCAAGCTGAAAAATATGCTACGCTATGCTAAAATATGCTAGTGAACTGGATTTAAAAGCAAAATATAACTGACACTGCATTTACTGACACTAATTCATGTAAATATTACTCTTTGCTCTCAATTAATTACGCTGCAAGTTCTTACTAGCTATTATCCGCAGTTTAATCGCGGTTACGTCACTGCTCCGCTCCTTAGGTCAATAGTGTGATGTAACTTAACCCATAACCTTCCTCAATAAATACTGTATCTAATACAAAAAAATATTTTTCGAATACGACTAATTTTTCCAAAAATTAGCTCATTTTAACATATAATCGTACAAAAAACATTCACCTTTGATTGATTAGTTAAGAATATAACTAAAATCACCGTATTAGATTATGTTCTAGGCCAGAAACAAGAACGCCCCTAACTTTTTTATAACACGCACACTCATAAACGCTCATACACTAATGAGGACACACACATACCGTACAGACTCACATTCAAAACATTCACCATTTCAGTACTCATACAGTACGTCTAGCATCCCAATGTCAACCGGTACATGTAGCTTGCATATTGCGGATCGGCTTGCTTACATCATTGTACCGCATTATGTACTAACTAGCTATCCATTTGTACCTATGTATAATTAATTAAAAAGTATTTATTTTCATTGTAAACTTTGATTTGTAATCAATACTAGGAAAATGAGCCATTTGATCGCAGCTACACTGGTGATGTTAAGCGATACCGTGTGCGATAATTTTGTATACATTTACATTTTATAGTGATGTTTATGATAATAATTGACCTCAGTAATCCTCAAACATAAGCGTCGTAATTTGCTAGTCTGAGTTTGACGGGCTATCTGCAACTGTTCCAAATTAGAGGATCGCCTTTATCAACAGGGAGCCAAGTCTGTCGGGGTTCACAAGGATTACCTTCCTGCTGTACACCAGAGATCCCGGCTTTAAGACCCGATGACATGAACACTGTGTGGTTTTAGTGTAAATAAAAAGTAATAAATAGTTTTGAAGAGTCTTGCCGCAGATTTGGACTAGTCATAAGTGTCTACCAAAACACAAATAATGAAACAACCAGCTCGAGGTGACACTATTGTTTTTTTTATGTTATGGTATAAAGTGGCAAACGAGCAGACAGGTCACCTGATGGTAAGCTACTACCGCCGCCCATGGACACCTGCAACTCAAAAGTCACAAGGTTTCTCAGCTCTATTTCGTACGAGTGTACAAGTTTATACTTAAATAAAATACGCCTCATATGATATTTCTATAAATCTATACTATTATTCTAAAGCTGAAGAGGTTGTTTGGTTGAAAGCGCTAATCTCAGGAACTACTGGTTCGCATTGAAAAGTAATTTTAGTGTTGAATTGCCCATTTATCGATGAACTCTATGGTCTATAGGCTATATAACATCACGCTACGGACAATGGGAGTAGAGTATCAATGAAAAATGTTGCAAAAATTATATCATAAACATATTTGTATAAACTTCAGTTGTTTTCAATGGTGAGTAGTAGTTTACAAAAAAGAGAGTAAAATAATATTTAAAAGATGAGAACGAATTGCATATTTATATTTCATAACTGTCGACCGACATCGCATCTACCTCACTAATATTATAATCAAGAATTGAAAACAATTCGTTACGTTATAAATATTACCGTAATTCGGTCGCGCTTTATGTCTAATATTTAAATTATTTCTTTAAGTCAATGTTCACTGCACAGCCGTCACAGTCATATATTACGTAAACAATATTTTTTTCCATAATAACTGTGTTTTATTCTAATATCACTATTAGTTTATCTTTAGCCTAGGCTACTAAATTTAGCATAAATGTTAATATGTTAAGGACTACATAAAATGCTATGTAAATATTTACTATATTTGTTTGTTCTTTTCTGTTATCTTAATGTTGTTTAAAGAGATTTGTTTTGCAGTGATTCTGAGGCACGTACCTAGAGGTCTTATTATTCACTTTCACTGTAATTACAAGCATCTATACTTTGTGGGTATACTTAATTGTTCTCCATAAGCGTTTAATTTTTTTTTTTTTTATAACCCCTCACTCAGTGGCGGAAATTATATTGTTCATCTGTTGTATCTGCAATCAGTATCTAGATAAAAACCGTCTGACTATGAACTGAAAACACATTTAAATACGTTACTCGAAAAGGAAATAATTACCATCAGAATACTGTTCAAAAAAGCAAAATAATGGAACCACAGTTTGTCGTTTCTCAGCAGTTATTTCATGACGTCAAGCATTCTTCGACGACCACCATGACGTCATTAAGATCCATCTTCTTTTACAATTTGTATGAATTGTCGTGAGTTTTTAAGGTGGAGTTTTGCCAGCAAGTGATTACAATACTGATGCAATGTGCTTCGCAAGACCTTGAGTTACGCAAAACAGATAACAGCGATAGCTGATGTGAAGATCCGACAGACCAGCAAAGCAGCGCTTGCAAAATGTGTACACGGACCATGTACAAAACATTGGATATTTGGATTGAATATTTACACGTACGCAAAGCCTCTCAACCGACGTCACTTTTTCTCAAGAATTGTATATGAAGCGGTACTTAAAACTTTCAATCAGCTAAAATTTTATTTCAAACTTTTCTGCATTTTGTTTCCAAAATAAATTAGATCCACTAACACTTATCGAACTTCGTTTGTTCATTGAGTTATGTACTATTGTTTAATATTTACATTACTTACTTATAAACGAACTTTACAAAAAATATTATATATTACCGTCACAAGCATAGGGACGAGCAAATTTACACAAAAAAAGCGTTAGTCATGCTATAAAAAAAACATGCCACCTCGCTTATAGGCAATCGGGTGAAAAGCAGAATAGGAACACTGTAGATTAATATGTACAAGTGTATGTACAGTAGGCACATGATGGAACGAAGTTTATCAAAAAATATGGAAAGTGTGCGGGTAGATGAATATTCTTCCTCATGGAATTGGCGACTGAGGGCTTGTATCTACTTAAGACCACGGTCAGTACAATCTGTTTGATGAAATGTCAGGCAATTTTAAAAGTAAGCTATACCTATCTCGTAAAAATAATTAAATGTATATTATGAAACGCAAATATTAATAAAATAACTTGGTTTTGAATTTTAAAAGTAAAACATCAATTTGTCCAGTCTGTAGACATTCCTTACATTGTAAGTTTATAGAGAACCTACCGTGAAATGAAATTAAATTATATCACTCATTAGAATAACACGCTACTGAATTCTAAAGAGAGAGAGATAGTATCAGAGAAGTAACAATGATTAAAAGGATCAACCTATATTTCATTCCGGCTCAAAGCAATTCAATTCATCATATTAGGTTATTAGCAGTGTTGGAACATTTCAATTGAAACGGCTCTATTTCCTTCATTTTCGTACTTGTACAGGATGTTCTAATTAACCGATATGTGTGTGTTAGCGTAGCGTTTCATTTGTTCGTTCATTGTTATACTGACCCGAGATTATTAAGCAATTAATATATTTCTATAAAGAATAATTTTGTAAAACCTTGTTAACGGTTGTGTTACAGATACAGAATAGATATATGAGTCTAAAAATTATATGTAGGATATGTTACAGTTAAAATTAATTAATTAAAATTGCACCAACGAGACAGAACACAGTAATTACATATCATCATGAATATTTGTAATTTTACCTCTGTAGGGCAAAAAATAAATGATTATGATGATCATAATAGTTGGTCACACATGGCCGTTTATTCTGGTCTTGATGCTTTTATCAAACAGTAGTTACGAAGTTTCAAAGCTATTCTTGATACATCTCACACTGATCGCCTTCAAGTACTTTCTACTCGTTAAAATGCTATTAAAGAAGAAGCTACTTATCATGAAGATTGTTATGAGCACAAGTTCATTTTGATGTTTTATTAGGTATTATAAAGAAGAAGAGTTGCGACGGTTAATGTTAATTATAATTGCTTATTAGAAGACCCATTTTTTTACCTGATAATTAAAAAGGATTTAGGAAGAAGAAAATTTGTAGGTAGTTAAATGTAGGATAATGTTTTAAGACACATTATGTAAGAAGAAATAAACAGTCTAGTTAAGAATTATAACAAACTCAGTACAATTTCTAATAATCCTTTTAATTTCGAAATAAATAATACTATTTGCGATTGGGTATTTTAAATTGCTTTACACAAAAGACATTAAGGTATTAAGAAAAAAAACATTTCATATTAAAATGCAAAGGACAAAAAGGTATGTACAACATTATTTACGTGAACTATCAATGATTGTATAATTTAATCCAATGCCGTATAGTCCGAATTACGCCTTGTAAAAACATGAAACATAAAAAATAAATATTGGAAAAGAATGATGTATTTTTAATGCCACTGTGCTTAATATTTTATTTCGAACCATCGATCCGTCCCTGCGTCGCACGGATTCAATGCAGAAACTACTAATACTACGAATGTGGGGTCAGTGTGGAGTAATTAATTATACTATTATTATACTCAAACTCAAACTCGTAAATAACCCATTATTTTTTTGTAATATTTATAAGATAAAAATGGTTACTGTGGGTTATCCTTAGGAGATAGACATATACCATCGTAGACTTTTTCGTAGATCTTTTTAAGATATACAATTCCGTAGTACATTATTTTGGTCCATCTCGTTAAGGTTTAGCCTGCGTTTGCAATGTAAGCGCACTAAAACATGTTTTTTACGTCAAATTTTTCTCTACTATATATACATATAAACCTTCCTCTTGAATTATTCTCTCTATTGGTAAAAACCGCATTAAAATCCGTTGCTTAGTTTAAAAGGTCTAACACAAAAAGGGACTTTATTTAATAGTATGTAAAGATAGCAAGCAATGTAGACCTGTTTAAAACTTTCACGTCAAAATAAAATTTCTTTGTTTGGACCACAGTACTTAAGAATAATCAAAATTTTAAAAGTAAATACCTTATTACAGTACAAGGTTTTTTTTTTGCAATGCATTGTCCGTCCGTTACTGACGATAATGATAGTGTTTAAATTAAGGTCTAAACATATTTAATAAAACGACGGTTAAAAATATGTTTAAGCGGTAGACGCTAACGCGATTGCTTTATAATCAATACGACATTTATCACGCAACGTGCGGTTACTTCATCGAATTAGACTTGACACTTCAGTGTCAACTATCTAATATATAAACACCTCGTGCCACGAAACGGCTCAACCGTTTTTAATGATTTTTGTATGTTTTGGTATGAGAATAGTTCGTAAAGTATTTTTCACCTTTCTACCTGAAGTGTGGTGAACCCCCCATTTTTAATGGCGATTTATTGATTCGCGATAGTCGGCTCTTACGACATCCATGGGATGAATTTGGATGGTGACACTCCGTATTCTTGGGCCCGTATTTTGAAAGGTGTCTCAGTCGTGAATGTAGTCTTAAAACTAATTTTAAGTAACGATTTTATTATTTAACGTCACTTAAAACGAGATTCACCGATCCATACTCAAGTGAGCTTATTTTAGAACGATGTTTATGTCGAAATCTTTACTTAGGTATAGATTTTGACAGCTGTGATCTTTGTTTAAGTGAGACTTTTAGGGCATTTTAGAGGAAATGAATGTGTTTTTGAATAATTATAAAAGATTTACTTTATTTTATTTACGAAAGAATTACTTGTCATACTATAATCAATTCAATTATTAAATTATACACATAAACGAAATTCACAATTTACACATACAATACTTGTTTAAATTAAAATACCACAACCTTTTAGTTTATGTGAAAAGTATAATATTATTCTAGTACTTAATATAATTTTAGAAAAATAAAAATCTAAACATTGTTTGACATTTTAAAATGACAAGTGTTTATAAATAATTTGAACGTTCCGTTATAGCCTATAACTAGTCATTTTTATTTTAATATTTATTACATTTAATTTTGGACGACGGCAAGCATGTTAATATTTTAGCATTGCTACACTAGCCAATACTGTACCATATACAACACAGAAATTATGTTTGTAAAAGAAAGTTATTTTTTAAATAATGTCAATCAAGCGGAGACGTAATTGAGAACAGACTGTAAAGTCAAATCAATACTTGAAACTAGTTTCAACTGGGTTAATTTAAACGCGTTCTATGATAAGATCGTTACTTAAGTTTATAGTTGCACATAAAACTATCAGGTTTCAGGCAATCAGACTTTAACCGATACTTGAGACGTCTTTTAAAATTCGGGCCTTATTTCGTCAGCACAAGAATGGCTTAAATAATTTCCCGTGTTTAAAAAACATAATAATATGGCGTCAAAAAATTATTGGGCATTTTGACTTAAAACTGTTGTAATTAATAATGTCGCTGGCTAATTGTATACATTTTCATAAATAAACCAATGTGATTATTAAAACTAAGTTACTTATTGTCTATATATGGCCAAAGAAATTGTAAAAATATAAGGATGAATACACTTCGGATAAAAGTTATCCATTTCAAAATAATTTTGTCGAGTTTTTTTCGGCGTGGCATAAGATAGAAAGCTATCTATCTTGTTAGATAGTTAGCTATCTTATTCTATCTAGAATTTATGGTGTGGTGAATACTAACAAATAAAACAGTGGTACAATGGGCGATCTTATCGCAGTCTGCCATCTCATACAGGCAATCTTTAGATGGACTATACTATTATAGTAATCATATATGTAATTTGTGCAGTATAAGCAGCATTTTATCCTACCAACATGATTATTTATAAAAACTCAAAAGTAATTATTACTTAGATGAGCCCAAACCGAGCGCCCAAAAACTAGGTAGGTAACACTTTATCATTATAGAATAATTTGTCTTAATTTAAAACTTCCTCCGCTAATAATGCAATTAAGTACATATAGCACATAATGAATCATATGTTTAAATCGTACGCCGTGATCGTTTTAGGTCGAGGCCATGAAAACAGCGTTTTACTCGTACTATACTAAAACGCTTTATTCTAACACCGTCAAATAGGTGAGCGCTTTTTCTGTTAGTAACTCATTAGGATCTTGTGGTATTCATGAAATGTTAGAAAATGACTTATATGGAATAAAATGTTAGAAATAAGCACATTACTTTTAAACCCATTCCTAAATGTACCGGTGAAAGAGGTTTTCAATGAATGAAAATTATTAAAGAACCAGAAAAACAGAGGGCATGACATGTTCGTCGTTGGTTAATACTAGATGTATCGATTTCCACTTCTCTGAGCCTTATTATCAAAAACTCTTGAATGTTTAATGTCCCTTATGCGGCAGTCTGATGGCGAAACCTAGGGGAATTTGACTATACGTCACGTCTGACGTTGCAATCGAATGCTTACAAAACCGCCACACCATAAATTGAATCGAATTAGAACTCTATGTGAATTGTAACTCTATGTTAATTGTAAAATGAAAAAACGCATGCATGCATCGTTACTAAGCCCTAAATGCTGAACTCGTTAAAACGAATCACAAGTATCCAAACTCAGTGTTTATTAGTAAACACAAAATAGCTCCAAGATGGTAAATTATAATATCACTAGGTTTTGTATGGTATGTCGATTATCACCGTTCCGTTGGTGAAAGAATTTCTAAAATCGGTTTAGTAGGTTAGGCATGAAAATGATAATCATCAAAGCTACGTTTCAAGAGTCATTTCGATACGACAATTTTCTAATTTAAAGTAAGTTTAAATTTACTTTTAACATCTGTTTACGTTAAATTAGTTAAATATGTAGTTAGTTACTTACTTATTTTTTTATATAACTAACTATTAATGACATTTAAGATAAAAATAAACTTTCCAACCACGTGACTTCTATTTTTTTAAACTAAATTTTAATAAGTAAGTGCCAAGTTATAACGTGTGTTATTTGAAATAAATGGTAAGATACGGTGTATGTGTATATTATACTTAGATTAACGATCGCCCGACCTAGTTCTTCAAGGCTGTTCTAATCGCTAGTTCTAAGTCCCCACCCGTTAATTATTTTTTTTATACATCGGAGCATGTGGTCGTAAACCGCAAACATTGACCTTCTCTTGAAATAACATTCTCCACTATCTGTATGTGAAGAAATATCTTTGCTGGGTCACTTTTATGGATTACCTATAGAAAATGTGGCTTGAAATAAGCCGATGGAATGACAGGTATAAAGTAGTTCCCAGTACTGGCTTTCAGTCTGAAGTAAAAGTATGTTCGGGCCTTGAAGTATCTATCTTGACTTGGAAATTCTGTCTAAAAGCACTGAAGGTTGAAGGTTGAAAATGTTAATAAAACGAGGGTTGTCACATAATTAATAACGAAAACTGAACTTGACAGTACTGGTTTGCCTCTTGCTATTGCAGAACAATCATTCAGTCAGACATGCTTTTGTCCTCAACACAGAGAGGTCCCCATTGCCTTAAAAAAAATTGACACCTTCTAAGGAGACGCCTATGTCCAGTAGTGGACTATTAAAGGCTGTTAATGATGATGATGATAATGACACCTTCTTGACCACTCGAGTTCTTATGTGTATCCACTTAATGGACAGATAATAAAATATATCCTCCAGAAATTTAACAAAAGTAGCACATAGAACTCACTTTGGTATTCCGGTTCGTATCCACCAATCGCCTACAACGTATAAAGTTCCCATATCCGTCACCTTGTTCTAGAATTATTGTGTAAAGTTGTAAACAGCAAACATAAATGCTGTCGTCTCATGTGAAGAGCAGTAAACCTCCTTTCATTGAGGCATTATGCACTGCCGTCAAAAAACCGTAAAGAAAAGTGAGGGACAAAATTGGCTTTCAAGAATACAATAAGATATGCGTATCTTTATTATTCAAACTCATACAGTCTTAACTATTGAGCATATATCATTGAAATTGGTTATTTGTAACTTATGTGCGTATTAGAATAGTACACTTATGTGATCGATATTCATTTGTTTTGACTTTTATTTATTTTTTACACTTCTTGCAAATAGATTTCACGAGGCGGACTTAATGCCTAAGGCATTTACGTACGTTCAACCTTTGGGTCATCTAGAGAAATGCTTGATAGGTATGTTATGAAAATTATGAACCCTCCTATACTTTTTTCAAAGATAAAATAAATACTTGTGTCCCAACAGCTGCAGGTGTCCAGAGATAATTTTAGTACCTTACCATCAGGTACTCTGTCTGCTCGTTTAACCCAAGGCCATAAAAGATACCTTTTCTCCGGTGATTTTATATACAGGGCGTAGGGGACGGTGAAGCAAATACTGGAGTGGTGTATTCAGACCATCATTCTGAGTCGGAAATCATTAGAATTCTCTGCCGGAAAATTAATCGATTTTATGCCGTCATCAACGTTACACCGTCCCTTACAACAGGTATTCCCTAACTATGTTGGGCAAGAGACTCCTTTTCTAAAATTAAATGATACCTCAGATCCATGCGAATCACTGCACGCTTATCGACTTGTTGAGTTTTTTAAAAGTACTACAATGATACTTCCTACTGAAATATTAGTCATTGTAATAACAAGTTGGTACACGTAATGCCACTAATACAGTATCTCGAAAGTTTCTTGAAAGTTATAAGAACTTATTTTAATTATTAGGGGTCGATTTTTAGACCTTGTCGACCCCCAAAATCAGTTATTAATCAGTTACGTTCATGTCGATCCTTGAGAAACTGTTTTCCACCTCAAGGAGTCGATATCGATCATTTTGGGAATCCTTGCCTTACAACCTGTACATGTATGTACAAGTATGTGAAGGTTGGTAATGAAAAATGTGCAAATTATTGTTTCCGGCTACTATAATTTACGTTAAAAAATATTATTTACTAAATTGTAACATTATGAATACTTTTACTTTATTTACATTGTTTCCTGAAAGGTAAAAATAATTTTAATGTGTATTTTGTTTTTGAAGGAATTTTGAAAACTGATTTAGATTTGCAATAATAATGTTTTTGTTTGTTACTCATTGTTACAACTTAGCTACAATCAGAACGTAATTTTGCTTACAAGTTTTCAGGGGTTCGTGTAAATCCTTAACCGTACGTTTTATAAAAAAAAAAACTAGTGTTGTCAAGGAACATATTGATAGACAAAATCTACGTTAGCAATGCCATGACTTTTAAAAAAGAAATAGAAGAGATATTATTAGGTTTATACAGTACTTAGTGGCCAATAAATTATTGGTCATCACATAATATATTTTCACTTATGAATATATTGCCTACAAATCTAACCTTTGTCTAAATTTGCGTTTAAGGCCTTATTGTAATTTAAAATTAGCATAACAAGTTTATGAACCCAAAATAAATGCAAGTAATTGGTTAAAAAAATATTTACAATAATTGTCGTCATCCTCGTTTTATAAAGTTAAAGTAGCATTCTGTATTTTGTTGTTAATAAGTAGTTACATTTAGTAAATTAAATGCACATAATGTGTCTGCCTTTCACTCGCTGTTTTATCCATCATTGGACTCCTTCCGCTACATATTATTTATTGTATATTGTAGTTAGTAGTGTTGACCTACATATCAAATTTCTCGCAAAATCGAAGGCGACTCGTATTTGAGTAGAAATTTGATGTGCAACTGGAGAACCATCTTTAAAGTTTAGTTGAGACGTTCCTAGTTGTATTAGAACTAATCCTTGCCTCGAAGGTGAACCTCGCTGAACATTAAGTAGGTCGGTAAGCAGTGATGTCATTTATACGTTACCCAAGTTATCCATCCTTTCATGGTGCCCTAGTAACCTTATTTACTTAAGAAAATAAACAACCAGACGATAGTATTAGGTTTCTTATTCCTGCAGTGAAACCATGGGTCCCTTCAGACAATTTCAATTCGAACAATTGTGTGTTGTTTTAAACCTTGCATTAACCTACTTAAGGTATACTGAATATTTTGTTACGCAATGAAATTATGTAGTTTTTAGGGTTCCGTACCTCAAAAGGTAAAAAAGGAACCCTTATAAGATCACTTTCTTGTCAGTTTGTCCGTGTGTCACCACCGATATTCTCAGGAACGGGTAGACCTAGCAAGTTGAAATTTATACCAGATTCAGATGTCTATGGTCCCTATTAGGTGTATAAAAATCACAAATTTCGCCAAAACTTGTAAGTACCAAAATTACCTTAATTTTCTCCATTTTTTTTATTTTTCAGAATTTTCTCTTTACTTGTGCTGTAAGACCTTGCTTTTATCCCAAATTGTCAATTCTAGGTCAACCGGAAGTACCCCATAGGTTTTGGGTCGAGAACCTACATATATGGTAGGTCCCGTTAACCTATGATCACGAAATTTGGCAAAAAGAAACGTCTAACAGCACAAATAAAGGAATAATTCCAAAAAATAAAAAAAAATGAAAATTAAGAGAACTTTTGGTACTTACAGTTTTTTGCGAAAATCTACGTAAAATATAGGGTAGGTACGGCACCCTCGGCGCACGGGGTCGCCTCGTACCTGACCGGTTTTTTTATATTTATTTATGAAGAATGTACTATGGTTACTTTTTATGTATACAAAATTCAACTAGAACCTAGAACTAGGGAAAAGAACTGAGGGTCACATATAAGCCGTAGATTGCCCTAGGTACGTAAGGGTACAATTCATGATGCTCTCTCTCTCTACAATTCTTGATTTCTATGAATGCTTCAAACTTTAAGTGTGATTTTTGGGGTAACGTACTCAGCTGAACATATTATCGGTTGCAGACGCCAGACATCTCGGCATCGGGCAACCCCAATTAATTATTAAATACTAGCTTTTGCCTTTTTTTAAAATTGGTTCAGTGGTTTATGCATAAAAGCGTAACAAACAAACAAACTCACTTTCACATTTATAATATTATAAGTATGGATGAGTGCATCTCACGAATAATTCTCTCCGCCAAAACAAAAAAAAAAAACCAACTCCGCACGATCGCAGGCAAATTAAAATACTTAAGTACTTACTTATAACACATGACATCCAAATAGTCAAAAATGACAAATTACGAAGCCCGTTATTATAATCTTGAGTTGTCAATTTATTAAATACAGTTCTGTAAATCCGCGCGTTACTTCCTCCACGCATATCCTCTTCCCCCTTTCTGCCCAAAACTCAAGCTTCCTGTTCCATAACAATCGGGGCGATGACCCGACGATGTCCGAGACGTACGCATTCGGACGAACGGATGTAAAATTCACAACAGATAGCTAACGGGCCCCCAGCGGTGATGCGGTACACTGTGAAATTACTGTTCTTACAGTTTTACGGAATAGCGGCGAATTATGTGCTTAAAAATCATTGATGACTCATTGGCTAAATGATTTGTATGATTTAACGATGGATCAGCTTATCTCTCATTTTAAACTTTACTAGAATTAACTTCCTCTATTATTTTGTTCTTCTTTCGTGTTTCATGATATTTAATTTTTATATTATTATATATATTATAGATATTGCTTTGTATAATCTTAGATGTAACTGTCCCTTACCATGCCGTGGCAACTTGTAAGTAAGACAACACTCAGCACATATTTGTAAACTATGTATTAGTGTATGTTTTGTAAGTTGTCCTAAATAAATAAATAAAATAAAAAATGAAAATGTACGGGCAGTAACGTAATCAAGCCACAGACTGAGTCAGCGTGAACCTCGACTCGAGCAATCTGGTCGGCTAGTCTATAGTCTACACTAATATTATAAAGCTGAAGAGTTTGTTTGGTTGGTTGCTTAAACGTGCTAATTTTAGGAAATACTGTTCCGAGTTAAAAATCCTACTACTGTTGAATATCCCATTTATCAAGGCAGGCTCAAGGGTATATACCACGCAACGACTATTAGGACCCGAGCATCAATGAAAAGTGTCCCAAAAATGGGGATTTTTTTCCATTTGTGAGACTCAGACGAAATTGTGTTATACCTTTCAATTGCTTGAAGAATCGACAAGGTTCTAAGGCAGTGTGACGCTGTGGTATATACACATGTGTATTACATGATCACCTTATCAACAGTTAATAGATGATGTGGGTTTACCTCACGTGGGACTATAATTTGTGTAATAATAGAGATCATTATTCAGAGTCTGGGTGTACTTTGTGTTCTTTAATTGTATGTTTGTACAATCCCAGTGAAACATGTACATATTATTTCTTGTATCTAATAATAAATAGTCATAGGATAAAGCTAATCTAAATCAGTTTGTTGTTTACATCGGTTTAATCAAAATAAATATTTATTTTGATTAAACCGATTGAGTAATTTGAAAACAGTGAATTAGTCCTTAGTTGAGTATAAAAGTTGATGACCTACCTTTTGTACACTTAATATTATAAAGATTGTGTTTGTCGTTGTATCTAACGGCTGGACAAATTTTGATAAGATTTGGTATACAGGTAGCTGACATTATAGTAGCCCTGGATTAACACATATCATCATTATCATCGGCAACAGCCTTTAATAGTCTACAGCTCGACAAAGCCATACATTATTATTAAGGTCAATAATTGGTTCTTTAATTAGATCAATATTTATTAGTACAGGAATGAATCATCCTGAACTAAACACCTGAGCAAAAATGATTTCAATTTATCAAATGAGGTCCAAGTACGGATTTGTAGACCGTTTTCCTCTTACTGAAATAGAAGCCAATAGCTGTTATATGACCGTAAACGTATGAGATAAATCCGTTTTCGGACAAAACACCTTGATTACCAAGGAGTGGTACCTACTTTATAATGAAGGTTTCTTTGGTTTAAAAATAAATGTATTCTTCTTTCGGTCTCATTAACATACTTCAATTTCAAAAACAAATTGCATCGAATTTTTTGTAGAACAACTTCGTCACAAAAAAATTATTGTCATGCAAAATAAGATCTTTTGTTTTATTTCAGTGAAAACTAATAGATATATTAAATGTTATTTCACGTACCTATACCATGTAGCCTTACTCATTGCTACTTGTACAAAAATATAACATAAAAACTGAGGTCTTACAAGTCGCAACGCAGTTCTTCTGTAATATTTGTGATATTCAATAGTTACTTAATTTGTTAAAGAACGTAAGTGTTAATATTAAATATCTTTATTTCTTGTAAATAAATACGAATATATTCAGATACGTCCGCATGATTTCCGGGTATCACGTCGGAATCAAACCTTTAAAACCACACCGTCTATTCTATTGCTAGGGACTCGGTATACTCTAGGAAGGAAGTCCCGGAAACACGTTATCATATAGTAATAATGTACTATGTTCAAATGCGATTGCCAAGACATTCTATTTATTTATTACATACATATATTGCACGGTTGGCTTTTCTCTGTGTCCGTTTCATGTACGTTTGTGAAGTCCTCCGCGACACAGGAATATATTCCTAGCGCGAGAGTTGTTTAATTGTGTTGAATAAAAGTTGGAAAAAAAAGTACATTAATATATCTTTGAGCTGAAAGAAATAAATTAAATAATAAATGCCATATTCAATATTATTTAAGGAGTTTTCCATTGTACCCTCACAATTTCTTGAGCGTTTTAGTTGAATAGATGCACGGTATGCAGCAGCTGTAGATACTTCCTCATGCAAATGTACTTGTACGCATCTCTTGATGTCTCCGTATCGTGTCAATCACATGGTGGTCTCGTGAGAGAGCCATCCTTCCGGCAAATATAAGCCAATGATATCATGACGCGTGTGGAAGAAATTAAAATAAATGTCACTATTACGATCGACTTGAATTTAATCCATACTTATAAGTATTCATACTTTCATCACCACATCATCACATCAGCACCCTTTATAGTCCACTGCTGGACATAGGCATCTCCTTAGAAATAAGGTTTTAGCCTATTTATATTATAAATGTGAGTGAGTTTGTTTGTTACGCCAATAAACCAGGTTTAATTTTTTTTTCATAATTGGAAAACTACATCATCAGCGAGTATCATAGGCGACCGATATACACGCTAGCTATAAACTGGTACAAAAGAAACTTAAATTAGCTTTCAAGTTAACTCGAATTGAGGGCTCCAATGCTCCAATAAGCAATTAGAATTACAGGTGTGCAGTCCTAAGCTGCTTAAGATATTGCTAACTTTCCCCAATTTAACTGTAAAAATAAGATAACTTTCGCCGAGTGGTGACAGATTAAAAATACGGAGTGTCAATATCCCTATTCATCCCGTGGGTGTCGTAAGAGCCGACTAAGGCAGCAAACTACGAACGACAACATCACTGCAAAGAGTGGGAAAACTTAAACAAACCCTATACTTATCCATCTGGCCAGCGTGGTAGGTATAGTAGGCCAAAACCTCCTTTCCAAGGAGACGCCCATGTCCAGTAGTGGACTGTTAAAGACTGTTGATGATGATTGTAGTAGGAGGGAGACAAAGTATTAGATACCGGTTAAACATTTTCAATGGTAATTAAGGCTTACACTCTCACAACACAGGTAATGCCAATAAAGTACTTTTAGAATATTGCTTAATTTACATACGTGTGTTCCGATGAAGCAGTATTTTTCATCTGACGCAGTTGTTACCGATCATTCACCAAACGAACATTTAGGGTTGCTACATGCAATATGTTTGATGCACAACCTATTTTATGTTGATTGAATGCAATCTTATTTTTGGGAGTTCAAAATTTAAAAAGAAAAGACAACTCCCGCACTTAGAATATCTTCCGTATTACGGGGACTTTACTAACATTAATGAAACGGACACTTGAAGTTGTGCTCAGTTTTTGAAGCGTACACAAACCAACTTTTCAATTTTAACTTAACATCCTTCGTGCAATGATAGTAATTAGGAATCAGTGGAATAATACCATTGATGTATTAAACACATGTCTTGATAAATTAGATATATATAATAATAAAATAATATTTCGGACATCTAACACACAACGCCATCTAGTTTCAAACTAAGCAGAGCTTGTACTATGAAAGCTAGATTGACTGATAGAATACTTTTTGTTTAGAATACTTTTTGTTTTTGTAAATACATACATATTATACACAGAAAACACCCAAACTCCGAAACAAATATTTGCAGAGCATACAAATATTTGGTCCGACCCGGGAATTGAACCTCAGAACAGCAGTCGCATACGCTACCACTGCGCCACCGAGGCAGTCAAAATATATGAATTAAGATTATTTGATATTTAAATTTCTTTATTGAATTGCGTCAGCCCTACATCATCCTCCAAGCCTTTTTCCGGCTAAACTTCGATTTTTTACGCGACTGCCATCAGACCTCCACAACTCAAGTACTAGGCCATATCGAAGTAGATGGATGTCGGACTATTTGGGGCTCCGACTACCAGTAACGATTGCCACAGATGTTCGTATGGCAACCCTACACAGAAACGATTAGAAACAGATGAAAAAAGCATTAGGCAGGGATTACGTAACGAGGTAGTTGACCCCGTGTTGTGCGTGCGAATCAAATTGTTATATTGTGGCATTAAGTATAGAGAGGCTAATATTGTCAGATGTTCAGCGTTACGCGTTTTCAAAATTTCGCAGTAGGGAAACTGGCTATCAGCCATTACAACAGATTTTTTTAAAGACAATGCCCGCACTAGGAATAAATCCTGTGTCGCGGGGGACTTTACAAACATGCATGAAACGGACACAAAGGACACCCAGACTCAGAACAAGAATTTGTGGATCACACAAAGTGTTGTCCCATGTGGGGATCGAACCCATGCCACTCAGCGCAGTAGAAGCCGGCAAGGTGACCGCTTAAACCACTACGCCATCTGTGCAGTCAAAGCAATTTTACATTCTACTTATACCTAGGCTCTAGTCTCCGATGGTAACGTTCTAAGACGCTGCACTTTTTCAGCCCTATGATGACATCTATACATGATCATTGGTATGATCCTTCTCATGTAATCTCTCCATAATGTATACTCGTAATGCACCGATATGTAGGTTTATATAACTTACACGTGTCTATGAAGATATACTTACGGCTTTGACATGCAGCTGTTGTTTGATTATAAACTCCTATGAATTAATATGAAACTATGATCTTGAAGCTGAGAATTTTTACAATTACACATGATATATCTTCAAGTAATCCATTATACATCATTCAATTGGCCTATGTAACAGAATTTCTTAGCTGCCTGTTTTGACAGACAAATGTTGAGTTTCTAATATCTGTTTGTCCATGTCACAACATTCATATCATTCAGCTAAGAGAGAGTCTACTTTGTGGTTCAGCTACTTACGACTTAAGACTTGCGACTTAAATCACTGGACTTAAATCAGTCATCGCTGTGTGATAGACTCACACAGCGATGACTGTGATCCGACTTTAAAAATAAAGAAGAATTGAAATGGTTTTTGTCTGGATATAAACGCGATAGAGTATTCCTCTTAATAATCTCGTATATAGATATAGCTAACCTATAATAGCTTAGGTGCTGAAATCATGGTTGCTGAAAAAATTGATGTCTAAAGAGGAATTCTAAAGAGAAACTCCCAATTTTCGTGTTTCATTTTGTAGTTAAAGAATTGTTTTGAATTCAAGTTTGGACCTATTTGGATTTAAAGAAAATATTTTATTTTTCCTCTGTTCATGATAATCAAAGCTAGCATTTTTTAAATATAAAACATAATACATGAACATCTGATGGCTGATAAAGGGATAAAGATCAGCTTATTACAATTTATCATGTTTTAGGCACATTAAAGTCGGTGACACTTAAAACTTGATGTACTCGTGCGTTTCGAAGTAATCAGTTAGGTTAATCAGTTACTTAAAAATATGACTTTAGAACACGTTAGGTATTATTTTCAACTTGCGATTCTGAAACATTTTGAATTTTTTTTTTGTTGTGTTGATGATGAAAACGAATTTCTAAAGAAAAAACAATATTTTGCAAAAATTTAGATTGAGAGAAGAAGTAAGAGGCAAATTCATACACATACAACATACACTCACGCCTATGATAGCGAGGGGTAGGTATAGGCGTATAAACTACTATATACTATATATATAAGCGACTATATATTGCCGATTATAAATTGGTCTCACCCACGTCATAAGGGCAGGGTCACGTCAAAAATATTCGTACTTTTCAATTCTTTAGTTTCTTTAAATTCGCCGTTGGTAATTGTTCTAAAATACTCAATTTTTCAAATATGATATATAAATGATAAATCAAGCACATAATAATGACATAATGACAAGAATTTAAATATATTATATAGTTTACTATTTTAAATTATTGTTTTTTTTCAAATTATGTTCACCCGGCAACAAAGTACTTAAGGAATTGAAGATATGCTACATTAAAAGGGAAAGTTAGGTGAGAAGGAAAGGCAAGCAAGCAGAAGGACATTGAATTAAGTCGCTTGTACTATTTCAAAATATTAACGCGTTTTTATTCGCTTAATAGATATGATATTTTCACCCACTCTAAAATGTCGAATTGAAATACCGATGATAATATCATAATTTAATCAATTTGTCCGATTATCCTGAGTGCAATGATAGAGGCCTATGTCCAGCAGTGGACTGCGATAGGCTGATGATGATGATGATGATCCTGATTAAGATCATCAGAATTAACGCCTTTTTCTATATCTAAAAATACGGTAGTGTCTTTTGCCAAGTACTGAAGTCTATGTGACTTACTTACTTGTTAATTTTTTAGTCTTAATGAGAAAATAATCATCGATAATTAATAAAAGAGCAACCTGACGGGTTTTGCCTCACGGTATTATGAAACGGTATTATGACAGCTCGTTGATGGATGAAAAGGCTATTGCGGGGGTGTAATCAATAGCTCGGGAGGGTGGGGATAACCTTGAGAGAGCCTGCGTCCAGGCTTCAGCACAAATGGGCCGGCTTAGTTATGGCACGGAGTTATACGGCAGCCTCAGATTAAGAATCCTTTCGTGGCTTTTATCCAAGGGAGTAAGGTTACTGGAGCTAGCCTCCCCTCCTCACCTTAATTCGATGATTTTATTCAAACTTACAATCAGGTGACCCGTAGGCTTGTTTGCCTCGATTCCATAAAAAAAGTTCAAGGGCATATCTGTAATTTGAACCGACAATTACCTTGAAGTCCGAACCCTGTAACGCACAAATTAGTTGTCTGTCAAATAATTATATCAGTGCACGAATCGTTTATGTACATCTAGGTCAAAAAATAGAACAATCACTTGTCCGTAACAGTGATATAAGTGTAACATTTAAAGGCATGGGGTTACATATCAAAATCCGGAACTTCGCTCAACAACTCCCATACTTAAAATTGCGAATTAATAAAATTGATAACTAGACTGCTTGTAACTACTACTGAACGTAAACCTCTCATTAGAAAGGAGGTTTACTCCCACTATACCACGCTGGCCAGACGGATTGGTATATGGTTTGTTTCAAGTTTTCCTTCTCTGTATAGTGCTGTTGTTCTGCCTAGTTTGCTTCCTTAGACACCCACGGGATTGATAGGGCTGACGATACTCCGTATTCTTAATCTTCATCATACAGACAGATAAACTGTAGGTATATATATTTCTAAATACAAGTATTTAGTTATATATATATATATATATTACAACTAGACACAGCACTAATGATCGTGCTCATGACATTGGTATTCGTCCTGGATGGGAAGCAAACTCACCTCTAGCTCAGCATTCAGAATCACTATACACTAAATCAACAGGCGAGTCAAAAATGTTCGAAATTAAAAGTGGCTATAATGGACCGCTTATTATTAATTAATTAATAATCGATTCTAGAAAAAACATTTTAAAATAAATTTTGTTAGTATTTGCTAAAAATTGTAACCATAGAAAAGTAAAACCTTTCTGTTAAATTGACTGTACTAACTTTTTTTAAACTGAGGTACAACAACTACAAAAAAAAACTGAATTTTGATATTTTACCGAACATAGTAATTAATACGCAGCGGGTTCCACCGCATTCCGAGGTATTGTTACTTATATCGTTTCGTGGCATTGTTGTGAGTTGTGCACGCGTCGTCTTACGTGCCGGTTTGCCAATATTGAAGGTGTCACATGCCGCCACCGCGCCGTGATGAATATTGTTTTAATTTAAAACTTGCGTCTATTTCATGACAGCTGTCAGAAGAAAAAAACAAAATTGTCGATGCTATTAATAAAAAATGTTGTTTTTTTGTTCAAGTATCTCTGTCAAAATATTCATTTGTTTAGGCTGTATAGATGGGTTAGTATTTGTACAAGAATAAATATGAACAAACTGCATATCAAAATTCTAAATTGAACATAATTATTAAATGACTGCATTGATGGTGTAGTGGTTTAATCGGTCACCTCGCCGCTTCCTTCTGCGTTGAGTGCTGTGGGTTCGATCCCCACATGGGACAACACTTTTTCTGATCCACAAATTGTTCTTCTGAGTCTGGGTGTTCTGTGTCCGTTTCATGAATGTTTGTAAAGTCCCCCGCATTACAAGATATATTCCTAGTGCAGGAGTTGTATTTTCAAAATCAAACAAATAAATCCGGTGAAATTCTAATATAACTTAGAGGACTGTGTAAGTCACACCATTTCCCAGTTAATAACTCTCCTCAATTTATACATTCTTAACTTGAATGTTCAAAATGTTTGTACCATAGACACCGTTCACTATTGTATAATTTTTTACACATCGCGCGTTCATTATGCTACCCGTCACAAAAAGTTTCAATGTAATTGAATGGAGCGATGACTCAACAGTAGTATTTATAGCCGAGCTATTGTAAAATCATGATTATTATTATGTCGATAAGTACGAGAAAAGCTTTTTTTAAATAGCCTCGTGCTCTTTCATTTATTTTTACGCATTATATAGAACACTAGCGATCCGGCCCGGCCGCCCACTAGCGATGCACAACGTATCTAACGTCTTTAATTCTAAGTATAAGGAATAATAATATATTGTTTAAAATAGCTTCGTAAATAACCAACTTTTTTGTTTTTGTTTTTTGTTTGTGTGTTTTTAATGAAAATGGTTACTGTAGGTTAGGTGGGAGATAGACATATACCATCGCAGACTTTTTTGTAGATCTTTTAAGATATACAATTCCGTAGCACATTATTTTGGTCGATCTCGTAAAGATTGGCCAGCGTTTGCAATGTAAGCGTGCAAAATCAAGTTTTTTAAGACAAATTTTTGAAATTCTCGCATTTTCTCAACCATAATATACAGGTATTATGTATAAAAACCTTCCTCTTGAATCACTCTCTCCATTGGTAAAAACCGCATTAAAATCCGTTGCTTAGTTTAAAAGATCTAAGCGTACAACACAAATAGCGACTTTATTTAACTATGTAAAAGAAAAAGATAAAAGATGCCTATGGCATTAAGTCCGCCTTATGCAATGTATTTGCAGGAAGTATAAATAAATAAATAAATAAAAAAGAAGTTATAAAACTAACTTTATCTATTATTCTTTTCTCATTGTGTTTGACAACGAGTCACTAAATTAGTTTATTAGGTGTATGTATAATAAAATTAATAAATTAGCACGTTTCATTGTTTAGCTTTCCGTCTATGCTCCGTCAATTTCGATGAACGATTATGATTTTACCATAATAACCATTTGAATATTATAAAAGTAAATTTTACACAAAGTAACATTCAAAATATAGCAGTTATTGTAACTTTTACTTATTTTTATAGTGCTTTATAAACAGGAAACGATCTGAAAAAGATATTCAGATTTAGTCTTGCGACCTTCAAACGTCACATCGAAAATAAATTCTGTCAAAGAACCAAGAATAGAATTGATATATTTAGAATATTAATTGGATTTTAAGGTTGGGGCAGACAGTTGTCGGTGACACCGTATGTCGTCAACTTGCCTACCACTGTCTTTCCCAGCCTTAAAAATAATTTAGTACAAAAGGATGATTTCTGAGATAAAAACTACCCTATGTCCTTTCACGGGACTCGGACAATCTCTGTACCATATTTCATCTAAATATAAGCAACGAAAGACTTTCGCATTTATAATATTAATATCAAAGTATGGATATCTAACAAATTATGGTCGTCAGCAGTCGCTATTAGTTTCCATTAAATTTCGACTACGTAACCGACGAAGTAAGCATACAGCATTTTGCTTTCACGCGTAATTAATTGCGGGGCGAAGTTCATTTCTCTATGTAGGTACAATAATTATAGTGTAACCTCTTAGTGTTCTATAATTGCGGCCCTTATTTATGCCAACACAAGTTTTTGGGAAAGAAATTAGTTGGTGTTTCTCTGGGCAGGTACGCAAGGAAGGTAAGAGTGCGAAGGACTTTGGTAAAATAAGAGCCGAGTAGGTTTAGATTATAACATAATGTCAGAAGAAAGCAATTTTAAACCGACTTCAAACAGGAAGTGGTTATCAATTCGTACGTTTATATTTATTTTTAAATATGTTCTTTATGCCCGAACATATATATAAAAAATCCTAAAAACGCCGTCAGATATGGACACATCACACATCACATCACATCAACAGCCTTTAATAGTCCACTGCTGGACATAGGCCTCTCCTTAGAAAGAAGGTATACCTTCAGATATGGACGGATTTTTAAAATTCAAATCAACCGCGATTGCTGCTAGGTTTTTAGTGTTTTTTTATGTATTGTTAGAAGTCGGTTTAACTTTTTTTTTACTTAAAAGGATTCATTTTTGTTACCTATCTTTTTTTTCGTTTTCAATTTTTAGGTGAACTTCCGCGTAGGACAAAGAAAGCAAAGACAAGCAATGAACGTATGACACTTGCCTTGCAGATCTCCATGGGAGGCTATAGTCACTGTAGAGGAACGGGTGTCATGTCCCTCCACACAAAGGGAGAATCCTTCGACCAGGCGAAGTGATCATGCCTGGCGGGCCGCGACCCAACGGTAGATGTTAGGAAGTTGTAAATATGCTAATCGGAGAAAGAATTCTTCATATCGCGTTTCAGGATTAGGATTTCTCATTCAGGAGTTACACCGGAGTTCGGCGTGTCCTCGTTAGATGGCGCTGTACTATGTTTATGTTTCTTGTATGTGGGAGTCGCCACAGTCACTTACAATCGGAGGGCCGAGTGCAAGTATATTTCACATCGACTCGCTCTCGACGGCGAGCGTGTTTAGCGTTGCGATTGGTGAAGATTTCAGTGCGAGCCAATCGTAGCGTCGAACGCGGTCACCCTGACAATGGAGTAGAGAGTTAATAAACTCGCACTTGGGTCTCTGAGGGCCAAGTGCGAGCTTATTTCACTTCTTGAATTTCGGTGACCGCGTCCGATGCTGTGATTGACACGCAATGAAATCCATAATAATGTATTTTAACTATGTGTCCAGCATAGTAACGCATTCTGGGTTCATCCACAGAACAGTGAATAAACATTTACTCACTGTTCTGTGGGTTGCGCCTCCATGTTGTTGCGTTTGCTCCTCCTCCAACAGCATCCTGAATGTTTTTTCAGATAGGTGGGACTCCTCTGCAACGCCAAACGCTCTCACCGCCGAGAGCAAGTTGAAGTCAAATAAACTCACACCTTGGCCTCAGAAGGCTAATTCTCGTAACAAAAGCATGAACACAATTCAGTTCCGAACAACTCTCGATCTCACACCTGGCATAAAAGGTATTTTCGTAGTAAAGTATTAAACACCCAATGTTGACTTTAATGTGATTACATCGTATTGAAACCGAAAATTGCATCGGTAACACAAGCAGTCTTAGTAATATTTTACTACTTTACTACGAAAATACCTTTTATGACAGTTGCGAGATCAAGAGTTCATCGCAAAGTGGCTAGGCCGCATAAGCCTTATATCCATCACTAGCTGACCCGCGCAACTTCGTCTGCGTCTCTCAATAGTAATAAATTTTCGCCGTTTTTGAAACATTCTTCATTGGTGCTCCTCTCCTATTGGTCTTAGCGTGATGATATATAGCCTATAACCTTCCTCGATAAATGGGCTATCTAACACTGAAAGAATTTTTCAAATCGGACCAGTAGTTCCTGAGATTAGCGCGTTCAAACAAACAAACAATCTCTTCAGCTTTATTATTAGTATAGATGTGATCTAAATGGCCACGGCCCCTTTAACATAAAAAAGTAGGTGAAGTATTTATGTAGTCTATGCCAATCATGGTATTTTAAAACGTTTAAACTCGTGAAATTTTAGCTCTATTGAACCTATTGACACTATTTTCGGTACTACTCCGTAAACATTTGTTTAACGCAAGTATTTCCTTCGGAATTCAGAACACGTAACACTACAGTTATACCTGAGGCAATACGTTGAGAATTCGTTAAAAGTTTGTAGGCATTAAGCGTTTACTTACGAAGAAGGATTCCATGTATATTAAATACCGTTACTGGAATGGAACACGCAGAACATTAGGTATGGGGCCAATAATAATAATTTAGAACTACTAATACTAGCTCTACCCCGGCTTCGCACGGGTGCAATATATAGTAATACTACTAATGTGGTGTAAGTGTGGAGTATTAATTATACTATTATTATGATAGGACTGTACTACAGGACTGTACTACTTTAAATGCAATATTGCCTGCCACCCGAGACGGACGTACGGCTCGACGGTCCTTGGTCCCCCGCATTTTAACCTCTACTTCCGTAGTACATTATTTTAGTCTAAATATCATAAGGTTTAGCCGGCGTTTGCAATGTAAGCATACAAAAACATGTTTTTACAACTAATCTTTGAAGTTCTCGGTTTACTTTACTATAATATACATGACGTATTATACATATAAACCTTTCTCTTGAATCACTCTCTCTATTAGTGACAACCGCATTAATTCCGTTACTTAGTTCTTTAATACTATGTATAGATACCATTCATTAGTCTGAACAGACACGGACATATAACAAATGATCGTACTCATCACATAATCATTGGTCTCTCTTAGCAGACAGGATCAATATAACCACTACACCTGTAAATAAATACAATGTTTTTTAAATGTCTTGTTTGTATTAAATTCTGAAAACAATAACGATAACAGATATCGACCAAAGGTAAATCTTAAAGTAATATTCCAAGTTACATATATCTTTTTACATTAAATAAACAGAACACAAACAATAAATATCACCGTCAGCGATCAGTAGTAATGACTGGATCCTTTATCACAATTTAAAAGTTCTCACCTATTAGTAAATTATATTATGTTACAATATGTTTTGACGACTGGATGGCGTAGTGGTTTGTGTAACGGACTGCTATTCCAAAGTTCGCGGGTTCGATTCCCGCTCAAGTCAAAAATTTGTGTGCATGAACATTTGATGTTTGTTTTGGTCTGGGTGTTTTTATGTATAATATGTATGTATTTACAAAAAAAAAGTATATATGTATTTATATCAGTTGTCTAGTACCCATAGTACAAGCTCTGCTTAGTTTGGGACTAGATGGCGTTGTGTGTATGTGGTAGAATATATTATTAAAAAAAAACAGACATTTAACATCATACTGTTATAACTTCATCTAACCCAATGATGCGCCAAAAATAGAGAAGATCATACGTTAATGGTCACTGTTCTAACCTAACGCAAATGATTCAATAGCAGTAGATGGTATCTGATGCAGCAGTCAAAAAAACTATTCCTTGAAAATACTTTTGATCTATTAAGAGTTCTGACTGTAACACATACAAACATCCTGATATCAACAATCGGAGAATCTTCCTTTTTATTGAAGAAATATAACACCCGGTTCCTCTACTCTTGCTTTATTGAAATTGATGATTAACAGCATTTAACAGTCCACTGCTGGACAAAGGCTTCTTCTTAGAAAGGAGGGTTTGGCCTATTACAGGGCTGGTTGGTTGAAATATAAAATTCAATTCAATCTTATTTTTATTTTTATACAAAGTTTCTATAACGTGCAAAAAATCTCACATTTAAAGATTTTGCATTGGAGTCAATTTGTCTCGTTCCTGTAACTTTATCATTTCATTTTTATTCATAGCATCACACAACTTTTGCCTCTATCAAGTTCGTAGAGTTTGCCGAACACAAAGGCGCCACTATTTTTTTGCTTTTTTTTAAGGAAAATTTGAAAAAGGAGTTTCTCAATTATATGGAACATATTTGTCTATTTTTGACCGATTACAGTGATTTTCGTTTAAATATATCTTTACTCGATAAATTTTTAAACATACTACTAGATGCCTAATAGGGTTGCGTATAAAATAAACAAGAAAGTTAAATAAGTATGTATGGGAATAGCTAAGAAAATAACATAGGTATAAACAAAATTACTGCTGTCAATTGAACTATGTGAGGTCTTCTCCCATAATCGTTATGCGAGCGACGATCAATCATTTAAACATAAAAAAGGCCGACACATGGTTAAGCTGTCCCGTGACGAACATGCCGCCATGCCACGTCATCGAGTTGTTTAGCTTGGAAGTGTAACGGGGTCAATGTCCATTGACCGCTATTAGTAGATATATCGCATTTCCATTGCATAACAAATTCCGATAGATAATAGAAGCTACATAGCATAGCTATAGTTATTCAGGCAGTGTCTGAAAAGGCCAGGATTGGTAATAGTACGAGATCCCGCTGCAGGATTGGTGCGTTCATCGATTTTTTGTTTAAAACCAAATTTTTATGTTTATTTATAATTAGAAGAATATACATTTACTAGGGTGCCTATCAAAATTTGGCCGCATTATTTTTAATTAAATTATTTTTAACTGATTTTTGGTTAAAAATTTCGTTTATTTATTTTTTAAATAAAATAACGTCTACATCACGGTAATTAATATGAAGATTCTAAAAAATCACGGTTGCCGTTGCGCACCTGGCCGCACCTCTTTGCAGCCTGGTGTAAACAGGTATGATTTCGATAAATTTATACGTTTATAACGTATATTTATTAATTATATGTCAAATTGAAGCTAATTTTTTTCTATTAATTATCATATATGGTTGCTTAATTAAATCTGGCCGCAAATAAGGGTTACTGGCTGTTAAAGATGATAAATATTTAAGGTAGAGTGAAAGAGAGTTAGCGCGTAACGTCATTTGTCAGACAAGGACAGCGGTTGCCGGCTGTGCGACGCTTTTAAGCCATTGCGCATGCGTAGAATGTTAGTGTTCTCAACCACCGGGGAGTAATAGAGAGGACTTATAATATTTATCATCTTTAACAGCCAGTAACCCTTATTTGCGGCCAGATTTAATTAAGCAACCTTATATGAAAATTAATAGAAAAAAATTAGTTTCAATTTGACATATAATTGATAAATATACGTTATAAACGTATAAATTTACTGGCTGTTAAAGATGATAAATATTATAAGTCCTCTCTATTACTCCCCGGTGGTTGAGAACACTAACATTCTACGCATGCGCAATGGCTTAAAAGCGTCGCACAGCCGGCAACCGCTGTCCTTGTCTGACAAATGACGTTACGCGCTAACTCTCTTTCACTCTACCTTAAATATTTATCATCTTTAACAGCCAGTAACCCTTATTTGCGGCCAGATTTAATTAAGCAACCATATATGATAATTAATAGAAAAAAATAAGCTTCAATTTGACATATAATTAATAAATATACGTTATAAACGTATAAATTTATCGAAATCATACCTGTTTACACCAGGCTGCAAAGAGGTGCGGCCAGGTGCGCAACGGCAACCGTGATTTTTTAGAATCTTCATATTAATTACCGTGATGTAGACGTTATTTTATTTAAAAAATAAATAAACGAAATTTTTAACCAAAAATCAGTTAAAAATAATTTAATTAAAAATAATGCGGCCAAATTTTGATAGGCACCCTAGTAAATGTATATTCTTCTAATTATAAATAAACATAAAAATTTGGTTTTAAACAAAAAATCGATGAACGCACCAATCCTGCAGCGGGATCTCGTACTATAATAGGTATTGACATTAACGTATACGCACAAAAATATTATAGTTGATATTCGAGTAATTAAAAAAAAACTACGCTGCGACTACACCCAAGCACTTTAGATACTCAGAAAACTATGTTTATATTATTACATTTAAACTAGGCCAAGGGCATGTAATTGTTGTGTTTTATGTTTAATTTGTTAATAGTCTTGAGAATCAGGTTATTTAACTGAGAAAACCAACTGTGTCTTTTGAGTATAATATGATTTTATTCCCAACTTATAAACACAGCGTGTCGACTCCAAAATATCACCAAATCGAAGACGGCCAACTAAAAGTTAATAATTTACAACGTTTATATTTTACAAAAGTAATAATATTAACATTTGATGTGATATAAATATCGATACATTTCATCTCATGTATGCAATGATTTAGTTATCATTGCATTACCATTGCATACATGCATACACAGCATACACTATAAATCTACCTATCTTACAAGATGAAAATGCAGTGGTTGAAGAACTTAATTGGGACTTGGAAGTTCAGGTCCTGTCCGGTATGGGTACCGACGTCGTCTTTAATACCCCGTCTATAATTCCAGCCATTACCGCTAAATCTAACTTTATTTCATGTTTATGTACATAAGTTTACGTTTTGATGTTCTAGAATATATTTATTATTACTAAATCATATGAAACGTGATCCTTATTAATGTTAACTATGTAAAAGTAGGTATAAACGATATAGAATTCCTAAGTCCCATGTATGACACACGTGGCGTCTAAGCGTCTGGACGAACCGGGTCATCGCCCACTGACCCTAATATGGCGTTCGATAGTATTCATAATTTATAATGATGGATGTTAGTATACATACATTAATTATAATTAACATTGATAAATTTTTACTAATCACAATAACATTTGAGACTTACAAATTTTTTTACGCAGTAAATTTATTTTGAGGCTGTTTTTTTTTTGCGTGGCAGGATACATATATTTGACAATTTTTAGAAGCTTAAAGTGTCAATATTTAGGTATGATGTTCCTCTGAGTTAAAGCGATGGCACTGCACTAATGGAGTAGTAACTACTTATAATCTCAAATCCTTCTGTAAGAAGTTAACGTAGAGGCACGAGGCGTTTTCTGGCGGTTCGAAAAGTTACTGTTGCTCTATTACACAAAGTGTAATCAACATGCAAATGAATTCTCTCTGATCAGATGTCATGTGCTGACAAGTATTTAAGATGGAAAATTCCTACTATTGGTGTATGAAAGCCCTTTCAAAATGACAATGGTATGCTATAACTTTCTAATATTATAACTTCATACCTTGTTAAGATGCAACTGAGTCACTCAAGTCCGTTAAAATCGTACAAATATTCTTAACATCGGTGTCGATTCTGTTGCTACGAACCTCTTTAAATTAGACTAAAAATCACTAAACAGTTTTTTTTAGTTTAACAAATTATGGTTCGAAGAACCATTCGGCCTAATTTTAATTAACACTACCACGATCGATTATATTACTCAATTAGTACATAATTCCTTTGTTGGTGCTACTTACCTTAAAAATACCGTGTTCAGATAGTAAACAGAACGTGCTCTTAACTTAGTAAATGGAGAAATATAAACAATCGTTCGAATGATGTGCCTAATTAAGTCTAACTTTTGTTCGAGACTTCAACATAACATTGTACTTAACTGTGTGTGTAAAAATTGGTCGAATTGTTAGAGATAGTTTTATCTACAACAGAATCAGCACTCTTATCTATGGTAATGACTTTTTTCACATTATGCTATCTAAAGCCTGTCGTAAAATTATAATAAGCCATCGAGGTTTTGTACGAGTTTTTAGTGACCAATTTTAGATTTTTTATGAGATGAGTGATGATTGATTTAAATCGCTAGTGATGAATGACCTGTTTGTAGAACAGTTTTACTACAGAGTATTCTTATATGTTTTCCATGTATTTATTTTTAAGAATACAGGCTACAAGGATAATATAAAAGCATTTTTTATGTAAATAATCAGACAAGTTACCTGATGGTAAGTGATGACCGTCACCCATGAACACGTGCAGCTCAAGAGTCACAAAGCGAAGTTTTGCCTCCGGCAAGTCTAGGTGAAATGTAACATAAAACTAAGCGACACCGGTTTTCTGAATGGTTGTATTTTACTCCGATCCGGAATGTGCTGAAGGCATCGCTTTCCTACGGTTAGATAGGAGAGTTCATTAAATTGGGAGTAATTTAAGACGATTCGGGCTCTGTTAAACTATTCAAATGAGCCTGCAATATTGATTGTATTTGTTTTGATGGTTCTCTAATTCTGTTACTTTAACGACATCGATGTCGTTAAAGCAAAAAAAAAAACATTTCATACGAGATAATGAGGACAAAACAGACTAACTGCCGGATGGCTTTTTTAATTGATGGCTATATTGCAGTTTAGACATTAATGGTATTAGAAGGCCGGTTCTCGTAATAAACTTTTATTAAGATCGGTCAAATTTCAGTTTGGATCAACTCTTAATCTCTCAACTGTTATAAAAGGATTACTAGGATACTGAAATTAGCTAGTAGATTACCGATTTAATTTTCGGTTACAAGAGTTGATCTGAACTGAATTGTTATTACGAGAATTAGCCTTGAGAACACTGACCGATAAGAAATATTTTCCTAATTAGAACATATTTTGTGTGCATGAGCTTTGCTATTGCATACTGCAGAGATTAATTCTTAATTTTTAGATCATCATCAACAGCCTATACTAGTCCACTGCTGGACATAGGCCTCTCCTTAGAAAGGAGGTTTTGGCCTACTATACTACTATTTAATTTTTAGATAATCAATCACAAATACGTCATATGTAATACTTTAACTTCTTTCTCGTGTCACCTTCCAAATGAAGTGAACATTTGTGATCAAAAGCGACTAAATTTAGTGGTGCGTCAGTCGAGCGCCAAATTATTCCTTGCATGGACGCTTGAACGATTGCCAATATCCTGTATGAATCGTACGAAGCCATGACGTTAAGCCGTATGTGCAACTTGCAAGTGTGCAACCATGGTATATGTTCGATGGAATGTCATCAGTTAAGGATTCTATACTTATTCATACGATCTGCCTACATACTAAAGCTTTACATATTTTTTTTTACAAACACTAGTCCTGTATAAAAATGGGTTTGCATTAAATAGTCTGTTTAAATAACCTATACTGAATAATTAATAAGGTGTATATTATAACAATGAGACATAGCAAACTTACAAATTTTAATTGGTAATCATGTAGGGTACTTGCATATAGCAGTTTCTTTCTTTCCAAAAAGATTCAATGAAGTGCGACAACTAAATTAGGAAAATTCCTTGAATTTATGACGATTTTTAAAAACCAAATTAATTATTTTCTTTTTGCATGTTAACAATTTGAATGTTGCCGACACACGGAAGATCGTTATCCACGAAAATAACCCGGTAAATTTATTATAATTTTTTAACATGAGAAAGCTACAAGGGCCTTCTCTAGTCGGCTATTATTACTACTTATGAATTTTAAATCCAAGCAAACCAATTATATAGTTTATATGGCGGACTAACATCGTACTATGTCGCAGGCACAGAATGCGTTGACAGTTACTTAGATGGTATCAGTAACAACACATAACGGACCGGTATGTGTATTATTGTTATTTTAGTACGGTGATGTCTACTTTCTTATAAACATCAATATAATGCAATGGACTGTACAAGTATAGAACATTCTTTGATGCATTTAGCATTGCATTGTTTTGATGAAAGACAAACGATATACACGGTGATTTTGAAAGCGTTTTGGAAACGAAATATTTGAATTTGGAATCATCTATAGTACCAATAAAAATGATTAAATCAATTGTAATGTTGTCTAAAAAAAAGTTTCAGTTTTAATATTCATTTTTACTCGATCGACTTGGAAAGTAGTAATGGACTGATCGTTCATTCATTATCTTATATCAATGAAACACGTCCGTGGGCATTGAGTTAAAGTATTATATCAATGTCCGTGGGCGTTTCGGCGGCCGCTGCGCACCGCCGACGCTAACAGCAGCTGACAAAACTATACCTATAGGCGCGAGCTAGCGAGTACTTACGTAGATAGACTCCAATTTGTCCTTCATACTTTACACGGGCTTAGGACCGTCAGAAATACCTATTTTATTTAAACTTCTTTTCGATTATTAACCACGGTTGTTCTTTTCACAACAAATCAATTTATCAACGGACTGTAGGTATAAATATTTCAGGCGTATTTAAAAAATCGGAGCTATCTACAGCATAATTAACTTACATACCTATTTACACTATTTACAGTTCTCTGTATCGACGGAACTGCTCAAAATGGAGTCCGCTGCATTCAATACACAAACGTCCACGTTTAATGCAATTGTTTTTTAATTTTCTTAATGTGTCTCTATCACTTTTCACTTTAAAGCGTCCACTATCGCAATGCGTAAATTATCACGGCTTTCATATTCCCGTGTATTAACAAGTCTTTTTATTTCCGACCACAAGAAAAAATCCAGGGGCGTTAAGTCCGATCACTAAGCTCATTGTCCAGGTATGCACGCACTACACTCCGGCGAATAATAATTAAAACGTCCTTGACCTTGCGCATGAGTAGGCGCACGAAATTGTCCGTGGTCGAGAAGACGTTGGGTTGCAGCCAAGATGGTAGGTGTGGAGGGAATTTGAGGGCTTTCAATTCCACGTAGCCGTAGTGCATTTAAATGCTCCGGCTTGGGAATACAAACGCCGAGCCTCTTCCAAGTTGTAGTTGGCAGTAGCGTACAGCTGTACCATTGCCAAGAAGTATTCCACGTTTGAAAATTCGTACTGTCGACTCATTTTAGCGCTAATCAATGCAGCGTGCCGTCACGATGTTATGGTATTACTGACCGACTGACGATGACAGGTGAGCCCCGCGCATGCGCCTACGGGGCAGATGTCATTGGTTGGACGACTCCGGCGCAACTCGGTAGCTTTGTTTTTATTGGCGAATACGATTTGATGTGACTCGATATTAAAACGCATAGTATTTCTATTCGTAGTATTTACCTACGTGTGATTGAATATCCTACTACTACTGGTTCTGACTTTTTCTCTGTAAACGATATGAATATCGACTTTGATGATAAAAAAATATATATTTTATTAAATTAACGTTATATATAGCTTCTGTTACTGATAAATAACTCAAAATTTTCTTTTCCAAAACGCTTTCAAAATCACCGTGTATAATATGTAACTTAAAAAAACTAAAAACTTAACTAACTGTAATTCTTTTTTAAATGGAATTGTCGCTTAAAGATCTGGGATTTGATGATGTTAAAAGCATACTAAAATAGTGAAATGATGAAAACTTGAATAATGTCACACACACCTTCACTCACACCACACTCAACATACATACCCTCACTTACAGGGTCCCAAATATGCCACACAAACCCTCACATACATAGACACACACCCACACACAAATATATCTGACTAAACATGCTTAATTAAATTGTGACTACTATTATAATCATTTGTTCTTCTTATCTTGGAAAGGAACTGACTCCCAACACAACTCGCGCTAATTTTTGAATCGGGGCTGTACAATTTTTGTAATGCACTTATTGTTACAATGATTATATATTTATATATAATCATTGTAACACTTTTTTTGGTTTTTGGTTTTTGTAAACACTTATGTGTTTACAAAAACCTATCAAAAAGGAATCCGGTAAATGTTTTTTGTGATTACTGATGGCATTTATATTACGACAATTATATTAGAATTTTCATAGAATCATGAGGATTTCGCACAAAATTCTTTTTCGCAAATATTAGACAGTTGATTTATATTATTTTCTAGAAAATGAGGTTGACAGTGGTTCTGCTCTCATATATTCCTAGAGATAGACTGGAACGCACTTGTGACTCCTGAGTTACAGGCGTTACTTTTCATCAGGTGACCCATCTGCTAGTTTGCTCCTATATCATAAAAAATATATTTGGTCTTACCGTACACTAGAATAAAACTGCGAATATAAATAAACCTATTAATTATTACAAAAAAACACTTCAATCGTTAAGAACGGCCCCAAAATCTCAAACATTGATTTATCTCTTGCCAATAGAAGTTCACTGACTAAATGCGATGCTTATCCAAATATCTAAATAGAAAGAAGACTCTTTTACCGAATAGAGTAGAAGACTAATTCTTCCTGGGCTTTGCCTTTAAGCTTTTGTACGTGTCAACAGTAATTATTGTTGTAGAACGGCCATTAGTGCAAGGAAGTTATCTACAAATTAATATCCACTTATGATGTAAGCGATTAGCTTAAACTTCATCTGTCAGCAGTCGTCAGCTGCATTGCGACAATCACCGGTTAGATAATATTAATTTCTTTGTTTTATCTAACGATGTTCCGAGTTCAATGACTGTAAAAAGTAAGTAGGTTATGTTATTACAAAGGTATTTACGACAATGTAAGTTATAAGTAAATATCCTTCAATGAATTCAGTATGAGAGAGTTGAAAAGGTACGCTACACATAGGTTTTATAAATTTTGGATATTCCCGAATATGGATTCAGGACCATTATTTGCGTTAAAATTAAACAAAAAATAGCCAATTTGGATGTCATTAAGCTTAACATGAAAAGATCGAAATTTAACCCTTGACACAACGTTTTACCTGGAAACTGGTAATAAAACCCCATGACGAAACATAGTTTTAAACAGTGCGTATCCTTTGTTGGGAAGCGAAATATTTTTGGGTTACATAGACGACAAAAAGGCAAATATAAAACTTTATCACCATGTTTTCATTGCTGTGTACTTTGATTTACGTTGTTTTTGTATCCTCCCTGCTTACGACTTTTTTTTCAACTTCGATTTTTTACAGATTTTTCTGTTGAATATCACAGGGTACAGTGGGTACAGTTGATTTTTTTGGAACGAAGTTCCTTATCGCGCGTTGTGAAAGGGGGCTAGACGGAAAAAAATCTCACGAAAAGTTGTAACGACACTTTTTATTTTGAATTGTCACTTGTCAGTCATTCAGCGCCATCTATCGAATAGATAGGAAATCATTACTTTTCATCTCAGTAAAATTAAAATTTATGTTCTTAGGTTGAGCAAAAAATATTGTATTCGACATCATTTCTCAAGGAGATTTTACCAATCTATAAATGGTTTTAATTAGAAACCAACTGAAAAATATGTAGGTAATAGCCGCTTTCATAGATGGCGTTGTAATTAAAATCGTGTCGAATCAGTTTTACTCGATCGTCACAACTTCGTTCCTGTCGGGTGTCCCACGACACCACACGGCTTTTTATTTATAATTTCTCTTTCAGAAGTAGCTCATATGTTCAAAATTCATTTTTTTACACATTTGTGTTAGCGTCACAACAATTGATATGTGTACCAAAATGCAAATGCCTTTTCTCTAATTATTAATTAAACCCACCCAACCTTCATCGCATACTTCTTTAAACCAATCAATCAACCCATTAGCCTCTTATAGTCTACTACTGGAGATAGGGCTCTCCCAAAGTGCGCCATAGTACTTTTTAAATGCTCTGAACGAAACACAATAAAGTGTAGAAGATATAATATGTTTTCTCTTTCTTAAAATAAATGCAAAATTATTGCGTCAATCAATTTTACGATGCAGAGTCGGCTGTGCACAAAGCGAATCTTTCCAGTATGGTAGTCGCTCGGTGTAAATCAAAAGCGTGGTGCAAGCCCATTTATTGTATTGGTTCTTGGAGGAACTGGCAATTTTTTGATGAAATGAACAGGAAGCTGGAGGCTGATTCATTGGCGTATTGTATTCAAAGTATTACCTAAAAGAAGGATGGGTATACCTTTGGATTTTATAACACTAAGTAAATTTATTTATTCCATAGCTGCCAAAACTGTATGTTGGCGATGACAATTATTGTTATAATATTAAAAGAAAGAATTCCAAGTATCATAAACGGTATATCCATATATAGTGTTTAAAATCTTTTATATTTCTTGATTCATAGAAACATTTCTTAAGTAGTAGTTATGGCTTTTGGAAATGACTTGATGTTTCTGTAGTTATATCAAATTAGTTTTATTTTACCTATTGTAATCTATTGTAAAAGCTACATGCATCATATAGGTGATATATAAGTGTCGGTAATTCGTTTCCTGTAAGTACTCCATAATTTTAATTTTATTACAATTTAATTTAATTATTTTTTAATTACTCAACATCCATTCTCAGACCTACTATTTTGAAGTCGATAAGATATGACGTCACTTTCCAAATTCTGTCTTTATTATTGTAATCTTGTGTTCCGTACTGGTGAATTTCTATGAGCTATTCTATTTTAGTTTTATTACTGCAATAGAATTCGTTAAGAGCAATATATTTTTATAGTTTCTGATTGTTGAGATAATAACGGCGACATTACGCATTCATCAACATCAACAGACTAAAATAGTCCACTGCTGGACATAGGCCTCTCCTTAAGAAGAAAGGAGGTTTTGGCCCACTATACCACGCATATGTTACGCATGGAAATTATTAAAGGACTACTTAAATGATCTTATTATTTAAATTCTGATTTGTTTTTATCTACATTTCGATTTTTATATCTACGAGTAAACAGCATTTTTACGTTAGCGAATAAGTATTCGCTAACGTTTGGCAAGTGCCAAAAACGACATATTAATGCGAGATGCTAGTTTATTAATCTTTATCGGTAATGGATTCGGTCAATATACTGATAGATAGTCAAGCACTCCATACCAACACCTCCTAAAACCATAACTTGACTCATCTCCTACACGGTTGTTTGATCCCAAACTAGGTAGAGCCTGTACTATGGTAACCAGACTGCTGGTAAACATACTTATATATTTCTAAATACATACATATTATAGATAAATTACACCCAGACACAACAAATGATCGTGCTAATAACATCATTATTAGTCCTGGGCGGGAATCAAACCGATTACCTAAGCCTGGCCTGGCTTAGCAGTCAGGGTCACTTACCACTAGACCAGCAGGCATGTCATGAGCAAAAGCATGATGCACAATACGCTTAAGCTTCTTGATACGGCACACATAGTGAAGACATAGGTTTTTTGCCTTCAATTTTGTGTCAATATTTCTTTAATTCTTAAATTAAAGCGTGTAAATAGACTATAATGTAGAATTTACATTGCAAATGTTACAATCAAATCATGCAATAGTTCAAAAGTACTTTCAACCAAACCGTAACTTGGCAGTCATGAGTAGTTTGGACTGGTTAACAGTTTTGACTATGACACCGACCTCATGATAAATATTCTGGTTATATTTTTCAGTCATGAAAGGAATTTCTAAGCTTGTAGTTATCCTATTACAGTACAATTGTGTACAAATTTGATATAATCTTATTGATGGATATTGATGGAATCTATCTTGTTGCAGAGCCAAGCCACCATGTTCAACTTTATGAAAAAGACTGCTGTGTTGACGGGCGGTGACGTTGGCGGTGGGGAAGAGCGGGATGGAGAAAAAGAGAGGCGGAAACGTGAGAAGAAAGAAAGGAAAGAACGAGAGAAAAGGGAGAGGATAGCCGCCGGGCTAGAGGAGCCGCTTAGGCTAGAGGAGGTGAGATTCAACTTTACTTTACTTGTGGGTTTCCAGCCCCAAGAAATTTCTTTTATTGACATGTGTATCTGTATGTATTTATGTTTTAAGTAACTATACAACATTTGTATTTAGATACAGTCACTAATATTTCTTGATATACCTACTGCTTTATTTCAAAATTAGTTTACAGGTAATCAAAAAGTAGAAAGTTTTAATTTATATGGAAAATAAGAAAAAGATAAATTATGAACAACATAAGAAAACCTCTTAACAGAATTTTGATATAAATTAGGCAAATGTGCGCTTTCGCCCATTTATTACAGCTTGTGTAACGGTTTGACAAAAGTGTTTGCAAAACCGAATATCAATAGTTGTCACTACCGTTAGCAGTCTCAGGCCACACCCTATATCTTTCCTTGCAATCCTTGCTTTTACTTAAATATAGGATTTATACATATTTCTAAAATATAACTTGCTAAAAGGACAATAGCAGGTATTTATGGGACTTTTGTACCGCCTTGCGTATCTCATGGTAGGGATTATCGTTGTATTTATTTGGCGGGTAATATCATCAACAATAACGGCTATAATTAATACTATATACTTATATCTACTCTATACTTATATATCTATGTTCGTTTATGATTTTCTTGATCCTTCAATAAAACGTTACCCTGTCAAATCAGTTTAATAACTTTTTTTCTCATAATTTTCACGATTAATTTAGTCGATTTGAATAAAAGTTATTAGTACCTTCCCGTAATTAATTTATTAAAAAAAATCATTCCTTTATTAATTACTTCGTTCAATCTGTACAGTCAACATTCATCATCAGCCTCTCGTAGTCCACTGCTGGACATAGGCCTCTCCCATTGCACGCCACGTAGATCTATTTTGGGCTTCTCGCATCCAGCTCCTGCCAGCCATCTTTCGCAAATCGTCACTCCACCTGGCCTGTGGGCGTCCTACACTACGTTTGCCGAGACATGGTCTTCACTCAAGAACTCGTTTTCCCCAACGGTTGTCGGTTCTGCGGCTAATAAGGCCAGCCCACTGCCACTTCAGCTTGCTGATCCGGTAGGCTATGTCGGTGACCTTGGTTCTCTTCCGGATCACCTCATTCCTGATGCGATCCCTTAAAGAAACGCCGAGCATAGCCCTTTAGATAGCACGTTGAGCGACTTTGAACTTGTGGACCAGCGTACCGTAAGTATCCACGTTTCGGCTCCGTATGTCATGACGGGTAGGACGCACTCATTGAAGATTTCTCTTAAGGCACTGTGGGATCGACGATGAGAAGACTCGACGTAGCTTCCCAAACGCTGCCCAACCCAACTGAATTCTTCTGTTCACCTCGTCCTCGAAGTTGTTTGTACCTAACTGCTATGACTGCCCGAGGTACGCATAATTTTGAACAACTTCGAGAACGGCACCGTGTACCGCAATCGGTTCCGGTAGTACATGTTCATTGAACATAACCTTGGTTTTATCCAAGTTCACCCGTAGACCGATGCGTACAGAAGAGTCAGCTAGGTCATTCAGCATCTGCTGTAGGTCCTGCAGCATCTCTGCCATGGTGACGATGTCGTCTGCAAATCGCAAGTGAGAGATGTATTCGCCATTGATATTGATGCCACGCCCTTTCCAGTGCTGCGTCTTGAACATGTCCTTTATTGCATTTGTGAACAATTTCGGGGAAACAACGTCCCCTTGTCTCACTCCTCGATGCAACAGTCAACATTATGAATAAATAAATGTTTGTTTTTAACTGCTGTACATTACAGTCAGTACATTAATCAATATAGATGTAAACACATCGTTTTTTATATAATTTATATTTCATGCATATCAAGTTTAATAGGAAGAATAGGAATGCGTTTTGTTAACATTAATTGAACCTTTAGTTATTGCAGTTGTAACAATATTCTTTGAGAGGAATTGATTTACTTTTCGCAAAGTTCTAAAAATATGATAATTACATGAAAATAATTAGATGACTCTCTTTATAAACGGTACAATTCTCATAACCATCTATTATATATAACTAGGGATACAGGATCTGCAACTCTCCTTTACGAGTTCGTAAAACGACATATATGTTTCTCAACGAGGTTGTTAATTTTGATTTAAAAGAGAATTCGATAGTAACTTTTTTAATGTTATGTTAATTTTAATATCTAAAATATTATACACTTTCCTTTTCTTGTTCCACCCCAAGATAAATTAATGCTACGCCCCTGGACTGAATGTTTCATAAGTTTTTTTCCCGTACTAGCTGACCACTATGAATTCTGTGCGCTTTTTTGGCAGATTAGATAATGCTCCCAGATTACATGTTACAACCAATCAATCATCAGCCAATATAACTGTTTTCTTTATTAGTTAACTGTCAGTGCGAATTACAAGTTCACCAAGTTTACCGAGTTTAGATAGAAAAGTTTTGGTGCAACCATTCGTTTCTATTCCTAAAATATAAAGAATTTGAACACCGGCACCGTAGTTACGATAATGAAATTCTCAATATGCAATATATAAACGGTAAATATATAATATATGAATATTAAAAGATGTAATTTCACATTCTCTAGTAGCCACGCCTATCATAAATTTCGTACAACTGGTTTAATGTCTATTTAAATTCATGTTATGACAAACGATAGTAAAATGTCTGTAATTAATAAATCAATCTTATTTATTATACCACACAGGTGGTTTTTTACAACAAAGAAGACATGATCGAGGCATACCTAGATGTCTTGTGCTCATGTTTTTTTTAATAAACCTTGTTTTTAACCAAAAAATTCGTTAAAAATTGTCTGTCTGTTAAAATTTGGCCTAAACTTTATAACCATCCGTTTACAATTAGCTTAAAAACAGTACAAAGGATATAAATGTCAGATGGTTAAATTGCTACGAAAAAAGACGTGGATCTTCTGTCGGATTTACTGATCGGTCTTACAAGACATTCTTCCATAATACAAACTAGCTTATGTCTATCTTAATAGTATAATATCATCGGTCCCTGAACGACAAACTAACGAACACAATTTCTAAGTTATAATAACCCTTACTTAATCTATCCCATTGTTTAGGATTAAGATATAAATATTAATCTTAATGTGCTCGTCAGTTGTGCTTTCGCGCTTCATCCGTCGCGTTATAACTACCTGAAGTTGATTGGCAGTTAGCAATTACGTGAAAGTTTCTGACATAGTATGTCATTCTGAAATAGGTGTTCTTCGAATCGTAAAATTGAAAGAGCTGTTAGTGTGAGAAATGTAATGTTACCTTCTTAATAAAGTCACTCTCTCTAAAACATTTTTTTTTTTTATTGTAAACGAATTCGCATTGCTTTCAGATTTTATCAGTAGTTGTAGTAGTCCTTTTAAACACAGTTAATTTTATTTTTATTTAACGCTTTATGAACAAAAATTTTACAAAGGTTGGACTTAATGCCGTAGGCATTCTCTGGCAGTCTACCTTGTGGTGGTGTAGAGATGAGTGAGGTGCACTAAACTTGAATAAAAAGTTACAATAACAATAACAAGACGTAACTAAGAAATACATTTATACGAAAAGATAAGCGAAAAAACGCGAATAGACAAAGGGATAAATATATATATTTAGCTTACTACAAACAAATCAACTTTACTATCTATTTTATTTGCTCTAGATACATTACTACTTTCTGTTCTACGATAATAATTCTTTTTAAGGAGAATCTTTGAAATTCCGGGAAGGCTGGTAACCCTGCTGAGGATACAGGGCTAGTCTACTTTGTTTTTGAATGCCTACTTTATTATTTACTACTTTTGTTTATATAAGGCGTAACTTAGGGTACTACACCACTAAGGCAGCGCTTTTAAAATTCAACTCGAACGAAGTCACGGGTACTAGCTAGTAAAAAATAAGTGCTTACAATTTTACTAATATTATTTCTCTACTAAGTGATCCACAAGTGAGGATAAACAATGAAAGTGACAAAGTATCAGTTAAGTTGTCGAATCAACTCAACATTTTATTTCAATAAGATAAACCAGACTTACCGGTTTCATCGAGTTTTTGTTGAACAGTTACCGTATCTTAACCTGATTTTAATTGGGGTAAATGATTTGTGAAATTTATCAGTTTAGGTCAATGTAACTCTTGTAAACAATGTTATCTGAGGTCATTTCATATGAATGAATGAAATAATTGTTCGTTGTTTTTATTGTTTTCTTTTACAACTTGAGACATCTCACACACAACGGTCTGATTCTAATCTATGCAGAGTCTGTAGTATGGTAGCTAGCCTGCTGATATAATTATATACTTATAAATATATCTCTAAATACATACATAAATAAATTACACCTGAACACAGAACAAATGATCGTGCTCATCTATTTGTCCTGCTTGGGAATCAAACCTACGACCTCTGGCTGGAGCATTTTATAAGTCTATAAAGAAATTTCGTTGGTACGGTTACTCTACTACTCCTAAGAGTCGCAGCGTAATTTTACAAAGTTTACCTAGTAACCTAAAGATTGTCAATAACATCCAGCAATAAACACAAAATAACGTTGAATTAAGAGTTGCCTCCTTTTTATTAGTCGTTTAGAGATCAGAAAAAAACTATTGAGACTTTTACCAGCAAGGTCGACTGCGAGAGAAAAGGTAAGAACAGAAAAAAAAGTTTTAGGAAAAGTTTTAATAGAGTTTGACAACAACATACTTACTTACTCGTAGTATTTAATACTGTATCCCGATTTCGTCTTATTTATACTTCTAACTATTTTATCTCCGTCGTAGAATCTTGAATATCATCCTTTTCATGTTTAGGTGCCTATGTACGCTCGAAAACATAGTTGCAGCCATGGTGCGGAGCGTGAGTGCGTGGAACTCTGCTGTCTCCTTCTGCGAGCAAGTTAAGCTTGCGAAGGAGATGGCGCAGCGGGACCGGGAGAGGTTAAGAACTCTTCCGGTCCGCTAGGCTCGGGAACGGGCCAGGTACCGCAGACGATGATTTCGGCACAGAAAAAAAAAGGTGCCCATGTACGATCAATTTTGCCAAAAAGTCATTTAAACCGAAATGATCATGCGAAAGTTCAAAGAAAAACCTTATCGTGGTGTTCCACTTTACACGAAAATAATAAAATTTAAGTAGGTACATTAATTCAAAATAAATAAGGTTTGCTTTAAATTACTGTGCCAAGTAAGTACTCCAGTGACAAAACAAATGCGGTTTACATCAATAACATCACGACTGCGAAATGTCAATGATTTCCGTTAGGACGTTTGTTTTGTTGCGGGTCTAATCTCCCTTATAGTTCAGCCCAGTATTTTCGCAATAGGTCAAAAGTCCGAGGTTACAACAGCGTTCACTTGTTCTGAGGTACTTAATCTTATGAAATAACCACTAACGCACATGTTTGATTGTGAAATTTGTACACACGTCATCAGGATACGTTTCATGTAGAAAAAATACTGCCTTATATCGTACTAAGAAAAGCTCGATCTTTGTGTAACTTAGGCAAGATGCAAATCCGACGGGGTCTTTGTAAAAATAATCACTTCATGGAAAACGAATAAAGCACGAGACAAGATCCGTGCTCCGCCCAGTTACGTTTAAGCTCAATATTCCCACCTGGCCCCCTCCAACTCACGCAATTGAAGTGGGTAAAAGCTCAAATGAAACATGCTTGTTCCAGCGGCTTCCTTTTAGACCAAAATAAACCGCGTACCTAAATAAAACTGTAGATATAAGAATAGCTGTAAAATGTAAGAAATGTATAGAAGGAAATCACGTTTCACGGAAATTTCGTCACGCACCTAGAGAAGAGAAAGTTACATAATTTCTGATGCTTGATGACGAATATGTACGTATGACCTTTCTATATTCTATATTTTAAGAAAAATAGGAAATCGATTAGAGAAAAAGGTCGGACGGACTGGGTACAGATTTAACAAGTCTAGATGTTTTAATTAATTTAGTTTTTAATTTTTAATCCTTGTATTTGAGTGCGTCGATTTGCGTTTTACTTAAGTCTAGCCTAATATCAACTGTTCATAACCTTTTGCAAAATATTGCTTTACCGCAAAGAAGGTTAATAATGTCCTTGACATTATAAATTTTAGTGTCCTTGACATTATTAACCTTCAAATTTTTACCCACCTTAAAAAAGGAGGAGGTTATGGCATAACTCCGTCATATATAGACGGATTCGCAAATTTTTTTTTGTTCGAAAGGGGTTTATACCGATATGGTCCCATTTAAATTTTGTATAAGTAGTGATGATAGGCCTCTCTCTATGTCCAGCAGTGGACTAGTAAAGGCTGTTGATGATGATGATGATGATGTGATGATAAGTTTCGGAGACAGACAACGGAACTCTTAAAAAAATGACAGCAAATCAACCGCGATTGCTGTAAAATTTTTAGTGATCTTTGTTAGTATTGTTTGAACTCGGTTCAACTTATTTATATTTTAGTATTTATTTGCTTTAAATCTGCCCAACCATCACTTACCATCTGCTCATCTACTCTCATAAAGCTGCTCAGCTACCCCCGCCCGCTTCCTATAGTCCAGCGACCTTACTCATGATGTTTTTTTAGGATGGTCTTTTGTAGGGTGAAGATATAGTCCGACAAGACAGGTAACATATTAATATTATAATTAATATAGTTACAGATATTATATAGTCCATTGTCACGACCACGTCAGGATCCGCCTGAACTACATTGCACAGTTGCTGTTACAAATGAAAGTGCACTTTCAAAAGGATATCGATTAAAAAGTGAATATGTAAATTCACTCGATTTCGAAAGTGGAAAAGGATTTTATCAGAGATGTAGTAAATTAAGCGATAACAAAGACAATTGCTATATTACTCATTAACGACTAATTTTGGCAGGCGTCTGATCTGTGATAGAATTGAGTGATACTTTGGGTAAAGTGCAAGAAATAGTGAATTTATATTTTGGGCCCACAGGCACAGAAGCGTTCTTGAATTTAAGAATTGGAAAACATTTCTTGAGAATAGTGCCGATAATATTTAAACAATATTTTGGTAAATGTAGGCCACTACAGAAAATGTGCTACATTAAATTTTGAGAAAAACATTGCATATAATAAAGAGAGCCATATCTATAGTGTTATTGAGAGGTGAATGTTGTCCTCTAAAGCAGAAGTTTAAGGAAAAAAAGGTTTCTCTTTTTTTGTATGGATAAATTCTGTATAGAAGCAAATTTATAGTCTGATATCAGCAAAGAACTAACTATGAAGCCCAAACTGTACGGTCGATTTGGTATGTGGTTAGATGATTTTGAATATCAATCTGAAGAAATATTTCTAATACGTTTCAGTTAAAATGATGTTTTGTTGAATTATATTTATCACACTCACACGTGCGTATTATGTCTCTATATAGTCATCGTGTAAGGGGTAATAAAGATCATATTTTTAATCTTTCATCGCGTATAAAATTCGCATCAATTCGTATTGAGAGCTAATACCTACTCCAGTTGGCAATCGATAACAGATTTATTTACAACGAAGATAAACACTTCTTTATTGATTACTAGAATCAATTCCGCCTAACATTTGGCTAATTTCCTTGGTCGCTTTATTATTATTCTAATCGGCTATCTATTGAAATTGTTTAACAGTATTCTAATTGACATTGTTCAAGCTATTGACATTGTTTTGAATGAATATTGTTATGCTTCAGCGACCTTAGTGTAGATTAATAACTCGAATACAAATACTTGGTCTTATTACGATTTCTAATACTTAAATCACCTTTAAATGTTTTATGTAAATTATTAAGAAAGTTAATTACAACAAGAGCTTTATTCCAGCGTTATTCTCGCAGATTAGACCGCACATCATCACACATCAACAGCCTTTAATAGTCCATTGCTGGATATAGGCCTCTCCTTAGAAGGGAGGTTTTGGCCCACTATACCACGCTGCCCAGACGGGTTGTTATAGAGTTTGTGTCAAGTTTTCGTTCTCTTTGCAATGCTGTTGTAGTGCGCAATTTTGCTCCTTTAGTCGGCGCTTACGACATCCACGGGATGACTTGGGGTGGTGACACTCCATATTCTTAATCTGTCACCACACAGATCAGACCACACAAGTCAGTTTATATGTGTCACTTAGTAACAAGAGCGATACTATTCAGTATGACCTATTTGACCACACTGAGCCAATAACTCACTACTATAGGTCGTATAGCTACAGTCACTGTTAACTTGACTACACGGTTTATCATTAAAATAAACACTTAAAACGTCTTTATTTGAACACTGCCTTTATTCAGAATTAGTTTATTTGTACTGGGTGCGTACGCGTATTGTGGGTTGAATTCCAACGAAATGTCTTCAAACAGTCCCTTGTTTATAGTTGTAGTCATGTACATAGGTACTGTTTAAAACAGAAATAAATTTCTTATTCTTTTCGTGGTCTCGTATATTCAGTATAGATATTGTATTCTTTTTTTTTTGAACTTTTTAATTGAACTGGTCGTGGTTTTTCCTAAATGTCCCAACCATTTCAGCACCGAAGCTTCGAAGAATCCGTTATATCCCCTCATTATGCATTTAATATTTACCTGCCAAAAATCATTAAGTTTGCATGCGTACAATTATTACACGGAAACAGGTTTCACGGGTTCATATATAGACAGGTATCAGGTTCATTGATGGGAACATACAACAGTTACTAGAGTAAATGCATTAACGTCATATCGCTTGTCATTATTATCTCTCAATCATGATAGCCTAGTAAACTAGGCCTAGTAAAAAAAAGTGAATATGTAAATTCACTCGATTTCGAAAGTGGAAAAGGATTTTATCAGAGATGTAGTAAATTAAGCGATAACAAAGACAATTGCTATATTACTCATTAACGACTAATTTTGGCAGGCGTCTGATCTGTGATAGAATTGAGTGATACTTTGGGTAAAGTGCAAGAAATAGTGAATTTATATTTTGGGCCCACAGGCACAGAAGCGTTCTTGAATTTAAGAATTGGAAAACATTTCTTGAGAATAGTGTCGATAATATTTAAACAATATTTTGGTAAATGTAGGCCACTACAGAAAATGTGCTACATTAAATTTTGAGAAAAACATTGCATATAATAAAGAGAGCCATATCTATAGTGTCATTGAGAGGTCAATGTTGTCCTCTAAAGCAGAAGTTTAAGGGAAAAAAGCTTTCTCTTTTTTTGTATGGATAAATTCTGTATAGGAGCAAATTTATAGTCTGATATCAGCAAAGAACTAACTATGAAGCCCAAACTGTACGGTCGATTTGGTAATGTGGTTAGATGATTTTGAATATTAATCTGAAGAAATATTTCTAATACGTTTCAGTTAAAATGATATTTTGTTGAATTATATTTATCACACTCACACGTGCGTATTATCTCTCTATATAGTCATCGTGTAAGAGGTAATAAAGATCATATTTTTAATCTCTCATCGCGTATAAAATTCGCATCAATTCGTATTGAGAGCTAATACCTACTCCAGTTCGCAATCGATAACAGTTTTGTTTACAACGAAGATAAACACCTTGTTTATTGATTACTAGAATCAACTCCGCCTAACATTTGGCTAATTTCCTTGGTCGTTTTATTATTCTAATCGGCTATCTATTGAAATTGTTTAACAGTATTCTAATTGACATTGTTCAAGCTACTGACATTGTTTTGAATGAATATTGTTATGCTTCAGCGACCTTTGTGTAGATTAATAAATCGAATACAAATATTTGGTCTTAATACGATTTCTAATACTAAAATCTTCTTTAATTTTTTTATGTAAATTATTAAGAAAGTTAATTACAACAAGAGCTTTATTCCAGCGTTATTATCGCAGATTAGACCGCACATCATCACACATCAACAGCCTTTAATAGTCCATTGCTGGATATAGGCCTCTCCTTAGAAGGGAGGTTTTGGCCCACTATACCACGCTGCCCAGACGGGTTGTTATAGAGTCTGTTGTAGTGCGCAATTTTGCTCCTTTAGTCGGCGCTTACGACATCCACGAGATGACTTGGGGTGGTGACACTCCATATTCTTAATCTGTCACCACACAGATCAGACCACACAAGTCAGTTTATATGTGTCACTTAGTAACAAGAGCGATACTATTCAGTATGACCCATTTGACCACACTGAGCCAATAACTCACTACTATAGGTCGTATAGCTACAGTCACTGTTGACTACACGGTTTATCATTAAAATAAACACTTAAAACGTCTTTATTTGAACACTGCCTTTATTCAGAATTTTGTTGTTTGTACTGGGTGCGTACGCGTATTGTGGGTTGAATTCCAACGAAATGTCTTCAAACAGTCCCTTGTTTATAGTTGTAGTCATGTACATAGGTACTGTTTAAAACAGAAATAAATTTCTTATTCTTTTCGTGGTCTCGTATATTCAGTATAGATATTGTATTCTTTTTTTTTTTAACTTTTTAATTGAACTGGTCGTGGTTTTTCCTAAATGTCCCAACCATTTCAGCACCGAAGCTTCGAAGAATCCGTTATATCCCCTCATTATGCATTTAATATTTACCTGCCAAAAATCATTAAGTTTGCATACGTACAATTATTACACGAAAACAGGTTTTACGGGTTCATATATAGACAGGTATCAGGTTCATTGATGGGAACATACAACAGTTACTAGAGTAAATGCATTAACGTCATATCGCTTGTCATTATTATCTCTCAATCATGATAGCCTAGTAAACCCACACACACAGTGTAAGGATCTGGTTTAATTCCAGTGTCAGTCAAATTTGATAATTTATTATTCGAATTTTCTTTCGGTAAATTAAGTGCTATGAATGAGTCTGAAATCGTTCCGATTAGGGAGTTTTATAATTTTATGAATTAGGATCAAATTATAGCAAGCGAATTGTGAATGCATACTTCTCGCCTGGTCCTTAACACTCTTTGATCGCTCAAGCTTTGTCTAAATTAAATTCACGGACATATTCAGTATATAATAATAACAGCTATTATAAATATAAATCATATATCACTAATTTCATCTTTTTTTCTACATTTTTTTGCAGGATTTCCGTTATTGAAACCGTTTATAACATACCATCTAATTTTTATCTGAGTATTATAAATATTACGTTACAATGACCCATAAATTGTAAAGCCGGGTCTGTTGCAACAGCAAGTGATGAATTGTGGTTAGCTTGTCACATACTTGACACTCGATACTCCTGTATCATTTGAGGTTCACACGACTAATATATCGTAGAGTTCATTTTTAGGGTTCCGTACCTCAAAAGGGAACATAAGAACCCTTATAAGATCACTTTCTTGTCCGTCCGGCCGTCTATCTGTCTGTCTGTCTGTCCGTCTGTTCGTGTGTCACCACCGATTTTCTCAGGAACGGGTAGACTTAGCAAGTTGAAATAAATTTTATTAGGTGTATAAATATCAAGGTCCTGAGTCAACACGATAAAATGATATGACAGATATTTCGATTTTCGCGACAACTTGTAAGTACCAAAATTTACCTTAATTTTCAACTCTTTTATTTTTCAGAATTTTCCCTTTACTTGTGCTGTAAGACTTTGCTTTTAACCAAAATTGACAATTCTAGGTCAACCGGAAGTACCCTATAGGTTTTGGGTCGATAACCTATATGGTAGTTCCCCTTTGACCTAGAATCACGAAATTTGGCAAAAAGAAACGTCTTACAGCACAAATAAAGAAATAATTCCAAAAAATAAAAAAGTTGAAAATTAAGATAAACTTTGGTACTTACAAATTTTCGCGAAAATCTACGTAAAATCTGGGTAGCTACAAAACTCTCGGCGCACGAGTTCGACTCGTACCTGACCAGTTTTTTATAAAAGATAACTCTCAATCAAACTAGGAAATATCTCTCCTTCTTATCAAATCGAACTAGTAGTTCCTGAGATTAGAGCGTTCAACCAAAAATATTTGTATAGATAGCTGATTTGTTTTTTTTATTCTTATAAGAATGATGTGTTTTGTGATTTTAACACGCCATTTAAAAACAAGTGTGTTGAACTTGTTTGATTCGTTGGCTATAGCATCGTGTTTTCAGTTTCTCTAAAACTCCCTTTTTGAAGGTTACAAATATAATATTTTTGCAGGCAAGTTAGACCTTACTCATATTTTGCTCTTACTGGCCATGGAAATACTTAAAATATTTATAAGTAAAAGTAATACCAAAAGAAATACACATTGTAGCTACATTCTCACTTTAAGTCATTAAGAGAGGAGTAAAATCAAAACAATATCTCAAGCGATGTTTTAACACGTAATTAGTGCACTGGGAACGTGTTCGCTTTATTAAATGTTTAATTACGAGTAGTCGACGAGGCGAAACTCATCAGTGAGTACGAGTAGTATAGATGTATATTATGTATGTATATATTGTTTATACTATCTCGTCTTCACCCACCGCACTGTTTATGGTAAAATGAGATGGCCAGTACTATTAACTATCTTCCTCTCAATTGTGTTATTAAAGTTAGGCATCAGTTTTTCTTTTGAGTACTATAAACCCCTATACGTATTTCGTTTTTATGATGTGAAACGTCTAATGCGGAGGGTCAAACCGGCTGTTGAAGTGGCAAGGCGTCGCCACAGCATTTGTCGCCACCACGGCAGCCGTCGCCACGCTATGTGATAGTACGAGCATATGTAACATTTAATGCAATATAATTAATAGGCATAATATAATATCGATGTTTCTCATCTGCCAGACAACCTGATGGCGTAGTAGTTTGTGTAACGGACTGCTACACCAAAGGTCGCGAGTTCGATTCTCGCTCATGTCAAACATGTGTGAGCATAAACATTTATTGTTTGATTTGGTTTGTTTGTTTCTATGTATAATATATGAGGTTCAGTGGTGTCGTTTACACTACACGGAAAAGGCATTTGTTTTGTTTTTTATTACGCTACAATCGCTGCATTACATTGACAGTTTTTTATTTCATTGTCTATCAGTAGAGTACTGTGATTTTTCAGACTTGAAACACTCAAGTTCTTACGGCAAATGTTGTATACATTTGCCGTAAGAACTACATTGCGTGGGTAAAAACATTGTAACAAGCATATTAAGAAAACATTAAAACACTGAATCGCCAGAAATGTTTTAGTTCATGTCTGCTGAAGTTCCTTCAGTACCCCATTTCGTTTACATCTTATTTACGCGCTCGCTCTTCCGTTCTCGGCTTTCTTTATACAAACATGTGTTCAACTCCGTTTAAAGTACAACATCCACAAACATATCCCGTCATCCTTTCACCGGATACGTTAGGATATTTAAAGTTAAAACTACTGTAAATAATGTTTTATGCTTATATCTTCATTTACTATTTTTATTAATCGATCATGACTAAAATAATGTCAAATCCGTAAATGTAAAATAACTTTAAAATGAAATTTATTGATATAAGTGAAATCAATTTATGGATGTTATTTATAATGTTATTTGGATGATTATAAAATATTGACAATAAAAATGACCGTCTATTTATAGGATTTCAACATTTGATATTGACTTATTCGGCGGGGGAAAACTTTTTTTGAACACGCGAAACTGACCAGTCACTCTAACGTTGAATTTCTGATATTCAGTTCCTAACAATAAGCATTTCACTCAACAAAACTTTTGATTAAATACTTAATGTAAAGCAGTTTGACGACCGGATGGCGTAGTGGTTTGTGTAACGGACTGCTAATCCAAAGGTCGCGGGTTCGATTCCCGCTCAAGTCAAACATTAGTGTGCATGAACTTTAATGTTTTATTTGGTCTGGGTGTTTCTATGTATAATATGTATGTATTTACAAAAAAAAGTATAAATGTATTCATATCAGTTGTCTAGTACCCATACAAGCTCTGCTTAGTTTGGGACTAGATGGCGTTGTGTGTATGTTTTAGAATATTATATAGTTATGCGAGAAACATATTCTTACGACATATTTTTGCATTGTGTTTTTTAGCTTGTCCCAGAATGAACTAATCACACATTGCAAATAAGTGCTATGCAAATCAGTGTCGCAATTCATGTGATTCTAGTAATCAAGTGGGCGTTTGTTATTTAGACCGTTTGACTAACAGCATGCATTCGTATGAGAAATAAGGTCAGGTGTAGCAGGTTCAAAGCACCTGAAGCTAATTCTCATAATAAAAGTTCCGTCGAAATTCAGGTCCGATCAACTCTCGATCTCGCAACTGTCATAAAAGGTAGTTTCGTAGTAAGGTATTAAACACATGTTAAACATTTTTTTTATTTATACTTCCTGCAAATACATTACATAAGGCGGACTTAATGCCATAGGCATTTTCTTATAGTCAACCTTTGAGTCATGCAGAGATGTGTGTGTGGCAGGTGTATAATGAGATACTGGGCAGCCAGGCAGCTTATACCATTATTCAGCCTATAACAGTCCACTGCTGGACATAGGCCTCTCCTTAGAAAGGCGGTTTTGGGTTTCTATAGGGTTTGTTTTAAGTTTTCCTTCTCTTTGCCGTGTTGTCCTCCGTAGTTTATCAAAAAGTAATAATAATTTAACTAATTTGTTGATCTCGAAATAATACAAGAATTTCTACTAAAATACTGAGTTGAAAATGCAAAAAAATACTCTTCATAGTGGTATAGTAAATAGTACTTTAAGCCGATATTAAACGTTTTTACATTGTTTGTGTCATCTATGCCTGATGCCTGTGTATAGTTTGTTTTTAAATTCTAGTCGGCAATGCCAGGTGCAATTGAGAGTGATCCGGCGAGAGGAAGCCAGTTAGTTCCGCCACTAGATGTAATATACCTATTTGTAATTGTCAAAGGACTGGCCGTTTGTTTCCGTGATGCCGTTTTCCAGTGGATGTCTGAATAATTCTTGTACATGCCCTTATTGTTACGAAAGGATTTTCTTAATCCGAAGACAATAAATTAAACGTGATTTTCACCCACTTCAAAACGTCGGATTGAATTGAAAGTTCGCACACTTATTAAGGACCGATGACAATACATTAACCAATTTTACATTGATGCATGCCAGTAAAGGTAGATTAAGGAGAACGATATCAAATGTAATGTTAACACCGCTGTATACCCTTGATCAGCAAATAAATATTATTATTATTACAATAAATTAATAAAATAAACTAAAACAATACTACTACATGGCTAGTTACAAAAGCGTATGTTTTTAAACTACTAATTATCCAATGCTGGTTTCATATTAAATTTAGAATATTTGCTGTCGTTTTAGCGTTAATTTCTTCCTTAAAGAGTATAAGTAAATAAAGAATTATCCGTGTGGTGACGGATTAAGAATACAGAGTGTCACCACCCCTATTCATCCCGTGGGTGTCGTAAGAGGCGACTAAGGGAGCAAACTACGCAGGACAAGAGCACTGCAGGGAGAAGGAAAACCTGACACAAACCCTATACCAACCCGTCTGGCCAGCGTGGTATAGTAGGCCAAAACCTCCTTTCTAAGTTGAGGCCTATGTCCAGCAGTGGACTATTAAAGGCTGTTGATGTGAAATAAAGAATTCCATTATGAATCTAATTCGAAATAAAAAACAGTGCTGACAGTTAAAAAAAGAGAAAAAAAAAATGCTTGGATCAAATCCATCGTATTTGAAGAACATTAGGCCACAATATTTTATCTCAAATGTGTATTCGATAAATAATACAGAGCTGTGCATAATACTAAGATTGTACGTATTCATATACAGCCGACGTCATGGCTGCCGCAGATGCAGTGACCAATTTGACCATCTGCGGAACGAGACGCAATTTATTAGGGTGGGAAACAGCCAGTGTGCCTCTTTTACTGATTGTTTGAATGAAATACGAATGCAGGTTATGCATTAGTTACAAATAGAACATAACTGTAACGGACAGACGTACGGACATGCACGTAACGTAGAAACTTCATTCAAGGTTTCTTGAATGTAGCTGCAATACTAAGGCGAGTCATATCACGGCCATTTTTTTGTTTTACTAACTTCACCAAAGGGGACGGTACTACACGGTAGCTATTCTATTAAGTTGGTGAAGAGAATACAGATATTTTACAACAGCAGCGTATTTCATGTTAAGGAAATTCCGAGAAAGCTATATGATTTGTCATTTATATGGGAAGTTGGGATATAGCGTCAGTCAATCGTAACCATGTTGTTACCATGATAATGAGACCTCTTTTGTTGTTCAGAAAGGAAAATTGGAGCACTTGGCAAATTCATTATAATATATTTTAGTTCTTTTGTAGTAATATTATTTAAATTCTTCCAAATCAAGGCGTCAATTTGCAACGAATATTTTATTGTCTACTTTACAAAACCTTTCCCGGGCTCTACGAGTATATATCGGTGAACTCAGGAAACTGTGTTAATTTAAACGTAAAGCATTAACAACGCTTTGCCGTATTATGTTGTGTCAGCATATACCTACTGAACGGGGCCTCAAAAAGGTGATGATGGTTTACTCGATTTTTATTTTTAACGGTTGTTGGATGGTATATTTTTAACGGTTATAATGTCTGGTATTAACAGTCAGATTTGAATAATTCTTTTTGGATGATATTCATTGAGGCCATGGATAACCATAGCCTCAATGAATGTATATATAATGTAGTAAAACCTCACATAAGTGAGGTTTTACTACAACTCTGAGGAGCGGAATAATCATCATAAACGCAGGTGAAACTGCGTTTTGTGTAATTAATTTTTTTAAAGTACTACCAAATGCAATACGTCTAAGATCATGATGAATTTTAGAGGTAACAAACATAAAAAAAAAACAATTGAGAACCTTCTACTTTTTTAGAGAAGGAGCATATGAGACATTTCTGTCACCAATTTCGACATCACTTTCGACTGTTCGTGTTACTACAACAACAACACCTTCTTAATAGATGATTAGGCTGTCTAAATAATATACGAGGGGTGATCAATAAGTAATGATAATCGAGTATTTCTAGAACGCACAAAAACCCAAATTATTTTTTTTCTGCTTGCTTATATATCCACTACTTCAGCTTCAAAAAAATGTATAAATAGGACACCATTACCGGGAGATACATTCATTTGAATACGAACTGTCGAAGAGAAAACATCAAAATGGAGAAAAATGAAATAAGAGCTGTCATCAAGTACCTCTGCCTGAAAAAAATGTCTACCAAAGACATACACAGCGACTTAGAGGAAACATTGGGGGAGTCTGCTCCTCCATATTCCACAGTCGCACGCTGGGCAAAGGAATTTAAGCTGGGCAGAACCTCCACTGAAGATGAACATCGCGAGGGACGCCCTTCCACGTCCCTTACTGGAGAAAACGTCAAAAAAGTGGAAGATATCGTGTTGGCCGATCGAAGGATGACCGTAAGGCATGTAGCTGAGGTCACAGGGATCTTCTATGGCAGCGTTCAAAAAATCATTGTCAACAAAATGCATATGAAAAAGGTCTCTGCGCGTTGGGTACCGAGAATGTTAACCGACGAGCAAAAAAAGAAGCGAGTCGACATTTCGAGGGTGAATCTTCAAAAGTTCCAGGCCGATAAAGAATTTTTTTTGTCGCGTTTTGTGACCATGGATGAGACCTGGATCCACCACTTTGATCCCGAAACCAAACAACAATCAATGACTTGGAAACGAGCTTCCTCACCAACGCCGAAGAAATTCAAAGTGTCAAGTTCAGTGGGTTCTGTTTTCTGGGATGCAGAAGGAATTATTATGGTGGAATATTTGGAAAAGGGGGCCACTATAACAGGCTCTTACTACGCAGGCCAAATAAGAAGATTGCGAGAAGCTATTAAGTCAAAAGGACGCGGTAAACTGCGCGCTGGAGTGCTGTTTCACCAAGACAACGCCCCGGCTCACAAAGCCGCAGTTGCGATGGCTGCCATTGAAGAAACGGGGTTCGAACTGCTCGAACACCCTCCCTATTCGCCAGATCTAGCTCCCAGTGACTTCTACCTCTTTCCTCGGCTCAAAGAACACCTCCGGGGCAACAAATTTGAGGACAATAGTGAAGTGATGGCCGCAGTAGAGGCATTTTGGGAGGGTCAAGACAAAGAATTTTTTTCTAAGGGAATCATGGGCTTAGAAAAAAGATACACTAAATGTATTAACTTGCAAGGAGACTATGTTGAAAAATAAAATACTTTTTTTAATCTAATAGTTCTGTTTCATATTGATTATCATTACTTATTGATCACCCCTCGTATATTGTCTTGCTGAACTACTATAAACAAACATATTTGTTTATCTCTACAATATGATCAACAAATAATTTTCTAGCTCTAGTATGTTGATCGGCGCGCTGCCATTAGGTTAGTGTTAATTGAGTGTGATGGATCGAAGATTCAACTTACAAGATGCCGGCATTAAAATGTTTGGACTTGTTCTAAATTTTTGGGTATGTTCTCATCTTAATTTTTTTTACATTCTTTCTTAATTTTGGGGTTCTGTATATACATAAATAAACATATTTAAGAGTATGTACCTACTAACGTAACCCAGAACAACTCGAGGTCTGGTCTCATATAGATTTTTCAATTCATTTTTCAACTTTACAAGTGTTAGTTTACAGATGAATAAGAGCTAACAAATGTTTATTAAATTAATTTCGTCAACGACGAAAGGAAAAAGTTTACTTGATTAAATTTGAATAGAATATATTATTTGTGTGATCATCATAATTATGTTATTTAAGAATCTTAAGAATTAAAGCACTCAAGTCTCACGATTTTTACTATATAAATTTCAAATTATTACCGTATGGCTGACTAGCTGTAATCTTTGACAACAGCTGGTGTCAAAAATGCGATTCATGCCCTTCTTGCCTTCACGGATCTCAGGCGAACTTAAGTGATGAAATGTCCTGGCCTTGATAGGTATACTCCAACCGCTGTTTAATAAAAATAACGTTTATGTAATATGACGATATCCTACCCAATAACTAAGTCGGTAATGGATGGCAAATCAATTAGAGATCACGAACGAACGATGTATTATTATCGACGTACAGCAAATTCAATCACAAGGCGAATTTATCCTCATTATGATTAAATATACAGTATCAGAAGTATGCAGGGTGTTACCAAAAGGAGTATTCAGACCTTAATAACGTAAAAGTCTAATTATTTTAGGAAATATTGTGATATTTATATTATTAAAGAAACCTTGTATCGAATTGAATTGGAAAATTTACTAACAAAGATTTATTTTTAGTTTCGTAGAGGGTTGACATACATGAAAGTCTGGGTGTTTGAGACATAGATTGTGATGGGATGCCTTGATGTTTCTTAAATTTCTTATTAAAAAAATCAAATCCGTAAATGTGACACTGACACTGAAATTTGGTCTAAATCAACTATTTGTTGTAATAGACAACAACCTTTATAACCTTATAACCTATTAACTATTGTATAAATCTTTATAAATACGAATAAAGATAACGTACCAAAAGATACAATCATTGCTTAATTGAAAAACTAACAGTACTCTTCTCAGTAGCACTTTTGTTCGGGTCAATCAGACCGAGTCAGGTAGTTGAGTGGTCCAATTATCGCGTAGGCAGATTTAAATCGATGAGAGCCTTGATAGCTTGTAGGATTTCATCCAATTATATGTAGAAGGCTTTGTTGTTGGCTGTGTGAATGTGACGATTGATTGCTAAGTGTGCCAGGACCAATAAAAAAATAGCAGTTGTCGGTTTCGATTGTCTTTGGTTTTTTTTTATGCTAGTATCTGGGGGTACGGTAGTGCTCCCGTCAAGACGAGTCAAGCGAAACGCAAGGTCACTACTTTCCTGAGGCTACTGTCACATGGGCGTAAGGTGAAAAATGTATTTTGCCACCGTCACATGGGCGTAAGGTGAAAGAATTATGTTGTTCACATCACCCTTTAGTAATCTACTGCTAGACTTAGGCCTAGGGATAGGATTTGTATCAAGTTTTCCTTCTCTTTGCAGTGCTGTTGTCCTGCGTAGTTTACTCCCTTAGTCGGCTCTTACGATACCCATGGGATGAATGGGGGTGGCGACACTCCGTATTCTTAATCCGTCACCACACGGACATTTACTGTTCATGACTTTTCTATTATACTTATATACTGTAAGGAAACGGCCAAGTCACATATTTTGACTAAGGTGTAGAGTTTGTGAAGTTAGGACGTGTAGAGTTAGAAGCTTAGCTCGACATGAGATCTGATAACTTTTTGACAGTACCAGCCATATTGTCGTCTTTGCAACATTTTACATGAAAATGTTTTTAGTGGGATTTTTAATTTTAATAGGCATCAATAACATTAGGATGAAATGTAATAATTCATATGAATGTTTAGTATATGGATTTAATTAAGGACCAAATAATTACGGATTACATACTAACGAGCATGTGTTATTATATTAGAGACGTCGAACTTTCCGGTCCAACTGCTAGTCAGGTATCCGATCCTAACCTTACAAGTAATTGCTTATATGCCATAATCTATTCTTAAAAGTAATATCCCTTTCTATTATTTCTTGACCAGTTAAGAAACTGTTACTGTTGACTGCACGGATGGCGTAGTAGTTTAAGCGGTCGCCACAACGCTTACTGCTACGCTGAGTGTTGTGGATTCGATCCCAACATGGGACGACACTTTGTGTGATCCAAAAATTGTTGTTCTGAGTCTGGGCGTTCTTTGTGTCCGTTTCGTGTATGTTTGTAAAAGTCTCCAGCGACACAGGATATATTCCTAATGCGCAGTTGTCTTTTTTTTAAAGAATATATAATACCAGCAATCCGCCCCGGCTTCGCACGGGTGCAATGTAGATGCTGCTGCAACTAATGTAACTTTGAAATTCTCGGATTTTCTCAACGATGATATTCATTTATTATACATATAAACCTTCCTCTTCTATCAGTCCCTCTATTAGTGAAACCGCATCAAAAAGCGACTTTATACTATGTAAAGATATTTAAAATCTAAATGTCTGTTTCTAAATAGATTAAGTTTTTATAGTTTTGCTATCTTTATTTTGTAAAATATTTTATTAAGCTGCATATTTCATTATTAAAATTTATTGAACACAATATATTCTTGTTTTAGCATGTTCTTGAGATTGATCTTGAGACATCTTTTAATATTTAAACACATAATAAACATTTTTTTTTTCTCAATGACAGCATTAGAAATGTGTTTTCTTTTTACTTCGTTGGTGTAATAGTGTTACCACAAGAAATAATGGAACAGTTTTTTTTTTAATTTGTGTGTTTAATTTCAGTCAGATAGAAAAAGGGGTTCACTTTCTGATATAGTTGTTATTTAATTGAAAAAGCAGAACGTTCTCAGTTTTCAATCTTTCACTTGAGGTGTAAAATGTTACGAACAACTGTTTCGTGCCTTAATAGAAACATATTTTTAATCGTTTATTTAAACTGTTCACGTCAGTACGTCACTGCGTACGTTACTGTACTGAGGCAGTATTAAGGTCTGAGGCACTCACTGCTCGACAATTTTCGGGTGATGCAAAGAAAAGTAATTAGCCACATTGTAAACGCAAAAATTGCAAGGGATACAACAAAGTAAACAATTCCTTAACTTCGGCAAGAACACTAAAGTTAATAAAGAACAAAGTAATTATTAACTACACCTTACTTAAATATATGTAACACATCGTAAACTTAAATACACATAGACATACTTAGACATGTAGCATATAGAGCAAATCACACTTTGAAAGTAACAGTTAATATCGTTATTAAATTAATAACTGGTAGTAATTAAATTGAAAAACGTGTTTTCCAATGCACTTTCGTTGGCTTAACTGCACTTAAATATGCGCATTCTCGGAATACCACTATAAGATTGCAGGAACTTGTCAGGTTTTGTCTCGTTCTGTTCTGTTACTTGTCTCGTCATTGAGGAACACATGAAATCGAGAGTTAATAATAAAACAGTTGCAATACAAATGCAACTCCTAAATCGACGGCATAAGCGTCAATTTCAATTGTATCATAATTTGGTGCATTATAGAACTTGTATATCCACGTGCCATCGGTTGGTAAATTACTTTACTATACCAATATATTACCTACTTATGTTTCACCACTACCACGTTTCTTGCTGCAAATAAAAATAAATTTCTTAATTCAATACAAATCTAATACATAGACAACTCTACGACTTCATATTTACAAACTAACCTTTTTATTTTAATAGCATTCTTGGAAAGTAGTCCTCAATTTAGAGTCGTTTCACACTTTGTTTACAAAGTCAAAACAATTAACGAAAATTGTTTCGACAGCAATCAGTTCGGTCACCTACTTAAATCTAAATAAGCAAGTCATAAAATTCCGTGATCATAACATTCGTCACGTCCTTTACGTTTGATTAAACTGATCTATCATCTATTCGACCTTCATGTTCAGCCAACTGAAAACATTTAACTTCAATTCACTAATATTATTCTATTGTTCGCAGGTTCGACGATCTCTGAAATTGCGGGGCCGTCGCAAAGAAAAAGAGAAACTACCCTCAGGCATAACAGCTGACTACACAGCATCGTTGTTCGCTCATCTTGAACAAGACTCTAATTATTCCTCTTATCCACTCATACCTACCTCAGGATCTTTCTCTAATCTTAGCGATGAGAACAACCATCTTTCGCCTGGATACCCTGCAACCCACACCTGGAATAAGAAAGAAGGAGTTCTTCAGTCAGACAGCTCCGAAACATCTCTTAATTCATTGAACAACCCAAATAACGCTAATACCAGTCCTAGACAACCACCAAATCTACCTCCTATACCACCTCGTCCTCCAAAACGTGGAATACTGAAAGGTCCACGTCTAAGCAATACTAGTTCAAATTCCGTAGAGAACAATGTTCAAAGTACTGATACTGTTGATAACATTAACGGTCAGGATACTAATTTATTGGCCCGAAATACTCAAAAAAACGAGCTCATTTCATACGGTATTCCGCCTTCTAAAAGTACTTCTTCCAGTGATGATATGCAACATGTTCAGAATTTTACCAAAAAAGTTATTCATAGTCCTGTGGAAAATCAATACAAAAATTATAAAAATGGCTCTAACAACCCATCGATCACTACTCAGGATCTTGACGAGGCACCAAAGACTAACGGAAACAGCTATCTTGGCGTGACATCTACATCTCCAAGTGCTGATTCCTTAACTGATACGACAACTAATTCTTCTTTCGCTACTCCACCATTTTCTACCTCACCCGTTGGCGAGTCCCAAGGATTTCATAGATGGTCTCGAACTAGCAACTTCGACGATGTATATCTACCATTGCCACCTTTATCTCCTCTACAATTACCTAAGCCAAGAGTACTTACAATCCAAAGACAGAAAGCTCCAAGAAATGATTTTGGCTTCAGCCTTCGAAGAGCTATGATCCAAGAGAGAATTTTCATTGGAGACGTTAATGGCCATGATTCTGTCTTAGTGAATGGTGACAACAAGTGTAATAACCTAGGAACGATCACAAAACTGAATTACAAAGCTGTAATTTTAGCAGAACCAGGTACTTATCCAGGGGCCAGTGAGACTGGGCTTCTGCCTGGTGACAGGCTGATAGAAGTAAATGGTGTAAATGTAGAAGAGAAAAACAGGGAAGAAGTAATTGATCTTATTAAAGGGAGTCAGGATTCTGTCACTATAAAGGTAAGCCTTTCTTATGCGATAAAATTATAGTTGTACTATCTTGAAGCTTGCACTGCGCTTGCAGTGCCAGTTTCTTCGTAAATTTAAAGTTTGATTGAATATTAAAGCTACCAATATTTAATTCACAACGATTTAGTCACCATTTATGGAATCTAACACAAAGTTTATATTTTCATTCCGGCCATTTCAAATGATAAAAGCAAAATTAACACTATTTTGTTACGTGAGAACGATAATCATTCTCTAATCTTGACCGTCATAACGATTTATTAATTTATACACAATTTGACCAATATATGGACAATAAAATATTATAAATGCTCATTTTATTATGAAATATTTTAAATGTCAATGGCATTAAGATATCAGTTATTAAGAATTCAGAAACAAAAATACTCAGATGTCGTAATCGTTTAAGTAGGATTAGCGTGAACTACTAGTAAGTTCAACCTTAAATATTAGAATATAGATTGTAGTTTAGATTCTAGTGCAATTTACTTTATTCTTATTCTGCAACATTCTGTTTCGACACTGATACATTTTTGTTAATGTTTTAACGTATCATATTGTAAGTTTTATGTATTTCAAAGAACGTTATTAATATTACATACAATCGTAACACATTTAATTAATTAGGTTAATTTTGAATCCAGCAATAAGAATATTAAATTATCAATATACATAAGTTTCCAGTATTAAACGATTTCCAATAATAATAGAAGCTCTGGACTCTCCTTATTGCGATGGTATTTTATCAGAGAAACCATTTGTAAGTTCATTGTGTAGGTATACTCAACATTTCATTCAGATAATATTTAGGTCTGTGTAACAACGATGCCCGTCAGAAAGGTTGGATTATTAAGTTTCCTTTGCTTGATCTCTTTTATCTGGTATCTTATTTTCGATTCGATTCTCATTCTTATTTTTAATAACATAATCGCTTACTATTACTATTAATAGCACACAAAAAAGAATATATAATTTGAATTACAAAGTAGTACACAAAAAAAACAATTCTGAAATACAATTTGCTAATTATTTAAACCTAGAGCTTAAAAAGTGTCCATGAGTTTGTTGCTCGATTTCTTCGCACAAGGATCATGCATTTGGATATGCGCGGTTATAGATTGACACATGCAAAAAATATGTTATCTGTTTGCCATTTTCTGTTGCATTTCCACCTGTTTTTGCGGTGACTTCGAGTGTTAATCGATATCGATATTTTGAAAATCGATATTTTTTGTATCTTTTGAAGAACTTCCTTCCCGCTAAAACTAAAGTTTCGCTTATGCATTCCTTAATTATGCACTTGATCGACTATGGTGGTGTGTGTTATTTGACCTAAATGCAGTCCTTCTCACTAAACTAGGTCGCCTTCTCAATAACTGCATTCGATTCATTTTCAATCTTCGCAAGTATGACAACGTGTCTGCTTTACGTTCCCAGCTGCAATGGCTCCCAATTCGTCAGCGCCGCAGTTTGCGAGCACTGACTTTTCTCTGTTTTTTCTCAACTCTCCACCGTTACCTGAATACCTCGTACCCCACTTCCGTTTCATATGTCAATCACGACCGAAATCTTAGGTCAACAAACAATTTGCTTCTTCTATACCAACTCACACCTTAACTTCATCAAGTCCTCCTTCTACGTCCAGTTAGTTCTTCTCTGGAATGCGCTCCCTGCCGAAATCAGGATGTCCTCAAACCGTCTTGTATTCATCATGTAAAGTATGAGTATTTTTAGATTATATTAAATTTATGTATGTATGTTTATTTATGTATCTGTATTTATATATAATGTGTATATCTCTGGACTTCAATGATGCTAAATTTAATATTTTACACCTCACCTCACCTCATTTTACGCATCATATTTCTACACCACCTGAAGGTGGCCTGGGAAAGAGTGCCTCATGGCATTAAATCTGTCTTTGTACAACATGTGCATTAAGTTTTAAATAAATAAATAATTGCAGAAATCAAGCGTACTTTCGTGGCCCTCTTAATATCTGACCTAACTGTTATAACAGCAAAAAAATATTCACAGGTGCAACCCATAGCGGAACTCTGCGAGTTGTCGCGAAGGCGCGCAGCAGACGGTGGAGGAGACGTGGATCTCTCAGATAGCAACGTACGAGGCGGTACGCTTAGTAGATCCGGCAGCAGAAGGTTCACTACATCACAGGTAGGTGGGCAAAAGAATCTAGAGGCAATAAGCATTTTATTTTTTTTATTTGATGTCAAATTAAAGGTCTTTGTATAAAAGTAGAAACAATGCCCAGATTTTTCTTGAACTTTCGATTTTATGCTATTGTTGTGTTTACATAAAGAACCACAAAACTGAATACGTATTTAAAGTCACATACCACAACAGTAAATTTGGATAGAATAACTGCATGAGTTCGGAATTATTTAAAGCGTTTCATTTTTGAAGTATTTAAGGAAAAGTATGAACGAGATAATCATATTTATACAAGTATTTACTTTTTAACGGTGTTCGTATAAAACGAATAGTTATTATTTACAAGTTGGACTACTCAAGCAGCGCCAGTCCAAAATTGCAAAAATCACTTTCAAATGTTCCTACCAGTACGACTTGGATATAACGCAATTGAGCTTTATCAGTTGGTTGGTTGGATTAATTTTTAAGTGATAAAAAACAATAACATTTTCTTAATCTGAAAACGCATGTATTATTGCTTCCAAATGTCAAGGTCTTTTGTTTTTTTTGGAACTTTGTGACCCTCCCACTGCTTTATGTCACGCTCAAATCGTCAGATTTTTTAAAATGTACTAATGTGTATGTAATTGACTCTACTTAGCTTAATCTTACACACTCGAGTATTTCTGTGTACCGATATTTTTTTAACTAATCTGATAGGCTGCTCTAGACGCTCCCCCTTATATGCCGGGTTCATTTATGGAGGTACTCAACTGGGTGTAAGGTATTCCTCTTTATGTTAATCTGCCACGCTTCAACCCTGCTCGTTATCAGATCACATTAACTGTAGTCATCTCTTAAGCGGATTCATCCACTAGGCCTGTTATGCAGTTCCAATTCAGCAGGGCTGCGTTGAAAATATAAATGAATCCTTTTTTGTTATAACTATACCACTGGAATGACCTTTATGTAAATATACTTACACCTGCTGACTTTCACTGCGCACCAATTTGCGATACGCTAACAAGTTCTGTTCAATTTTTACAATCGTGTTGCAATTGCAACCTTGCTGAGTGGAGCGGAAGAGAGTGGAGTAGTAGCAGGTATAGCTGGCCATAATATTACTTATTCTTCAAGGTACTCTATGCAGGGCTTCGTTTTAGACCATTTAGTTAGCTTACTCAAAAAGGTATTAAGCAATTGTTTTGTGTTAAGAGTCATTCTCATAGTTCCTGTCACTATTTTTTATATTTAGAACATAATCATTCTAAATATTAAAAAAATCTTTTTATAATTGGCTTTTATTTAAGCCATGTAATAAAATGATAAAATAAGTCAAGGTTATGATGAATCAAAATCAAAAACAAGCAATCTCTCAAACCTACTTCAGTTTAAATAGATTGATGGTTATGTAATTACATGCCGACGGATGTATTTTCTTTATAAATTGCGATTGAATTCGGATACAAAAAAAAATAGTGAGCCTTACAATACTAGTATTATATTATCTGTAACATCTGACATCTAACCTATCATTGACTTGACAGATCTAGCATTTGGCGCGCTTATTGGGTAAATAATAAAAAAAGTTAATCCTAATTGTGAAACAGTAAAATATTTCATAACACCTTGCGCATTTTCTGGAAATGCGAATAACTTTAATATGTTAAAACTAATATAATAACATACTTAATACACATTCATTTAATAGTATTGATAAATAGCTTATTAAGTTAACTAATTAATTTGGAGCTATCACATATGGGCCGGTTCGACTGGTTTGATACATGGGTCTCACAGAAACCGGTGTTAAGCTATTCTTTCGGTGTTTTAGAGGTTAGGCCCCTATTTCTGAGGGTAAGTGGCATTCAAAGGTCGGCCATGTAATTGCCTCTATTTTAACTGTAGCTTTTTTATGTTTTTTTCTAAATAGGTAGGTGGTGTACGGTATAAATTAAAAAGTTTAATTGCGTAATATCTGGCGACGAAACAATGTTATTAATTGATACTTCCTTATCATTGTTTGATAATCTATATACATGCCTGGCAAAGACCTTTTTGAACAGATCACAAGATCCTTGTGTTCTGTTCACGATGTGTAGGTGTTGACATACTAATTAAAAACAAAAACACGACCAGTTAATTAAAACGTGATGTCACATGATAAGATTTATGAGTTTGTGTCCGAATGCACATTGTTCTATACATTTTTTTATTTCAATTGGATTTAAAATTGGAATTACATGGACGCTTTCAGTGGTTTGATTTTGGTCAGCTGTGACAGTTCACAGCTGACCAAAATTTTCAAAAACATTTTCTCAGTCAGTACTGAGAAAATGTTTTCATTCAAGACTAACGCTATCTATCGAGAAGTTGCAGATCTTTAAATGTAACTTTCTTTTCTTTCGTGCTTCTGTTAGCTGTGAAACAAAATAAAATCGCACTACAAGCTCATCAGAAATCGGGCCAAACCTCCATTGTTGACCTTCCTACATATGTTTTCACATAATTATAAACCGGCTAAACATACTTTTTCTCGTCGTTGGATTTGAGATCGACACAAATATAAAAATAATGCAGCAGAGCTGTTCATAGATTTAAAAAGAAAATAATATCTTTTTATATATCAGTACATGTTGTTTACATTTACTGATATAAATAAATTTATCCTTTTCAAAGGCAGGCAACGTGCTTCTGAGTTGCAGGCGTTCATGAGCGGCGCCAGTCGCTTGCCATTAGGGCAGGAGCCCCTCCTGCCGCTCTTCCATAAAAAAAATGTTTTTAACGAATAGTGAATGATATAGCTAACAAACAGATTTTATACGACCGGTTTTGATTAAATGGTAACTAATTATTCAAAACTTAAGTTACAGTTTCAGTCATTCACTTTGAAATATGAAAGTCGGAGCAATGTGTAAGCTACGCACTTAAAACTATAACGTTAGAATATAAAAAAAACAATAATGTAGCTTAATGAAATTATTGGCATAAATGTACAATTATTATTAATTATATTATATTATTATTTTTTATAATGTAATCATTATAAAAAATAAAATTAGTGGATTTTTCGGCACTTAAATTTATCTTTTATTGACTTTTTCTCCAAAATCAAAACTGTGATTAGTTTTGTTGTTATTATATCACAGTCGTGTTCTTTGTTTCATTTAATAATATATCGTAATATAAATGTTCTGTGCAATGTATGTTATGTATAGATATCACGATGCATGCCAAAACAATTAGTTGAGTGCGTTGAGCACGAAATGACATGATTTAGAATTGGTTTCCACTAACCTACATTTTGTAATCATAGTTTTTCTGAGTACCGTGATCTTCGTCGTGAATTAACGGTTATTGTGCAATACTTAATAGTAGTATCCAAAAATAGAACGAGATTATGTTTTTTGTTGGTAATTCTGAGCTGGGACCTAAACGCTAATAGTGAGTATTTGATTAGCGTAGTTTAAAGACAGTTTTGAATACGAGCATCGAGATCGTGTTAAGCATATCTTTCCATTATCAGACCGAAGTAAGTGCGTCAAACGATATTAGAAAGTAGAAATGATCCAGATATCTTTCAGTAGATAGAGTGTATTAATTAAACAAGTTAACAGAAGTCAAAGACTACAATAGGGAAAGCTACTCAAAAGAAAGGAAAGTTATTATTATTTTTCTGCCTCATTACCAAACTGTTTTGGGTTCGGTGCAATGTCTGTCTTTGCCAAAGGCTTGGGTTGGTTTCTTTAATGAAATGATATTTATTTCTGCCAGTAAATCTTTTCAGATATTTTTACAAGTCGGACTTTACAGCTAGAAGGCGCCGGCATTTCCTAAGACTCACTCTGGGAATAAACGCCGAAACAATCCACTGAGTTGTCTTTTTTTAAGTCTGAGTACAATGTTAAAGAGAACTATGTGATTGCAGTTTAGGGTCTGGGTTGGCCTTTTAAAGAGAGGACCATGGGCGACCGCAATATTTTATATTTTTTTTAGCATTTCTCTCTACTGCTCAAAACTAATGAGACTCAAGCATGAAATTGAGAAAAGGGCCCGTAATTGATCAACAGAAAAGGAGTGGTCATCATGATAATGCCAGACCACACTCAGCAAAAATTGATAGAGCTTAGTTGGCAAGTCTTAATGGGCCCACCATATAGTCCTGACATTGCCACTCCAGATTTTCACCTGCTTCGGTCTCTTTAGAATTCTTTGGTAGTGTTATGTTAGGTGTCTAAACTACATGTCGCATTTACTTGATCAAAAATCCCAAGGTTTCTACAGTAACAGTATTAGGTCACTACTTACAAAATGGCAACAAGAAAAAATGACACATACAGGTATATCATAATTTAAGTTTGAAAAAATTTACCTGAATTTTTATTTTAAATACGAATAAATTTATTTACCCCTGGCCATAAGGACAATAATTTTATATCCGACTGCGCCAGAAAGGTTATGTTTTTCTTGTTTATGTTTTAAACATGAAATATGTATATGTACATAAAAAGTAAACAAATATCGCCTGTATATGTTGTATTATTTTGTGTTGTCATGCAATATCGGGAAGTGTAGCGGTTTTGCGGTTCACTCTTTACAGTTACGTCATCAATGTCATAATGTGTGTCAGTACAATATTTCTAAGCGGTTGGCGCTGTGATATCGGTTAGGGACATTAGTTTAACACGCAGTTCTGTCGGCGCAGTTGTTCAAGTATTTTAATTGTACATTTTTTAATAAAATGTTCTATGTATCTGACTATTACTGATTCTGACTGCTATGCCAGAGGTCGTGGATTCGATTTCCACCCAGAATAAATAATTGTGAGATGATTACGATCCATCTGTTCATAAATATATAAGTTTATGTATTAGCAGTCTGGTTACGATAGCTTTACTTTACCTAGTTTGGGTTCAAATGACCGTTTAAAACCTGTGTCAAGCTATGTAGGCACCTGACCTTCTTTTATTTTGATACATATCTACTATCTTTGAACTAAGGCGACGGTGTAAGCTAGCGGTGGAGTCAAATCTATGCTTGGACGAAGTCATAAATTATTTTTATTGCAATTTAATGAATCGAAGATCCTTAAAAGATAATTATCCCCAGTTCACCAAAACGAACCTTGATGAACTTGTATGATCGCTGAACTTATTGAGAGACTATCGATAGGGATTAGTTATCCACCACGCCACCCATGCGCAACTTGATAGTTATTGTATGGTATATATGCAAGTTTATGATATTTTCAATCTTGCTGAGATGAGGGGGAGGGGTAGACAGTCAAGGGCCCCAATGCATTCACATATATCATGGTTTTTGTGTTTTATGACTACCAAGTCCACTACTTAGTCCAAAATTAAGTTACATATTGAACCAGTTATATAAAAAAACATTGATACCTAGATTATTTGCATTGTTTAAGAGAGTAACAATCAATAAACTTTTGCTGTGGATGAAATCATTTCGTCATGAATTAATATAAACTAACTTGTTAACAGATTCGTTTTAGGCGAACGATTGTCAACGAACACGTATGACGTAAACTCAGTTGACAAATGCATTCATAAAATCAAGATACAAGTATTGTCATCACTCGTCGTCATTCTTCATTATCTACACAAGTGAGGAGCATATTAAACGGTTCACTCGAGTTTAATTTTTCAATTGTCAAATAACTTCCACTGACGATTAGAATCAGAATCTTTTTCAGAAAAGGCTCTTGGAAAGGCCTCTCCATAGAAAGGAGATTTTGCTATACCGCGACTGTACTGGCCAAACGGGTTGCTATAGGGTTTATGTCAAGTTTTCCTTCTCTTTGCAGTGCTGTTATTTTGCAGAGTTTTCTCCTATTGTCGGCTCTTACCACTCTCTTACGAGATGAATGGGGATGGCGACACACCGTATTCTTAATCTGTCACCATATGGTAGCTAACGGGCTCTGATTTCCAACTTTCCTTAACTTTTATCCGAGTAAAATATACTTATAACATTCTTTTTTGAACACCTGACAAAGTGTATCATACAAAATATCATGAACAGCTGAGTAGTTAAGCTAAGTAGATAAGTAGGAAAGCTTAATAAACAAATAAAGCTCACACCCACTTATAATATTAAATAAAATTATGTATATATAGTATATATTTCATAAGTTAAGACTTTATTTAGTGATCAAACTGCCACATACCCACATACACCAGCTTAAAATATTTCAACTCCTTCCATAGTTTGCCTGGAATAAATTGCTGCAAGCGATAAGATCGCCCTTTGTAAATTATTTTTCCTATACCCACAATTAAAACTTTATAATGTCTGTAAAAACCCTGGTATAGAAATAAAGTATTTTTGATCTATCTAGAATATTAAATTAAATGACGTAAGTAGGGTTTTTTTACAGACGTATAACAGTTACGCCTATTACAATAATACCGTTATATTTCCAAAAACCTAAATAATCTTAACAAATATGCCCTTCGGTGTGTAATGGTAATCTCAGGACCCCACGCTAGGTTGGTGCTATACAATGAGTCATGTGTGTAAGGGTGAGTTGATTGAATTGAGTTCTGGGGGTCATTTCGTCTTATTTGAGATAATTTAAGTATAGTGGACCACGATGCCATAGGTTAGTTATAGTCCACAATATTGATTTTTCATTATTGTCAGAGACAGGGTTGCCAACAAATGTCACAAAAAAATGAAGAGACTATTTTTTTCTATTTTTCATTTTGTAATAAATTTTATACTAAGATTTTATACGAAGACGAAAAGGTATTGAAATTACACTACATAGCCAAAATTGTTTTCCAGGCATATATATATTTATTATGAAATCCATTCCAAATCCGAGCCTCCGTTCTTCTATCTAACTCATTCGTTTATTTTTTTTATCAAACTCAAACTCTCTGTATTTCATTTTTTTTTTAATTTTTTGAAATCGTCTTTTATGTAGACTCTAAAGTCATAGATTAACACACAAAAGCAATCTCTGTTTTGTCAAATAGTAAGCAAATAAATTTTAATCCCATACAAAATCTATGATATGCCTCTGCAGGAGGAGGACTAAAAGGAAAAAAAACAATGAAGAGAAAACAAGATTAGAAAAAAAAACGAATAAAAGAGAAAATGAAGTGAACATAAAAAATTGAAAAAATAATAATAATAAAAAACACACACTAGCCACACTACATTTTTACTTAAGAAAGAAATGCCTGCGCTAATTAATCCCAAGCATTCTTGTCTTCTATGTAATCCACAATTGAGTAGTAGGCCCTCTGGCACAAGCCACGTTTTATTGCGGATTTAAATTTGTTAATACTTAACTCTTGAATATTATTTGGGATTTTATTATAAAATCGGACACATTAACCTCGAAAAGACTTGTTTATCTTTTTGAGCCTAGAGGCAATCGATTATTTTTTTTGATACACTGAATTGTCATCAAATATTAGAGATCAACTCATTTTCGACCTTCTCAAGTTATACAAAACGTGATTTCCTTACGCACATTTCTTATGTTTTCACGATTTTCTTTCTCTCTACATTATCCGGTATAAAACGAGGCACGCAGTTAAATTTGTACTAAAAACAATCGCTATAAATAGCTTTTTAACCGACTTCAAAAAGGAGGAAGTCGTCAATTATATATATTTTTATGTATGTTCGGGCATAACTCCGTAATTTATGGACTGATTTGCGAAATTCTTTTTTGTTTGAAAGGGGTTTTTTTCCGAAATGGCCCATTTTAATTTCATATAGATCTGATGATGAGTGTTAGAGACAGAGAACGGCATTCTTAAAAAAATACGGCAAATGAACCGCGATTGCTACTAGGTTTTTAGTGCTCTTTGTTGGTATTGTTTGAAGTCGATTCAACTTTATAAAAAGGATTTATCTTGTTCATTTAAACTTTTGGACTTTACCCATTTGTTGTGTTGTTTTTGGACTACTCTTTCCCACAGGCCCACTACTACACTCCCTACTCCTCCTGATGAATCAGTCAGTCAACGAGAGAAAGTAATTTTTTTATGTATAGATTTACAACTACACTATTCTGGATCTCCCCGTTAATTTATCGTGCATTCAATGCAGCTACTCAGTGGGGAGGCCTTCATTCACTGTACCTAGGGTACTTTACACAGCTTTGATATCCCTGTGAGAGGCATATAGATCTACATTATTCTACATAAAGAGTTCTGCACCCTCTATTGTTGAGACCTAGCTGTCTCAACAATATAGGGTGCAGAACTCTATATATCTATTGCCCGTGGCTTCGCTTGCGTGATTATTTCGTGTTTCTGACTTTGAAAATGTTGAACTTTCATGCAACCGTTCATCCCTTATTTTACCTCCTAAGGGGTAAAATTTCCGAAACTCGGTGATGGTTACTTTCCATCAGGTGACCCATCTGCTCATCTGCCCCGATGCAGAATTGCAGGTCAAAAAATGTAGTCGCTTTTACATATTTTTGAACTATACCTATAATAGCACTATATTATATGTCTTGAAATTTAGCTTTCCGAAATGCTTCTACTTACAAACTTTGCGTATTCAAAATGTTATGAGCAAATCATTCTCGTATTAACATAAAGATTACAGTTAGAATATATTCCTAATGCGGGAGTTGTCTTTTTAAAAAAAAAAAAAAATATGGTCAGAATAATTTATAAGTTAAATAAGAGAAACATGTTTTAATACGTGACAGCAAACGAGTGACCCTTGTCGTCTGTTCAACTACTGGCGGTTCTTCAAAAGTACTCCACTGCACCACTTCAACTTTGAATGCGGCGTGAAATTGTAGCTAAAACTGAAAATTCGTTCATTAAACCTGCAGAGATCGGCGACCTACGCTGGCGTGTCTAGACAGCGTATATACCTACTCTAGCTTCATAGTAAAACTTGCATAGTTCAATAAGCTTTTATACTCGTAGTATGTACAGGCATAAAATAATATTTATTACCATGTTACTGTGAATAAAGGATATGCCTACCAGTAATGGATGGTCTGAATATAATGGATGCATGCTTTAGATTTTAGTAAATAATGTAACAACTACAGGCTGTTCGTTAAATAAATAAATAGCGATATTACATAATATGTACTATACTATACTAAACTCTAGCTGCAAAGTTTGTTTGTTTGGTTGAATGCGCTAATCTCAGGAACTACTGGTTTGAATTGAAAAATTATTTTAGTGTTGGATAGCCCATTTCTTGAGAAAGGCTATATAATATAACATGACGCCACGACCTATAGGAACATTGAATAATGTTGCAAAAACGGAGCAAATTTATTCCTTTTGAGAGACGCAGACAAAGTTGGGCAGGTCAGCTAATGTAGTACTTACATACGTATGGAATGAAGACGATATATTCGTCTTCATTCTATACGTATGTGTTCGGTAAACGCAGTGCAGGAGGCCCACAGGCCAGGTGGAATGACGATTTGCGTAAGATGGCTGGCTGGAGCTGGATGCGAGAAACCGAAAACCGATCAAAGTGGCGTGCCATGGGAGAGGCCTATGTCCAGCAGTGGACTGCGATAAGCTTATATGATGTGTGCAATTTGATGTGTGCAATTGTTTGTTAATGAACTTCCATGTTCAGGCGAAGTATAGCGTAAATGTTGTTTTGACGGGACATCAGATATTAAAAGCCCAAAAAAAAATTGAGGCTACCTATTTTTAAGCGACTTAAAAAGGTTATCTAGCTAGCTAGGTAAAAAGGATTTACCTTGTTATAATCACTTTTTAAAACTCTCCATTTTGATACCTCACTCGGTATCTAGATAATGTAACCATTAACATCATGATCTACACTAAAATACCCTTTTAATTAAGTTTTTAAACGGGCACTAGGAACACATTATTAGCATTCACAAAATTTAATTCTAACTCATGTTACGAGTGCGTTCACGTTATAAAATTTAGTTGGAAAGGGAGCGAACCCCTAACCTCAATAACAAGTCTGGAAATATAAAGCTTCGTACACGTTATGTAGGTACTATACTAGAATTTTGTATACATATAATCCGACCGTTTACACGAACTACAGTACCAACACAATGGTTTATGCGAAACTACGAGTAAAACTACACGATGCAACGTTTTCATAAACAATACCTACCTCCGTTATTGTACCATTCACTATTCAGGCGTATGAATGAGAAATACGTTGTCTATGGTACTGTAGACGACTGTTTTCTTTTATACCACATGTTATTAGAAGGACCGAAACGAGTAATCTACCTTAATATCAAGTTTAATTTTAATCTTTTATTATACTAATACGGTACGATAGTAGTAAGAATACGGAATGTCACTACCCCAATTCATCCCGTGGGTGTCGTAAGAGTCGACTAAGGGCGCAAAACAACGCAGGATACCAGCACTGCAAAAAGAAGGAAAACTTGACACAAACCCTTTTTGACCGTCACCCCACCGGGGTTTGCGGCGGGGTGGTGTGTCGGACTCGGACCGACTAAAACCACACGGTGTGCCACTCTGCGCCTGTAACAGGAGGGATCCGGGAACAGCTGTTGTTAAGACATCCGGACCCCTCCTAGCGCCAGCCCGCTCCTGGTGCGGGCTCCGTCTCAAAATTCTACTCTCTTTAGGCGACGTCCGGCACACGCGGACGCCGCCCCCTCGCGGCTGGCCAAACTAATGCGGGTGGAGGGGAAACCCACCCCGTCCACCCGCGGCCACACTCAGGGCGGCATGAGGCGGTGATAGGCGCGCCTCCGCCGCCCGGTTCGCCGGCGGCGGATCGGGTCCGAGTGGAGGTCGTCCTCCCGGGCCTTCTCCGCCGCCTCCTTCTGCGAGATTACTTCCTCGCAGAAGGTTGCGACCGCGGTAAAACAACTGTCGCTACCGGCCATGGAGCGTACTACGGCCGGTAGCGAGAGATCCACTCCGATGTTGACGTTAGTGTGTAGTTAGTTAGTTAGTGTTGGTGGTATAGTAGGCCAGAACCTCCTCTCTAAGGAGAGGCCTATGTCCAGCAGTGGACTATAAAAGGCTGTTGATGTGATTATACTAATATAATAAAGTTTTTTTTTCAAACAAAATATTCTTTTTTGTTTCATTAAACACGCTAATCTTTATATCTATCTGTCAGATTTGAATAAATAATTATTGTTGTATCAAGTATTCGAGGAAGGTTTCAGGCTATGTTCACGCTACGACCCTAACATGCGAGGCAATTAGCAGGAGAGGGTGAAAACAGGGCACGGCTAGTGTTATTAACAAATGGTAAAAATCTTGTGATCCAAATACACTACTGCATGTATGTATGTTAACAGTATACATATAAGTACCTAATAGTTTTATTATGAAAATTTATACGTTTTATAAATCGCCAGAAAAAAAAAACATATTTTTTAGAAATGACTCATAGCTCTAGAACAAAAAAATGAAGTAAATAAATAAAATATTATTTCTTTTATTTTTACGTGAAGAAGCATGTAGGTACTTGGTATCACTTGTGACTCTCAGTTGCAGGTGTCCATCGTTTGCCCTTCTATATCATAAAAAAATATTAATACTAAAATATATAAACTTCCGTCTCCTAATTGTGTTCGTTATATCCCAGTAACACGTACAATTGGGGTTGCTAAAACGCTAATGCAGATAATAAATAAAAATAATAATAAATTTTATTCTTATAATAACTTTATTTATCAATAAACAAGATCAGTAATACCATATCTGTTTAATAAATCATTTTTAAAACAATCTTGTTCATATTTTAAGAACTAATATTCTACTCGCTACAAGTCTTTGTCACAAGTAAAATTCATTAACTTTTACATAATTCAATTCTTGAATGTGATAATGAGAACCATTTTTGGGGCCAGTAATTGCCACAAATAAATTCACTAACAATCTCTCATTTTCACTTAGAATTATACTGCAATGTTATTGCAAACTCGCACCCCTTATAGATGAAGATAGAAAGATCATTTCTTTACTACCAAAGAAATCACATACTTCATTTGAAAGGCGTTCCTCCTCCTTGTCATAAAAGGCACTAAAGTACCTGCTATCTTTTTAGACGGCTGCTTTTGCCACATTAAAAAAAAAAACATCGCACCAGGTTTTAGGATTGGCGGCAAAAATAACAACTAGTATTCCCTGATACAAAATTATTGTTTTCGTTATATCTTAACCTCAGATCATGCCATTTGTATGATCTAAGATATTGACAGTTGTAGGAACTGCAGAAAATAAATGTCGAAAAAAAATATCTAAATAGATATATAGATAATCTGATGACTTAAATTAATAATTTATCATGTTAGTTTTCCAATAATTTGTTAGGTCGCTAAATATGGAATAATTGATACTTTTACCTAGTAGTAATAATAAATTTATTTCAGTGTAGTAATATATAATATACTATTACTGTTTATTATTGTTTTATCCCAATTAAACAAGAAAAAATATGTTATAAGACTTTTGAAATTATGTTGACACAATATTAAATTTGTATTGTACATGTTATGATACATAACGAGATCCTTATTGTAGCCTCATTAATATTAACAAAACATAATTTTTAGTCCTGTGTCGGATACTACCTGTGGTAATAATCTGACCAATTCTTGCTTTCTAACATTGTCTGTTTCACACTTATTTGGGTCAAACCTTAAGAGTTGACCCTTTTTATAAATTTAGAACAATTCAAAATTATTGCTGTTATTTACTGTGTAAATAAATAAGGTCTAGTTTAAGAAATATACAATAAAGAGATAAATAAATAAATATATAATCTTAAAGTTTGTATCCACTATATTTCAGAAGTTCAAATTCTTATCAAAGCTTTGCATTTCATATTTAGCAATTACATTACACACTTCCATCTTCACTTTAGGTATTAAATTAGGTTGTAATTTCTTGACACTAGCTGCCATACTTCTGAAAAATACATCAATTTCATTGGTATTTTCTTTTAAGATCTTTTCAATCAGTTTATCAATAGTTTTCGATCTTTGTTCTGGCATTTTTTGATCTTCAACGTACTGTACTATTTTGGGACCATTCACTAGTATCGGTTTTGGTAGTATTTTTATTGGCGGTATATTTTTTGGCACTGGAATTGTCTTCTTCCGGCCTGAATTTTTTCTGCTAATTTTTTTTGGGGGCTCATTATTGGCTTCTAATTTTGGCACTAACTTGATGAAGGGCTGCAGAGGTTCTTGAGGCGCATCAACCACAGTGATCTGAAAATTATAATTGTAATATTTAAGTAGTGAAATCACAAAATACTTAATCAAAGTTACTTAGTTTAAACAAGAGTTAAAAGAAATCACTTCACAAATAATCACAGGAATTAAATCATCATAATCATCATCATCACCAACATATAGTTTACTGCTGGACATAGGCCTCTTCTTAGGCAGGAGGTTTCGGCCTACTATACCACACTGGCCAGATGGATTGGTGTAGGGTTTGTTTCAAGTTTTCCTTCTCTTTGCAGTGAGTGAGAGCAAACTTCACAGGACAACAATATTTTGTTGTCCTGTGAAGTTAGCTCTTACGACAACCACTGGATGAACAGGGGTGGTGACACTCCATATTCTTAATCCATCACCACACATTATAGGTGGTATTTTAAATGTTGGGCCATTGCCAGGTGTATAAATTATCTTATTACATGAAATCAGGCTACGGTTACTGCTATTGGTTTTTTTTTTTAGAGAAAAACCATTTCTCATCATGTCTATGGTCTATATAAGTAAAAACCAGATACTGACCTCATAATACTCTTGATTGTCAGTAATGACATGCTGCTCAGTATCAAATTTAGTTGCTTCTTGTGACATTTCCTCCATAGTGGTTTCTGCCACTGAATTATCTTCAGTACCATCCAAGGAGGTTCCATCTAAGAACTGGAGTTTCTCAAAAATGCCCACTTTTGTTTTGTGCATGGTGCCAACACGCTTGCTCCTCATATAGCCATCACGGAGGCCTCTCCAGCGCTTCTTGCATTCTTCAACTAGAATCAGTTAAAGTTGGATTGTTAAATTTATTTTTAAGAAAATAAGTTCTGCCCCTAATATTTTATATATTGCAAACATAGGTGGTATTTTATATAAATTTAACACAGTTACTTTTGGTACATTTTCTAAGTAGTAAGTAGGTTAGTATGTTTATGATTCATATTATTGTTTCATTTCGTTATTACATAAATTATGCAATTCATCATATATCTTTAAATATTTGCTCATTATGAGTAATTTGTTAGCAAAAAGTAGGATTGTTTTACATGAATTTACCTAATTTACTGTCCCTACATATTGTGCATAGCTATTTTTAATATGGCGTTGACTGGGTAACCCCAATTACTAAATTTCATTATCAGTTAGTAGATAGGGACAAGTAACCAATTGGATATAAGGTCAAATTACGGCTTTCATTGGTTGTGTTTGTGTTAACGAATGACAACAATAAACAGCTGATTTTAAATCCGGTGTCTAAAAATACTATCTATTGTGCAATGCATTTGTACGGAATGAATGAGCAGGCACACCCAAAAATAAATGGTTTTACGTTACTATATTAGATTCTAATAACGCCATGAATAGCAGATGTTGAATGTTTAATTATTTACGGTATTCAATTAAATACCAATTCGGTCCTGCAGTTGTCGATTGCAGCACAACAATTCACTCAAAATGCACTGAATGGTCCGAGTCTCACCTGGTTTCGATAATTGCTGTGCTATTTCTTGCCATGTAGATTCCCTCGCTAATATATTTTTCCTCGAAGGATCCAGGACATTGTACAAATAGGAATGTGGTTCCACTAACTCGGCAAGCTTCTCGTCTTCCTCCGTTGACCATCCAACGGCGTTCAGAGGCATCTCCAACCGTCGGTTTTCGCCTGCGTCACAATGTCAAAACAAAATGTCCGCTGCCTATCAGGAACGAAAATAACCGCGCTGCGCAGCACGACGTCACAACTGAACGACGTTTCTCTTTTGTTTGCATGTTCCATCGTTTTCATTGGATGTTGGAGTAGCTCACAAACAACTTGAAGCGCTCGTAGCGCCATCTAGCATCAGATAGCTACATTGCCTGAGCTTGACATTTATGTCTGTACTTGCTAGTTTTTGACGAGATGTACTAGATGGCGTTAACATATAAAAAGATTAGGGTATGTAAACAATCTTCAACATTTTTTATTAAAAGAAGTCCTTACATTTATATTACACTTACGCCTCAATTCCATCCAGGGTAGATAGAGCAGATAGAACGCCATTTTCCATAGTCCTGACTTACAGCTCCCGCCTCATATACCTACTTTCACCAAGACAACACCCGCCGGTTGCCACTGCTTTTAACGAGGCTCTTTTTCAGTAGTAGTACATTTTTTTATGGATGTCTTTTGAGACCTGCCTGCACCGACTCTTCCACTTGGAGCCTTACGAATTGTTTTGGTCATTCGACATCGCGCGTTTACTATAACTTATATAATTAACAACACAATAAAAAAGGACACACAGAAACTGAGATATACACAAGACATAGTTAGTTTTAAATGAATTTGGGCACTATTGTATGCTGATCTCAAATTATACATCAAATCCAAAATTCTAGTGCAAAATTTTTTTTCTCTCTTTTATTTAAGTACGCGTTTGACGTACGTCATCGTTTTTCCCACAGTACATAACATTTTACTTGACCACCGTACACTTGTACAGTTTAAGCTACACGGTTTCCTTATTAAAGTTTCCCCTACTCGTGGGTTCCAAAATTGTGACACGTCCAATTTGCACGGCTATAAATTTCTCCATTCTTGTATCCAACGTTATCCTAATAGTACTCAGGTTCGTTCGTTCGCTTCGGCAATTTATTTACCTACATTATTAATTTTATTTTATTTAGCGTATCCGCGGCAAATTTACGTTACAAAAGTTACAATGAATGAATATGAAAATAAAAGAGAGAATACAATAAAACTAATTCGTTATCTACTTTACTATCATACTACCTTATACTTATTAAGTTCCAGTACTAATTTATGTTACTTAGTTTGTCACTTAATAGTCATTGGCATATCAGGTATTATCGAGTCCGTCCGAGTGAGTGAGGTTATCGAAGACAAAACCGTCGCCTCTCCACTAGACCACTGGGGGAGAACTCAAACTGCGGCAACACACTTGTGTTTTAATATTTATTTCGCCATCTAGTTTCAAACTAAGCAGAGCTTGTACCATGAAAGCTAGATTGGTGGATAGAATACTTATATACACTTTTTTTTTTTGTAAATACACACATATTATACCTAGAAAACACCCAAACTCCGAAACAAATATTTGCAGATCATACAAACACTTGGTCCGATCCGGGAATCGAACCCGAGACCTGAGCACATCAGTCGCATACGCTACCACTGCACCACCGAGGCAGTCAACTTGTGACTCTTTGACTTTCAGCCTGCAGTTGTCCCATACCATAAAAAAACTCACATCTTTCACTGTTATCAACAAGCTTCGAATCTTATCAGGCTATGTTCAAAACTCCTAAATATGTGTTATCTCTGGATTGTTTAAAGTATGTATTATGTACGCCATAGATAAGAAAATGATGTATTCAAGACGCAGGTTATGGAGCATATGAATGATACAAAGCTTTTGGCTGTAAATCTTAGAAAGTTTTATTTTGAAGCCGCGTTTCTACAGTAGTTGTGTATTTTGTTTATTTCAAATATTTCTTTGTCAGTAAAAAAAAATCGCGATGCGATTGACCTTTTGAGCAATGTCTAGTTCTAGTCTTTTTTTTATAATACCAACGCAGCAAAAATGGTCGGCAAATATTTTCACAATATAAAATATAATTACACCAAAACTAGTTCTAGACGAATTAATATTTTTTTCAAACGGTGCCCAGTTAGAAACCATCTTATATAACTAACTAATTAATATAATAAAATAGTCCTAGAGCTGGCAAGAGGATAGGTACTATTTATAGCACTGTGCGTATAATTATTTTGAAATGTCAACATCGAGACCTCATTAAATATTAGCAGAACATTTTCAAATTCTTTCAAATTTTCTTCTCACTTTCAAATTTTTAAATGCTGTGTTAACTTATTTTAATATTTTCCGGTACCTTATTAGACACACCTTAGTCACCTGAATGATTTTTTTGATCTTTTTAAATGGCAAGACTAATAAATAGGGTATCACAAATTTTAGACCGAACGATACGAATCACAAATTTCATTAAGGCCTCATACACTGTCTACGAAATGCTACCAACTCTTTGTTCTCACTCGCAGCTCTACTAAAATCCGAACATTCCATATTCGGAACACTAATTTTCAGTAATATGCGTGCGTTATTTTTATGATACGACACACCTAAAATAAACCAACATCCTAGTTTGTTATAAAGATATAAATAAATTATTCCTTAATGGATTTACTGGTTGGAAGTTGCAGCATCGTGTTACGGATCCCGCGTTTGATGTTAATGACTATAAATCTTAGTAGAAAACTTATTAAAGCCATACAGAGAAGACCGGGGATACACATACTACATAATTTTCTTGAGAAACGGGACATATTGATTACTATCATAATCTAACTTTAATAATTCTTTTTCTTAATTCTAACAAATAATTTATGTTATAATTACAAATAGGCGTCTAGCATTTCTGAAAAACTCGGTTGGTCTTTTATCTGGATTTCCTTGCTTTTACAATACTGTTTACTTTTAAACTCATCTGTTCTTGTCTTGTTACGATTTTTTTTGGGATAGGCGCAATGTGTAAGCCAAAGTTTTTGGCTGAATTTTTGTATAACCGTTCTTCTGTAATCGTTTTCGGAAAGTGATGAGAGGATAATTGATTCTTCCTAATAATCCTAATAATCGGTAAAATATTGTAAAGACAGCATACAATAGTTGTACCTACGAATATTAAACGATACTGCTCGTGACAGATTTTAAAAGGTACTAGGGGATATCAGCATGTCCATCCTATGATTGGAAGGGCCAGTAAAACTATGACGTAAACAAGCCAATTTCAGCTCCTCTAGAAGACTTTTAAAAAGATTTTATTATGTTCGCACTTATCCGTGTGTGCCACTTATCTGTGTCACTACCCCTATTTATCAACAAAACAACAGCACTGCAAAAAGAAGGAAACCGTGAAACAAACCCTATACCACCTCATCTGGCCAGCGTCTTATGGTACTTTTTTTAAGGAGAGGCCTATGTCAGTAGTGGACTAGTAAAGGCTGTTAATGGTGATGATGATGATTGCACTTGAAAAGAATTGCATTCTTTGAAAAATTATGAATTTATTTTACACTATTCGTGTATCTAGAGACATTAGGGATATCGATAATGACTTTATACATTAATCATTTCTCCGGGTCTATGTCAATGTGTGTTACTAGTGACAACTCAACTGTTTGTTGTCTTAGTTAAATTTGAATGTAAGCTTGTCACGCACCGCATACGGATATAAAACGTGGGGTGAGCATCCGATGAAGTGTACATCCTGTTGTCTATTAGCTTATACAGCGTGTTTAATATATATCGCAGGTACGTTTTAGGGAATTAAAATCGATTTAGTTGAAGTTTTGACTGGATCAATATAACAATTCTAATCAGTACAGTGATCAAAATTGTTTACAAAGTAGATCTACCTGTAGGCTAAGGAATAATATTATTTTGGACATCTAACACTCAACGCCATCTAGTTTTAAACTAAGCAGAGCTTGTACTATGAAAGCTAGATTAACTGATAGTATACTAATATACTTTTACATAAACAAAGAAAACACCCAAACTTCAACACAAATATATGCAGATCACACAAACATTTGGTCGCATACACTACCACTGCGCCACCGAGGCAGTGCCGAGCCAAGAATGTTTTTAGTTGAATAATAATAATATTCAAATAATAATAAATAACTTAAAGACTAACACACAGGTAGAACCTGTACCATAGTAATGCTGATAAACATACTTATAAATTTCTAAATACTACAGAATATTATAAATAGATTATACACAGACATACATAGACAAAGACCAAATGATCGTGCTCATTACATAACTATTAGTCTTGAGTGGGAATCGAACCCATGACGATCGTACACGCAATGACTATCAAGAAATCCATTAGTTGGGATATCGTGTACAACATTTGTGTCTATCACACAATTGTTTGTTCTTATGATGGAAATTGGAATCACAAACCACTTACCCATTAGGCTAGTCTTCTGTACAGTACTACATTAAAATGTATTCTAAATAGATCTACTTAGCCAACTATACTTTTCTTATACATATTAATTCAAAACAAACCAGCATTACTAATGGAACGTAATGTTTAGTCATTCTCGTCTTAATCCATGAAATAGATACTTAAACATACTAGTTAATAAATATTGAAAGGTGAGACACAGGTGAAATTTATTCAAAAGTTGATCAAAATTAGGTTAAGTGTGTACCACCTAAATATTGCTGTACTGCTGTAGTTTGTGTAAAATAATAGTTTAAAGGCCTTTTATGAAAATAAAAGTTTCACATCACATCACACATCAACAGCCTTTAATAGTCCACTGCTGGACATAGGCCTCTCCTTGGAAAGGAGGTTAAAAGTTTAAAACACAAGTTTTAAAATAAAAGTTTATTGATACTACATATATTTAATTTTATCTTACTTGTATTGGTATGTCTATGCACGTTTATGTATGTAAACATTAGTTAATATACGGAAATTGTAAAATGCGCACCACACGCTACATATTACTATTATAGTATAGTCCATCTAAAGGTTGCCTAGAAAAGATCGCGGACTGTGATAAGGCCGCCCATTGTACTCGTAGCACTGTTTTTTTATGAATTATGGTGTGCAGTAAAGAGTACCTATCTATGTATCTCTTATAAATGTGAAAGTTTGTGAGGATAGATATATGGATGTTTGTGGCTCTTTCACGCAAAAACTACTAAAGGATTCTGGATGAAATTTGGTACTGAGATAGGTTATAGACTGGAATATCACAGAGGCTATGTTTTATCGATGTACCACTAGTAGCAGCGGACAGAAGCTAGTCTTAGTAGTTTTAAATTCATAGACATTATTGAGTCATGTTCTATTTTGTTTATTAACTTTATTTTTATCAATATTGGCCATAAATTACGTAAATTTCACCTGTGTGGGGAGGGGATAACGTCATAACCACTAGACCAATAGGCCAGTCTCAAGGTATCGTTTTTGGAAGAATTTTAGAACTTTAATCTGTACTCTCATCCTTTACCATACGAACATCTGTGGCAATTGTTACGGGCAGTTGAAGCCCTAAGAAGTCCAACGACAGTCTTTCGACAGAACTTCGATATCGCCTTGTACTTGGGTTGAGGGGTTCTGATGGCTTTCGCTCCACAAAAACTCGAAATAGACTTACTCCGTGTGGTGACGAAGATTAAGAATACAAAGTGTCACCACCGCTATTCATCCCGTGGGTGTCGTAAGAGCCGACTAAGGGAGCAAACTACGCAAGACAACAGCACTGCAAACAGAAGGATAATTTGACACAAACCCTATAGGACGGGTTAGTCGTCTCGTCAGCGTGGTATAGTAGGCCAAAACCTTATTTCTAAGAAGAGGCCTATATCCAGGAGTGGACATTTAAAGTGTGTTGATTGTGATGTGATGTGTAGTATATTTAAAGCCGACCCCAACCTAGTTTGAGAAATCGGAGGAAGAGGAAGAAACTACTCATCCTGTACACGTCATTACTCAGTACGAATGTCCACTACTAATTTGTTACTGGAAGTTATATTTTTTACATTATTTAATATGTAATTAATTAGTAATATGAGTAGAGGAAATGAAATTTTGAAAGTGCATATTAATAATTTGGTGTGTGAACTTTGATTGCTAATAAGAAAAATGTTTGGCTACAACGAATTTGGCAGCTGCGATTAATGTATGATACAAATTTAATTAAGGCCGACCTTGGCAAAGATAGAGAAACGTGATTATCTCTCTTATCATGGATGTTATATAAAGATGACCGATTGTTGAAGAAAGAAAGCATATTATGTATATCTATGTCTAGCTCTGACGGTAGCTGCAGAAATAAGAATAATGTTATTGTGGTATATGTCACAGATATCCATGCTTAATATTATAAATGCGATAGTGTGTCTGTCTGTCTGTTACATCCACACGCTTAAACCGCTGAACCGATTTTGATGAAATTTAGTATAAAGATAGTTTGAGTCGAAAGAAAGGACATAGGATAGTTTTATCTCAGAAATCATACTTTAAGGGCGAAAAGGACGGTGTATGGGAGAAGTAGAAATTTGTATTACAAAAGCTATTTTAAGTATATATTAACACGTGAAGAAAATTCATTGTTAAAAATAATTTTAAGAGAACTCGCAAGAAATTTGAAATACCATAAGTTTTTTTTTATGAATATCGAAGAAAGGCAGAAAGGAAACGTTTTACAAAAACATATGTTATAAATTGAATGAAGATTTTGTAAAAACGAACTCGGTAATGAACAAAGGTAAATAGTCTATAAATTATGATCAAATTGGAATCCAAAAAGTAATTGACTTAATTTTTCTATATGTAACAAAGTATGTTGTTGGAATTGCGCCAGCTTACCCCTCAGCTCTCACCCCCCCCCCACCCCCCTCCTTCAGAGAGAAATGTTTTTGCTACGACTGAATTAGATAGACTGAAGACACACTGTGATAAATAACTTAGAATTTGCCATTGTTAATGAAGCACTTTACATTTTTATTTGTTCTTGTGTGATGACGTATTGATCTATACTTGTTGATACCTATAAATTATTTATTTTACATGACTTAAACCTCCTCGCTAAGAAGAGGCATATGTCCAGCAGTGGACTATGAAAGGCTGTTGATGACATGTGTCTTATAGGAATTAAGTATTCAGTGTAGACCTAACAAGATCCATAAGTAATCTATCTTAGTCAAGTTCTGCATATCATATTTACTAGATAAAATGCACAAACGAACTATACTACGAATAAAACAAATATGTATCTGGGTAAATTAGTAAACAGTGGTAAAATTCAACTTCATATCCTTCGATTTAACAAGCTGGTAACTCGTGTTGACTATGTCGATACATGGATGATCATATTCCTAACATCCTATATCTAGTATTTTTTATTATATCGTTTACAAAATTATCTTCAGGGTTCGCAAATACGGGTGCAGTATTTCCGCAAGGGTTGTCAGTTCTTCGATATGCGGAACCTGTTCATTGTCGTTTTAGTTTGTTATTGTCTTGTTTTGAGGCCTATTTTTTAGATTCTAAACATCCATGCTAGGTACTCAATTACTATGTATACAATATAAATTCGTCCTATGTTGATACACAGCATTCACACCTGTGGCCTCAATTTTTATTCATATTTATAAATACAATAAAGCACAAGCCACAATTAAGTATGTATCATTATATAACAAGAACTAACTTCATTGAGTAAAAGCCTTATCTAGATGTACAATATTTGTCTTGATACCGGAGATACAGCCCGCCTAAATGCTAAGCGTCTAAAGTACTCTAAACAGTTAAAATCTGCGCCGCGGCCGTTGCGCACGCGCCGTTCGTCGCGACAACCGACCGTTACGAAATACGAACTTGGAATTCTCAGTTCAAATTTTGAATTTTTCAAATTTGGTATAGTGATGTACATGTTGTTTTATGGAATTTTGTCGATTGTGTGTATAAATAAGTTATGGTTTTGTGTGTTGTGAAAACGTGTTATGAATCAGTGTATATGTATATCGGCGTGACAAATTTGTCGCAAGAATTCAAAGGGTACTGGAGTCTTTGCCATGACAGAATTTGTCAGCTTGACAGATGTCGCGATGTCAGCTTCACGCTCGTGTAACAAAAACGCGTTTGACATTGTAATTTAACATATTCGAGTCTTGGTTAATTGATTAAGTAATGGGCAGGTTTAGAACTGGATGCTGCGTAACTCTGACGGCGTATGTTAGAAATTGCTGCAACAACCATTATTATAGTCGTATAAATGTGATAACATGATTTAAGACCGCTTAATGTAGGGTTTTTAAATTTTAAACTGCTTGTTATATGGTTGTCATCCTTTGATGGTGATAGCTAAGTGTTTTGCCTCTGGCGTTTGAAGTCTTAAAACGTGTAAATAAGATAATAATAGCCTCTAATATAATTGCCTTTTAAATGAAACATTAGAGTACGCCTGCGTCTCTACTCGCAGGGTTTTTTTTAAACCAAAAGTGTTTTATGTGTCTCCCTTGGGTTTGCTAAACGTCATTCCCTGTGAAATTCAGAACATTTTTACTTCCTTATCTCAGTTATATTTGTAAAATATCTGAAGAGACTTAGTTGTGGAAGTTTATACGTGTTTTAAAATCCCTAAGGTGCCAAAAATAATATGGAATCTTTTTAAACTTCCTTTTTTGCACAGAAATTAAATAAATTTAAAAAATACGTGGTGTATCGCACTTTTTTTTCTAATTAGGGAAATATTATTCTTATCTAAGAACAGTATTATTTTCTAAAAGATTCGTTCAATTCAGAAGGTTTAAACAGATTTGTCCAAGGTGACTTCTAAGCCTCTACAACAGGCAGGCCATCGTGTGCAGCTTGTTTGCAGACAAAATAAATAATTATTAGTGTCACTTTTGTCGATATAATATCATTTTACTAGAAGATTGTTTACAGTTGTGGAAATGGAAATTATTCATGCATTACTTTTGATCCTGTTTTATCGTCTGTGAATCACCAACAGGTTCATTATGTATTTTGCTCTAATAAAAATATCTGACGAAATCGGAAACTTGGATGTACACATGAACATAACGTAACATGTTCCTACAAACAATCTACTACAAACGGATTAAGGATGTAAGGTTCCTCCGTATGTATATCGAGGATTCACTACCATTACACTACCACAAATACGAGTGATTATGACATCTGAGAGTTCGCAGTTGGACCCTCCATTCCTTGAAAAAAGGACCTATTCAGATACCTATGAGGTTGTTAACTCACTTGAGGTTTTTATTAAGCTGTAAAGATTCGTTGTAACGCGCACACTATAGCGATCGTTTAGTGAGTTGCTCACCACATTTTTTACCACCATATTCTTGCATTAGATTTCATGCTTCATATCTACTACTGTACGGCTAAGATTCGTCTATGATGATCTTTGCACTCACAGACAATTTCTTAACTTCCTAGCAATATCTTATATAATAGTCCTATCGGAATTGTTACACATCTTCTACAATATAGAGAATCTGGTATTCATACATACATACACTAAAGCCGGTATGTATGGGTATATAGAAACGGCTATAATTATGCCAAATAGAGTGTATGCCAACTGTACAGCAAGATACCTGCACCCTATTGCCGAGAACACCCTACTTAACTGTTACTTTACATAGTTTTTTGTGCAATGATGTAATAATTTCAAACATATCATATGAATACAAACTAACAACTAAACTATGACAAATTATAGATTTGAATATCCAGAACTGATCTAAACTGATATATGTTCACTTAAATTGAGGCATTCTCGGAAATGACTTTTGACATTCGAAACATAAATGAGAACATGACACTTATTACTTAGGAACATGATATGTCAAATGTTCAGATCTTAGATTAGATTCGTAATTCATATCAACGGCGTATAAACGAGTTAAAATCCACAATTAACCAAGATTAACGCTGATTAAAATCATGCTTAATATCCGTTTACTCAATATCAATAGAAAGTAACTAATGTTTTTATACATTGATTAACGTTTGTACGTAGGCGTCATCGGCAGAACCTTGTAAACGAAATGGGTAAATAATTTATTTGTCGATGATTTGAATAGCTTGAATAGCTTGTGTAAAAAAGAATTGTTCTTTGATGCAACCATAACTTTTTTTTTTGGTAAAAAATAAATATGTTATAATGCAACTAAAATATTTACAACATTTACACTATTTATATCATCAAGCATCAAAAAATTCCTCCTCATCATCGCCTACTGGTAGCATTCCCAGAAGACTGGCAGCATTGCCACGTTGAATGGCAATGCTGATTCTCTGTCCTCCAAAAAGGCCAACCTACTGATCATGAGCACTCGGACCCCATGACCCTAGTCTCGACCCAAAACAAATGTAATTTCCTACAAAATTTTGGTATTTACGCCGTTTGAGGATTTCTAAGGATACAGCAGCAGCGCCGGCATAACCAAAAATTAAAACTATAAATCTAGCGAACAGTTTATCTATTTGTTATCTACAAAAACATAAACGGTAATTTTATTTAATATTTCTAAAACCTAAAACAATTTTTGAAAAGCCTATGCAAAACACGAAAACTATTTTAAATGTTAGTTGTCTTTTTGATTTATTTTGCCATTGAAACTAACAACAGCCTTTCTTAACTCCAGTCGTGTTAAGTGACAATATGTTAGTAACACTTGAATATGTCAGTATATGTTACGACAATGTGTTGGTAACAGTTCAAAGGGTTGAGTTGAGTTTTCCGGACGGTTGCGCATAAATTTGAAGAGGAAACGACAAAGAGTATACAGCTGTCCTTCTTTCCATTACCGCTTTCAATAAACTCATCGCTTTCACCCTCGCCTTGTCATCATTTGAGCACTAAAAATTTAACTCGGCCAATTTGAAAACCTATTATTTTATTGCGAAAAACGCGTAATAAATTCAGACATTCTCTAAAGCAGCTCCAAATATCAACTTGACACATATTAATGGGAAGTCGACACAAAAAGACTGTAAATGGGACATCGGACTGCTCGGAAATCTTAGCATGTTACTGCCCGGCTATAAAAGGGATGAGCAAATAGGGTTGGCGGTTATTTATATAAAATTAATTGCGCTGACTGATTGATTCATCAACGCAGACCCTAACCCGCTGATTTACAAACTGTAAATTTTGACAGCTAATGCTTTTTATTTTGAAAAGAAAGAAAGCAGAAACTTAGAAAAGATTTTTTGGATTACTTCTAAAATAAGGTATGAATGATTTTATGGAAATTCGTCATTTTTAAAGTTAGAAACACGAAATAAGAAATAATCAGCAAGCAAAGTCAGAAGCAATATCTAGTTTATAATATTTTTACAGAGCAAGGGGCACGGCATTGAAATGTACCTCCACAACAAAGTCGGAATAAAGGCAAAATTGTATTTTAGTTTTGTGGTATTTGGGGTTTCCTTCATAAATAGACGCATATCTGTCTGAAACTCTTATCGTCAACAGATGTTAGTTTGTTCTATTTCATTAGTAGTCATGCAACATGCATATTCTATATATATATAAATGTTGAGTTGGTTTGTGAACGCTTCAAAAAACTGCACCGAATAAGCTCAAATTTTGACATGGTATAAAACACGCTTCAAAGATGGTTTTTATCTATTTTTCGCGTCTGTTTTGTTCTTATTTTCTCATAAATGCATCCCCAACGGCAGGTTACAGCTAGTTATTGTTAAATGTTCGGACAACATTATCGACCAGCATCCATGCGGAAACCCGCATCCTATATGACCCATAGACGCAGTGAGATGCATCGATAGTGTAAGCATATCATATGTCTGTTTTTTAAATCTTATATTTATCATCCCGTGTGTGAATGTTGAATATGATGAATAGTTTGATTGAATGAATGATGAATAGTTTTATTTGTCCTAAACAGCTTGACCGATTTTTTAGCGCCGGGTGTAAATTCCATGTTTTTTTTTTTACTATAACCTTACGGTAGATGGCGTTGTAGTTGAGATAGGATATCTTGTGTCGAATCTGACATACCACTTAATCTACTACTCTTGTGTGGTGCTGTCCCGTTGGAGTTTCCACACGCCAAAAAAATGACAGATATCGTTCAGTGTTGATATACTTTTTAGAGGAATTGTGTTTTTATTTTTTGTATACGTATATTTTGGCGATGTTATAAACATCCGAAATTCTCTTGTGCTATTGTCGAGATTCTAAAGCAAGCGTCGATTCTAATCACATCAACAGCCTACACTAGTCCACTGCTGGACATAGGCTTCTCCTTAGAAAGGAGGTTTTGGCCTACTATACCACGCTGGCCAGACGGGTTGGTATAGGGTTTGTTTCAAGTTTTCCTTCTCTTTGCAGTGCTGTTGTTCTGCTTAGCTTGCTCCCTTAGTCGGCTCTTACGACACCCACGGGATGAATTGGTGTGGTGACAATTTGTATTCTTAATCCGTCACCACACGATTCTAATACATTGTCGTAATAGATTAAAATGAACACTGTGTTTCACGCCAATATAACTTACTAACTGCTTTTTACATTATTATTATAATTCCTTTGTCGTGTGTAACATCCTTAATAAAGGATACGACAGAAGCTGTCGGAACTATTTTCGTATGTTCGTGGATACGACAAGGAAACCGCGTTCCAAACGAAATGTTTCTCTCCATTACTTATTTTTATATCAAATATATGTTGTTCTGGGTAAGCAGGATGCCGTGGATGCTTTAGTTGAAATGTTCCTGTAAGTTCTTTTATTACTTTGTTCTTCAAACTGAAACTAACTCAGTTACATTTTCGTTTATGGTTCATTCGTGCGTGTTTTCCCTTTAAAACGAATCATTTTTTTGTGTTTAATAAAAGACTTTTAGTTGATAATTAAGATGTAAAAGTCGTTTCGTTTCGGTGATCTATTGTCCAAAATGTATTTTCTCCGTTCAGATAAAGATATAAATAAATAAATAAATAATAAATAAATAAAAGACCAATAAAATTAAAGTTTCCCTATTTAGTCTCGACTTGTTGTAAGAAACCAGAACCATCAATGGCTCTCTTTTCGAAGCCGCTTGCGATGATTCGCTTAGTTTTTAGACATGAAGTGACCAGCATAGGAATTTATTCTAATAATAAAACATTGTCCCTGTCTGCTTTTCTACGTCTATGGCTTGTAGCACAATGTTGTATCAGTAGTTACATTATAACAATCAGTAATCTGTTAGTTTCTTCAAAGCTTTTCTTTATGTTACATTTCATTTAATGTTTATTTATTTTTGTTACATGTCCTGATTAAATTTACATTTTACTTGTAATGGCATTGTTCCTTTCTTAGCAGTTAGCTTTTGCCCTCGGATCAGCCCCGTGTATATCGGTTATCGCGGTAACTAGAAGCCTATGTCTATGTAAATAATGTCTAAAATAGGTTTAGTGGTTTAGGCGTTAAAGCGTGAAAAACAAACAAACTTACTTTCACATTTATAATTTAAATATGGAAGTTGGACGTGTTTTAATTATTCTTACTAATCAAAGTATAAACCAATTATTGCATAGCTTATTTATTGCGAGAGTTACAGGCTATACCACAATATCTACTCTTTAACCTACGAAGTATTACCATAAAATCAAAACTTATTAGACTGCAGGCCCGTTGTACAGAAATCCTTGATTGCTCCTTAACTCTGTCAACATGTCGCTAGCTTTTACATCACAACTGTTCTCCGCAGCCTATAATCTTTTGTTTTATAATACAAGAGACTAGGAAGCAGACAGATCAGCTGATGGTGAGTATCTACCGCTTCTATGAATACCTCAAACTCAAGAGACACGAGTGAGAGAGCCCTTTGAAGTCTCCCCCCTTCAAAGACTAGTTGGGCCTCTGGTAATGTCCCTTGGGGAAAAGCAACAGAATTACTGCTTACCACCTGTTGTCTGTGATGCCATGGCATCACTCCGATCGGGCACCTTCAACTACTAGTGTCTCTCCAATACATTTTGATCTATCCTAAGTTTGCCTGGAAGAGATTGCTCTTAGCAATAAGACCGCCCTGTGTACATTAGATGTCTGACACTTCTTATCATACTTCTTGTAAAACGTTTTGCAGAGTTTTTTATCAATCCACGTATCAAACTAGTAGTAGATTTAAAGATTAGCGCTTTCAAGCTAAAATAACACTTCAGCCACATTGTTTTAGTATACACATATAGGTACATATACACATAAACATATAGGTATAATAATTATACTCTGAATCGACGTCATCTCATGCTCAGCTTTTCTTAATTTATGTACCTATTTACAACCATCTGCGGTAAAAAAACACTACACAAATAACAGTACTGTTTTGTTTGTACTATCAGTACAATCCATACAGTTTATTATAATAGGTATCATTATGTTTTAAAACTTAATATAAAGATAATATTCTGAGACATTACACAGCTCTATGAAGATGTAAATTAAAATAAATGAATATATATTTTCAGTTTTTGAAGGGTACACAAACTAATTTAACAATTTAATATACAAGGTTACTGGGTCATCAATCATCAACAGCCTATAACAGTCCACTGCTGGACATAAATACGTAAGTCGACCTAAATACTTTAAGGGGTTGCAGCTACCATAATTTCTGATAGATTTAACTATGAAATACCATATCCGAAATCTAACCATTTTCAAGATATTGGACTTTATTTTTGTATAAAAATTGTCGATGTAAATGGGCTATCTAACATTAAAATATTTTTGGATTCGAACAAACCCTTTAGCTTTATAATATTAGTATCGAAGTATGGATAGTATATATGCAATAGTATAATATAGAGAAGAGAAGTAGAAGAAATAAGAAGAGAAAACTTGACACAAACTCTATACCGACCCGTCTGGCCAGCGTGGTATAGTAGTATAGTAGGCCAAAACCTCCTTGCTAAGGAAAGACTATGTCCAGAATGGAGTATTAAAGGCTGTTGATGTGATGTACATATAATAATAGGGACCTAAGCCCTTGATATGGCAATACAAAACTGTGAGACTCCAAGCTTGGTTATACTGTATGTGTAATTGTTGTTCGGACTAAGTTATATCAGTTAGTATGCATAAACATAATCGTCATATCTGCACTAGCAAACGGCTTCGGTTACGTATGCAATAAATGGAATTGCACATGGTACGCTTTAATATAAACGGTACTTATGCGAGCTAATAACTCTGACAGTTACTACTCTACTCTGTTATTTATTATTCAGATACAGGTTGTTTTCTCTTGCTCGTTCGTTCCGTTGTTCGCGTTAGTTTACCTCATTCCTGTAAAAGTAAATTTTCTATTACTTGTAATCGGTACATTACACGGTGTATGCTTTCATGACAGTCGGTTAAGTATTTAAAGCTAGAAAATGATAGAAATAAACTCATTTATATTTCATACTTTAAAAATAATATAAATCTCTTATGTTTTTAAGAACAAGTTTCGAAGTTTATCCGTAAATCCAATGACTCAAAAGCTTCTACTTTAGTTCCTAAACAGCTAGTGAAAATAGGAAGATCATTAGTTACGTCTGTATACGAATCTGTCTGCGCACCTTGGTTGTGGACGTTTGCATATATATTGTAATAATTGTATTTCTAAAGACCTATCACTTTCCAAGCTTCTATTATGAATGTATTGGTTTTATATTGCTTTAAGTTTTGAAGTTGTAAATCAATAAACAAATAAATTTACAAGTTAACATTATTAAGTGATACTTTGTAGTACAAATATAGTAATGTTTGTACTAAAGTTTCACTGCACTTGAAGGTTGCCCACGCTTATGGTACTTGTACATCTACATAATGAGATATGATCATAGGTCGTTATCATTGTAAAACATGTGATAAAACGGTCAGTAATTTAATAAATAATATCAAAAAGATTTTTTGGAATCAAAGATGGAAAAATTGGTAGAATATTAAAAGGACAAATTATGTCTTAGTTACTTTCACCCCTATACCCACTTAACCTAGGAAAAGGTAATGAAAGGAAAGAGTTTTTTTTGTTCTATGGAAGACCTACAGTTAAATCAACAGATTAACGGTAGAATAGTATTAGAAAGCCAATTATAGGTCTACACTTAACAAAAAAAAATTTAACAAGTAAATGTGACCGGTTCATGTTACTCGTACAGTACAGTCAGCTATATAAATAGGTGTTCGGACTATTATGTTTTAAATTTTATACTTAAAGAAGTAACACATTCATAAAGATAATCAGGTATATCTAGAACAGTATACACACCTACATGTAATTATACCTACATTTATATATACACCACTCCAGACATAACCGAATTCAATTAGAGAAGAAATTAAGGCTCAAGCATCTCCTTGCTGCAGGTATACTTATTTTAAATGGATCAAGGTAATGTTGTTTGCATAACTTATTTAAGGTTCTATTATAAAGATAATTAAAAAGAAAACTTAGACTGATAGCTTGAGAAGTGTAAGTAATAGCTCCAAATCGATATATTGTATATTAATATATGTACACTAGCCTTTCAAGTTACCCGCGATTCGGTCGCGTGGAATTTGAAAAGCGCTGACTTAGTGTTTTCTGTTCCCGGACAGGGCAAAACTTTAAAGGGTTTTTCTGAGAGGAAAAAAAACCAAAGTTACTCCTTATATAGACAGCTACTGGTAATAAAATATTATCAAAATCGGTCCAGCCGTTTCGGAGATAACCCGGAACAGACAGACCGACAGACGGACAGAAAAAAATATTTTAAACTGGTTTTTAAGCATAGGTATCCTGCAAATAACCGTGTGAGCATAAAAAAAAACTTATGTTGACATTACAAACAGACTCTTCAACTTAATTTATTGGTATAGATTTTCTAATCAGTATATGTGTTCCCCTTTCATCTCTCTCTCTCACACTCTTTCCTCAAGGGTTTGTACCTTTAAAAGAACCCACAATCTTGGCAGCGGCCGATTGTGGGTTGTAAAGGTTGTTGATATTCTGTTAAAGTTACTGCCGGTGGCATAGCAATATGGATTGCGGTCCGCCGTTCGCGAAAATTTCTCAACAATTCGTACAAATAATTGTCTTCACGTATTAGTAAATATTTGATGATTTCGTATTGATGTTTTAAATTCTTACCAAATATCGATACTGCTTTAACATGTTAATAATAATATTTATAAAATGTCAATAGATGAATATACATACAGTGTGGATATGTCAGTCATTAACAAAACGAGGCCAATTAAGAGAACTCTTGATAAAATTATTATTATTTTTGCCTGTAATGTAGCTGATCGGTTGTTCTGATGAAATTAAATGTAATGGTATCAAAGTACAATTTAGATAATTAATTTCAAGGTCTTTAATTTCATTTTGATTTGTTCGAGATAAAAAACGTAAGTAAGTAAAAATATTTAAGACCACCACCTGCTGCCTTGGAGGTTCGCCCCCATTTATTATATGGATCTTCAACAAGAATATCACAAAGCAAAAATTACATCCCTAAGGGCTAAAATAAGAGTTGAACGGTTGAAAGTCAATCATTTGTAAAGTTAGAAACACGAAATAATAGATCAGACAAAACAATACTCTAATATTTTTGCTTATAATTTGAATATATGTTTTAAAATATCTATTGTCTTACCATAACTCCTAATTCCCTAGATCTGTGGTTCCACACGTAAATAAGCTTCTAAATGTTTTCTTAATTTATTACTAAGAAGTATTGCAACGTACAACAATTGAGTAGTCACGGCTATTAACAAATGTGTAGTGAAATTGACAGAGACGACAACAAAACCAACCGTCCGTGGACTGTCCGTAAGAATTGTTGTTTTGACGAGCGAAAGTGTGGATAGCGCGGGGGCGACTTTGTTTTCACTGGGAAAGTATCAGAAATTAGTTAGAAATGAGTTTTGTTGTATAAATGTATCATAGTGTTGGCAGTTGTGACGCTTATGAGTGGACTGTAAAAAATCAAGAAGGCAGAATGAGACAGAAGGCATTTTGAGCAATGTTATTAGATTGAATACTTGGTATAATTTAGCCTGTAAGCAAGTAGAAACCAAGTCTTTACTATGCGATACAAGTTAAGGATATTTCTGTCAGGCCGGAACCGGATTGAAGCTTAGCAGAAGTACGGCCGAGCCCGGACTAAACAAATTATTCTCCACACGTATACATGTTTTTTTTTTTATGTTAGAGGGGGGCAGACGAGCAGACAGGTCACCTGAAGGAAAGTGACCATCGCCGCCCATGATCGTCTGCAACTCAGGAGTCACAAACGCGTTGCCGGTCTTTTAGGATGGAGTATGCTCTTTTCTTGAAGGTTTGAAGGTATCGAATGAGAAAAGAGAAGCATAATATAATTATATTATGTAATTAATTTAATTTATACGATTCAGTTACAACTCTGGAGATGTAACTCAGCAATTAAAATACTTGAATTTTCTTCATTACGGAGATGTTTTTCTTATTGACTTATTGGTTAATTGCTTTGGAAGTTTCTACTTTTTTGTTTCGTCATTTGAAGGGTGACGATATCTCACAATCAATTATAAATTCCACTCAAACAATGATAGTAGACCAGGAGTATTTGACAATTATTCCCATTGTTTGTAATTGCATGCTGCTCAGCAGTAAATAAATCTAAATTGAGTGTTATATTACGCGAGCGTGGGAAGTGCGCGGGCGGCACAATCTTCACTGGTATAAGCGAAATTTTGTTCTCGTTGACAGCGAGTTATACTAACTTACACATATCAACAGTGAAATTTGTACATATATAAATGAAGTGATAAAATATTAGGTGTAACAAATCGTCCTTAAATGCGTTTTATGTAAAAACTAGACTTGCAACGAATAGTATATTCGGCAGTATACCGAATACCGAATATTCGGCGAGGCCCCTGACCGAATAGCCGAATATTAGGCAAAAGTATTCGGCTGGATTTTAGCGCCAAAAACTAGTACAGACGTGAATTAAATTATGTACCTGTTTTATGTACCAATGACTACTTAATAAATGATTATAAAAGAAATGAGAACCTTACCCTTCTAAATTTTGATTACCACAATAATTCAAATACATAGAATCCTCCATTTTTCCAATTCAGAAGATGATTATGTACCTGTGTTATGCACCAATGACTACTTAAATGATTATAACAGAAATGAAAATATGAATATATACGTAATCAATCGATTTTAATTTTTCATTTTACCAATTATTTCTCAATGACAAAATATATTATTTAAGTATTCGGTATTCGGCCGAATAATATGTAGATATTCGGTATTCGGCCGAATATAATAAAAGCAGCCGAATATGCCGAATACCGAATAGTAACCGAATATTCGTTGAAAGTCTAGTAAAAACAATTTTGTCCTTGTACGAGCCATGTTTCGGCACAGGTAAGACCATGAGGTAGCACAACCTCACAGAAAACCGGTGTTAAGTAATCCTTTAGTTGCTTTGTATCGAGTGCATGACGATGCCGGGGGTATTTGTGTCTCAGAAGTTACAGTAGTCCATAGGTGGCGGTAGTCTTACCAACACGTTGATGTTCTCATTTACCAACAATATAAAAAACATAGTTTATAAATCGGAACTTTAGTGCGGGAAACTATTTCAATACAAATAATAAAACCGAAGAGTATTTTATTCGAATAGAACAAAAAAGTACCGCTTATCTCTGAAACTGCCAGTCCAATTTGTAAATTAATCCATGGTTTTAATTAAGATCTCATTATTTATGTGTGATATTCTTATCTATGTTAATCTTTTGATCTGTAATGATAATTTAATCGCTGTTAATGGCACTACAACCTCACTTGAAATACACCAATAAAATGACAAGTTAACTGTTATATTTCCGGCGTATCGGCTCTGCATTCAGCGTGTGATCTGGTGTTCATAAACAGTAAAGGTCCAGCACGTACTTAATTACAATCTTTATGGCGAACCTTTCATAAATCGACAGTTAAAAGCGTTAATGAAGGTGCATGTGGTGTTGGCTTTACTTCTTTTTATATTGGTTTTTGTGGTCTGACTTAAATATACCATTAATTTCTATTACATTTGTCGGCCCGCGACCACCAGGCGTGATACCAGTCAGCGTGAGAACTTTCATTACGCGATCCAGGATAGTTAACACTATATAGTTCGCCTTGTCTTCGCTAGATGGGGCTGTATTGTGATTTGTTGTATCTGAAGGTCGTTTAGTGATTTCTGCGTGTTTTCAAGGGACACCCAGATATATGTTAAGCCCTTGTGTAGTGAATTATGTGTTATAAATATGAAGGTTTTATGTATATTTTTAAATACAGCTGCTTGCCTCATTTGTTATTTACATGTTCAAATACAAGTCAAACTGACGTCTACAAACATTTGCAAAACAGTTTAGTTAATTTTCATGTAAATTGCTTCTGTTTGTAAGTATAATGGTTTTTACATATTTCTAAGGATTGCTTGTAATGCTTGTTTTACATATAAATGTGTAGCTTCAGAATATTACAAAAATGAAAAGTAAACGGGCCATATTCATTTGCCAATTGCCACCCGTAAGTGGTGTAACTAAATCAGTGGGCGACACTGAATAAGCCACGTATGTGTAGCTTCGAGGAAGAATTATGCTTCGGCACAAATGGGTCAGCTAAACCGGAGGAACACGACGGTCTCACTGAAAACCGGCGTTGAGCCATCCTTTCGTTTGCTTTTCAATGAGTGCTTGGGGTTACCGGAGTCCCTGATTGAGAGGGGGGGAGGGGGGTCTTGTGACTCTACAGTTGCAGGTGTCCATGGGCGAAAGTAGTCCCTTACCATCAGGTGACCTGTATGCTCGTTTGCCCCTATAGTTTGAAATTAGATGGCGTTGTGTGTCAGAAGTCCAAAATATTATTATTATTTAAAAAAAAAAACAGTGGCACAGTGAAAACTTGAAAATTTAAACATTTTTGATTATAACAGGTTTTTTTTGTTATTTTCTATTCGAAAAGTGTCGACATGAATATATATCTGTGTTGTACGTACATACACAATATGTGTTTATATTATAAATAGTTATGTTTTCAATGTATGTAGATACTTATATACACAGGTGTCGGTAATGGTAACAGTGTCGCGAGTTCAATGGTTTTTTCCCATCTCAAAAAATACATTATTTTGTTTGTTGTTCAAAAATGCCCAACGCGCCTAAATAAGTTTTGACTTCAAAAAAATGACCTCTTCCTTGGTTTCATGTGAAAATACATTCTTATGGAAGTTTGGAGTCAGGCAGGCGATCGGCCTACGGTTTTAGTAAAAGAAACTGGCTCCACCCGTTTCAAATTCTACATAAAATATTACCTCAACAGTAAATAAAATAGAGAATAGTGCAGGAATATAGGATGATGATGTAGGATAACGGGTCATATAGATTATGCCAGCAATGTCTTCAAATCATTTCTGTTCTTATATATGTTATTGTTTCCTTTGTTTAAAACAGATTTATTAAAATTATCTGTATTAATACGAACGTGAGGAGCTTTGTTATAAGAAAACACATACATTATGTTCTTGTTAATAATACGTTTGACATTTGCTCCTTATTTGAAGGACGACCAGTTTTAAAGCATTGTTTTGCTTCTATATCTAGACACTGTGATTAAATCCTAACGAATACTCATTTGAGAATGAATTTATTTGTCTGTTTATTGTTAGTCTTATCCCGTGGGTGTTGTAAGAGCCGACTACAACAGCACTGCAAAGGGAAGGAAAACTTGAAACAACAACCAACCCGTATGGCCAGCGCGGTATAGTAGACCAAAACCTCCTTTCTAAGGAGAGGCCTATGTCCAGCAGTGGACTAGTAAAGGCTGTTAATGATGATGATGATTTTACGTTACTTTACGCCATATGTATAAAGTGAGCGAAATGGCTGGCAATAACGAAATAACTTTTAAATACAAACACAGAAGCCTCTGTTATTAAATAGGCGTTTACACATTGCGGTAGGTCGAGCACAGCTGGCCGAAGTTCTGCAACATACTATCAATATAATATGCATTCAGTCTGTATTATATGATTATTATGTAATTACATTCGAGTCAGTCTGTTTTCCTGACAAGACCAGTTTATCAGGAATGGGTTAACGTTCTAATTAGGAATAATTTCAAAAAATTAAGATCTTTAAAATTGAAATAAATATATCAAGTTTAGGTCAGAATGAGTTGTTTGCAAGAAACAATGTAATATGTTTTTTTTACACTTGCGACACCGGCGAAGTCATTTTTGCGCTGACAAGCCAGTGACTTTAAAACTTTAGATTAAATATCTAATCTTCTACAGTATTTATGAGTTAAGCTAAATAATTATAAAAATATACATACATTCGGCAGCTATACATTCTTGGTGTTATCTCCGCTTATGGGTGACATAAATCATACCTCATTTTCTTTATATGGCCATAAACCAAACATCAGAACGGGGTCAGGAGTTTTATTATGATTCATCGTTATAGTAAGTAACGACATAAATTTATGTAAAAGTAGTATGATTTAGAGTAGTACATTTTGTGGTTTAGATTTCACTCTAAATACCGTAAATGGGTTGGAGTATGATAACACTGTAGTTTAACATAAGTAAGGAGTGGTCATGTTGCGGATAGACCACATAGTCTAACGCCATCCAATTTATAGCTCGTCGTTAGTCTAATATTGCCAAGAAACTACACAGCAGCGTATATACACATACATATACATCTGCATTGAAACGTTCTGTAATTTTTCTGATGTCCGGGGAAGGCACTCCAAGGAAGCTTTTCTAACAATTCGTATACACAAATCTCGATAAGCAAGTAGTCGAACACAGAGATGATAGCAAAATGTTACAGGTTTAATCAAAATGGATTCTCAAGTTTTGTCCTTTTTGCAAAGGAAATTCCCAGGGCTAGTATGAAAATAATTAAAGATCGACAATTAAACAGCACGTCTCCATATAGGGTCACATTCATGACTTAAAAAACCATTCGTTTTAGATTTTAAGGCAAACAATATTATGTTATCTCTCTCTTGAAAAAGCGTTGGTTGGTTTATATTTTTTGTACATCTATGCTAGTATATATTTTATATAAATATCGCCGTCAGATCTTTAAATGGATCTTTTCGAGATGTGTCCGATATGTCTCGAAATATTAATATTTCAAGAAAAATTCGTCATGATATGATCTGACCAGATCAATGACTGATACTTAATTATATTTTGAAACATCGTATAGTAAAAAGTATAGTATATTATAATAATCCGACGTTAGCGGCTCTGATACGCTTTGTTTATGTGATGAATCATGACAGCGGACTATTACGAGTATATTTTAAAGACACGAACGTCCTGTAATGTCACTAGCCATGAAAATGGTCATGTCTTTATGATATTGCTGGAAGGTTTTTTTTTAAATAAGATGACCATACGACATCTCCACACGGCCGTCTGATCCGAAACTGTTCAAAGCTTGTACTATAGTAACCAGACCAGACCAGAGGTGGTTTCTAAATACATACAAATCACAGATAAATCACGCTCAGACACTAAACAAATGATCGTGTCCATAAAACAATTATTTGTCCTGGGTGGGAATCGAACCCACGAACTCTGACTTAGCAGGGTCACTGACCACTAGACCAACAGCTCCGGCAAAAAAAAACCGTAGTTCAATTTCCTAAATACCAGCCGACAAATCGTTGGCTGTTTCTAACCCATATGCAAATGTGCACAGGTGTTGGGCAAATTTGCATATCTTACAATCACAGAACAATATGCAAACAAAGTCCTATTGCACATTTGGTAATCGTGTTACATAACGGACACAGTGCAGTTTTAAACTTAGTATTTTATTTAAGCTAAGGCTTGTTTCGAATGAACCTATTTCGTTAGTTCAAGAGAACACATTACCGTAGTTTCGTTTACCTCGTATCTATCTATATACGTATATTTTTAAATGTTAAGTCGGTTTGTGTACGCTTTAAAAACTCAAAAAGTTCTGCACCGATTGACGTCAAATTTAGACACGATATACAACCCGCTTTAAAGATTGTTTTCATCTACTTTTCGCATAAGTTTTATTTCTTATTTATCATCCATACAACCACAATATGCCAGAAGCATACAGCGAAGCGTGGCAAAAAAATTTTTTAAAAAGTTAGTGTCCAGTACCTCTGTAGAACACCTCTTCAAAACTATAATATAGCCTGACCCGCGTAATTTCGTCTGCGTCTTTTGAAAACAAATAATATAAATATAAATATTTATATAATATGAATATTTATAAAAATATTTATGTTTATATAATATAAATATTTAAATAATATAAATATTTGACAAAACAGAGATTGTAGCTATTGTGTGTGTTGATCCATTACTTTATAGTATACACAAAAGACGATTTCAATTAATTTTAAAGATTTTATGAAATAAAGATATTTGAGTTTTCCCCGTTTTCGCGAAATTTGTCATTGATGCTTGGCTTCTGTTGATCGTAGCTCGTCGTAGGTACATATACCATAACGCTACGACCAACTCTTCAGCTTTATAATATTATTAGTATAGATGTTCAAAGCTCATAATTGTTTTAAACAATCTTGCTCACAGCTGGTAGTCAAACAGGAATCAATTAAGCCTAAACCTTCCGTCTTTACATTCCACGCATGCGTAATCACTACGCCGATGGTGACTGCTTCATTACTGTCACAATTTATGCTAACATTGTTTCAAGTAATTAAGAAATCTTTTTAATGCCTGCATATTAGTTCCTTACACACCTTTGTCAGCCACAACTTCTGGCTAAAGACATCTATGGCTGTATTTTTTTTGATAAATGAAATCTAGACATGTATTAGTCTATACACATAAAATGAGTTACCATGACTGACTGATTTATCAACGCAGAGCCACCCGCCGTTGCTACAAACTTTAAAAAAAATCAGCTGATGTTTTTTATGTTGCAAACACCCACTAAGAACGAATTAACGTTACCTTAAATAAGTAAAATAACTGATGAATTGTATAAGATTTCGTCATTTTTAAAGTTACAAACACGAAATAAGAATTAATCACGAGAGTGAATCCCCCGCGGATGTCATAGCTAGGAGAGAATCAATAGATGTGCAGGACCTTGAAGGAGATAAAACATGGCAACTATCCTCTCCATTTAAAACCGTCCGATTCCTATTCGGTTTGGATTCCAATACTAGATTTCGGTTAGCCAATTTCTAGTGCACCTCACATGTCGTCTTCATACGGATGTTTGTGAATATTATATTTATTTTATCATCTTTGGTTATCTTTTTAAGGAGAGGAAGTAGAACATTTAAAAAACATTTGAACGAGAAATGTGATCAGAATTCATTTAAAAAGAATTTGATATCACAGAGATTTTATATCTTAAAGTAAAGCTACTTGTTAGGTATGTGGTATAAAGTGTCATATTTAATGAGGTTTTTTGATAGAAAAAAAAAACGCTATTTAGTTATTATCATATTGTCTTTAATACCTGCAATGCAACAAACACTAATACTTGTACTACTAAATAAAGAACCGAATAAAAAAAAAACATAATTCAATTACAATATCTAACAGCCAGTTAAAAAAAGTGCCAACCACCGGCACTAGAAAACGATCTAAAACCGCTTAAATATTTAAACCATTATGGAGATATCATAAATGGATCCTTTAACACTCAATTAAAAAATAATTTTAAAAATAAACCACATAACGAGTCTGTTTATTTAAACGATGTTATTTCAACGGCATGGAATGAACGAGACGCTAATTCTTTTTACTTAAAGTGGAATGTGAATGTATTTATAGGATTTCTGTTTCAATCTTCGAATAGCGACGAGATTCGAGACTTAGACGTTTAAATCTTGCAGCTGTTGCAATTGTTTTCGTCTTTTGAGGTTTATTTGCACATATAAGCAAGAGGAATTGCTTTGTAGAAAGTCGATTTCTCACAATTGCGTATTAACATACGGTTATAAGTACAGTTACAAGTTGCAGTATTCCTAAAAGTAATCGTTTAATACGCGTTATATAAGTCTTATTATAACATATTTAAGTTCTGACTATTCGTAACTTTTAAACAAATAATCTTTTTAAATTTCTACTTTATACATTACTTGTATGCATTAAATATTGTCTACAAGCTAAGCATTACTTGGAAAATTAAGAATTAATGTATTAAAACAAAAATATTTTTTATGTTTTCGTTTCATGTTATAAGAATGATTAAAACTGTTGTCATTTAAAATACCAATGCATGCATCAATTGAACACCAATATATTTTCGTAGAAAAAAACGGATCTAAAGTGTGATTATTATCACCAAGATGAACATTTCTTGGAGGATTAAATGCCAAAATATATAAAAAAAGACTAATCTTTTGAATTTTTTCCTGTTCTAAGAAGTAGAAAGGATAAATTCTTTTTTAAATTAATTAAGGTCGTGTTGTTAACACGACTTTAATTAATGCGATTTGGGTGCTTCGTAAATTATAACTGCTGTTTTGTTTTTATTGGTTAAATTTTATGCGTTAAGATTGGCAAAATATTGTAAAGAAATTTAATATATATAGAATTTGACTGAACAAACTGATACAAGAGGCGAAGACGACTAAAGAAAGATGGACTGCGTAAAAGGTAATATGGCTAGAAATATGACGAATGGTATAGAAGAATAGATGAAGAATACTCACTGCGCTGACTTCGGCGAAAAAAGCAAGATAATGATGATAATGTTTGTGCACGTGATGATGAATACGGTGATGATAATATTTGTGTGTTGACTGCACGGATGGCGTAGTGGTTTAAGCGGTCGCCACGCCGCTTACTACTACACTGAGTGTTATAGATCCGATCCCTACATGGGACGACACTTTGTGTGATCAACCAATTGTTGTTCTGAGACTGGGTGCTCTTTGTATCCGTTTCATGTATGTTTGTAAAGTCCCCCGCGACACAGAATATATTCCTAATGCGGAGATGTAAAAGAAAGAAAGATTGTTTAATTGATATGCAACTAAGTTGCCGAAGGAGCATTCGAACATTGACTGTTCTAAGCAATAGTATCCTCTTATATCTTAAAACAGTAAACAAAGGTCTATGGAACACTTTTTCCCCGCTACGTTCTTGTCTCTGCACAATACGAAAGGTCCTTAAACATGTTGGCATATTGGCAAAAGCCAAAAGTTGGCAATAATGGTAACACTTAACAACAAGCTCGACAAGACAATGGAAATCTGCAGGGTTTCTAATTTTAACCACCTTCCAAAAAGACGGAGGTAATATGTTTGGCTGTAGGTAGGTATTCTCTCGAGATGTCATTGCCAATACCTATCGTCACCATTAAAAAAGGTTACAGGAAAAGCTAAAACAAAAAACACGATATACAAATGTTGTGCAGTTAAAGTATAAGACAGGCGATTAGCGTAAATTTGGGACTACTTTGCAGCTCCGGGATCTGACTTTATCGAAAACAGTTTCAGAAATCAAATCGTATGGGCCGTTATCGAGAAATGTATGATCATACATAAAATACGATTCCATATTATGTTAAATATTAGTATAACCTTAGAACTGGATGTCTCGTATTTGGTTATGTAATTTTGCATCGTTAAACCGGTCAAGTACATTAAGTCCATCTTTGCGTACATTTCAAATCGTATATTTCGTATTAAAATGATAATTTTATAACATTCTTAGAAGAAATGTCCATGAACTGTTATTTATATTTACCGTAGAATCGATATTTTAATTTGTCAATAGTTTTTTTTTTATAAAGTCATATTAAATTCTACGCACGTGTTACAAATAGTAACGGTTTATGAAGGAATTTATCCATACATAGCATTATCGTATGTTACGAATATAATAAATATGTTAAACAGAGCTTATTGTTTCAAATAGTTCATTGCTTTGTATAGTTTAAAAAAAAATATGAACCAGATTTTTGTAAATGTTTATTAGTTTTTCTGAGATAGTTTTTTTATCAACACTCAATTTATAAAGAATGATATGATGATGGTGATGAAATATATGAATTTTAAATTATTGCTATTGACGCACAGATTGAAATTTGACATACAGCTGTATTCCACTGATTGCAAAGATATATTCGTAGAATTCGCTTGATGTATTGTTCACTATTTAACATTCCTCGTCCAAGTGATACCAAGTTTTGAGATATCAGTAAAAAAACAAAACTTAAGTTAAAAAGGAATACAAATAAACGACACTATTAACGCGTGATATATTGAACGCCTCAAAATATTCCTCGAAGCGAAACCACGTTTTCTGAAGGCAAAGGAAAAGGAATAAGATAAAATTAGATCCGGCGCCTGTGACCGTTGAAATTAATTTTATTTCTAAGATCGTAAGCACGTAAGTCACTAAGAGTCATAACCTTGACTTATGTTGTTTATTGTTTCAGTTTATTGATTATTATATGTTCTTTGATAGTATAAAGGCCGAACGGGCACTCAGGTCACCCGATGGTATCGCGGCCCATGGATCCCTTCAGCCAGAGTCACAAGTGCATAGTCGCCCCTCCCTCCCCACTCAGACATAAAAGAGTGGGGGGGGAGGGTTGGGCTCCGGTGACCTCATTGACTAGGTGAAAAGCAAAAGGATCACCTAACACCTGTTTTCTGTGAGACCATGGTATCACACCGGTCGAGCCAGGCCCATTTGTGCCGAAACATGACTATCGGTCGGTTAATATCAATGTGTTCTGTGTTAGTGATTTAAGTTTTTCCATAAAAAATATGTTGCAAAAGTCTTTTCTAATTAAATTATAGTGAATTAATCTTATCTCTTGTCTATGGAGTCGCAGTTACATAATGATACGTAACTGCGACAAAAATAGTCTCACCTTGATCTTGCGTCGTTTGATTGTGGCGGTTTGTAACAGGTTGAGTGACGTTTATGCATTCGATGTTATGACGTTGGGTTTTTTACTTTATGCGGAGGTTTATAGAATGCTTTTTGTTTTGACTGCATTTTTTCTACTACAAGGAAAACTTGTAACCATTTTTATTGGTCTCTTGGTTCTAATGAAATCTCCATTGATCACTAACAACTACATTTATTAACTCAAACAAAATCTAGACTTCATGTTTCATATTGGATGACATTAGGGTATTTTCACTTGCAATAAAACCTATCTAATTTTACTTTCGCAAACCTTCTAATTGAATTTTTGCAAATTTAATGTATTGTTAGCTATTATTGTATAGTAAGTTTCAGCATAATTTCGCATTATTGAATTATACATTTTTGAGTGAACGGCGAGTTTCCTCGTTTAACAGGTTTCACAGTAAAATTTCACAATATGTCATGATGTCTTATCAAAAGTCGTCGAAATGTTAATTTTTTTTAATATGTACTAACTATTCCCTGCGCCTACGCTCAGGTGATTATTTCTTGTTTTGTGTGCTGTTCTAACTTTGAAAATGACGAAAGTACAACCGCTCACCCCCTAATTTACGGCTCTTTTTTTTCTGTGCGAAAATCCCCTCAGATACCGTGGTTATATTAAAACCCTACGTCATCATGGGTACCAGTTGCCGGGGAACCAGGTGCACCCTAAAAAGGAAATCCCTGGTACCTAATTTACCCCCCTTGGTTTGAAATTTCCAAAATTCCTTTCTTAATCTGGGTTTACAACATAAAGAGTATCAGCTCTTTAGCTGCAAACATTACAGCTTTGTAGCCCCAGCGGTTTAGGCTCTGCGTTGGTGAATCAGTCAGTCAGTCAGTACAAGTAATTTTTTACATGAAAACTATTAAATATTAATATTTAATAAACTATTTAATATTTAATTTTACCTTTAATTATACATTTATGAATGAAAATGACCATCAAATACACTATTAATGATAGTCGTTTTAAATATAAACATGTTTAAAGGTGGTCGTGGTTATCTTCTTATATTTATAATGGTATAAATTTATAATGATGCCATTTTAATTTTATACCTACTAGTACAAAAATAAGGTTGAAATCGTTTAAGATGTGAAAGTAAACATGTTAATCATACATGAATTTGTATTTGTCATTTCGTTTTAATTAATTTGAGTAATTAAATATTAAGTGTGATGAAATCAGTAATTTATTATTGTTTTTTTCGTCCTAATAAAACTTAATCATTTTTAAATGTTGTTTAATTGAATGAGCCTAAATTGTATGTAGAGTTACCTAATTGTTCAAATACATAGCCAATATGATATGATTGGCCTGTTGATCAAGTGTTTAGTAACCCTGACTGCTAAGCCAGAGGTCGTCGATTCGATTCCCACCCTAGATAGTAGATAAATGTGATGAGCAAGATCATTGGTTCTGTGTCGTACTGTAATTAGAAATATTATCAAGTCAGAAAACGTTGCCATTCCTAAGGAGGGTTGGCATCTAGTAAGCGACCCGCCATTAATTACGCTACCCTAAACCTTCTTGCAATATTACAGATTGCGCTGACCCCAAAGGGAATTGGGAAAAGGTAGGAAAATGATGGTAATCACATATATGACCTAATAAAGGTTATTTTTAGCTTCACGTAAATGTGACGTGTCATTTATAGGTATTTTATATTCTGACCAGGATTGTTTATCTGTGGATCGGTCGAAGAGTAAGTTGGCAGTCACGACCGATCGACCGACAAATTGCCTAACTAGCTTCTTTATTCTTATGCATGGCAAGACGATTACGAAAAACAATTTATTTTAAATGATATTAAACATATTTGATGGTCGTCATCATTTCCCTGGACTTCTGCTAATTCTATTTGGAGTCTGAGCCTGCTGTAGTTCCAAAATGCCAGAATCGCGTACCAATATGCCTGTCCTGTGATTGGAGTTTTACAATATTCTGTAGGGACGTATCTTGCCTTCCCCTATTGGATGACAATAGGGAATTTGGGCTTGCAATAAAACCTATAATTGACTGCACGGATGGCGTAGTGGTTTAAGCGGTCGCTACGCCCCTTCTACTACACTGAGACAACGCCTGCATTAGAAATGTAACCTGTGTTGCGGGGGACTTTACAAACATACGTGAAACGGACACAAAGAACACCCAAACTCAGAACAACAATTTGTGGATCAAACAAAGTGTCGTCCCATGTGGGGATCGAACCCACAACACTCAACATCATACATATCGGTACCCACAACACTCAACATATCGGTTAGGTGGCATCTATTTCGCTATACGAATTTCCATGTTGACCAACTACGGGTATAACGTAACAGTATTTAAGAATAAAATAATAACCTCACACATCTCACACACGGCCGTCTGATCTCAAACTAGGTAGAGCCTGTGCTACGGTAACCAGCCTGCTGCCTAAACATACTTATATAGATCTAAATGCATATTTAATATAAATAAATTACACCCGGACACAGAACAAATGAACGTGCTCATCATACAATTATTTGTCCTTGGGTGGGAATCGAACTCACGATCTCCTGCTTAGCAGTCAGAGTCACTAACCACGAGACCAGTACCCGCAAGTATGTTTACATTTGATGTCTGCAAGTCTCTATTTCACCACACAATACTACATTTTAACCTATCGGAACGTTATCTGATATCCAACCGGTTCAGATAGCATCCTTCAGGCACCCACTTCTCTGAATACTTTCACAAAAATGTAACGTTAATATTATACTAACAGTACTAATTACATTAAAAGGCTATTAGCCTGCAATACCGCTGGCAGCCATTTTGAATAATTAACATGTTAGTCTTGATAAAACGCCGTTCTCATCAAACCGAATTTATAAACTTTTTCAATTAAAACTATCTAATTAGTCCGGCGCAGCTTTGCTCCGGAACATTTTTGTGAATAAATAAAATAAATTGGTGAAAGTATAAAGTACCGTTTTAGACCTAGGCTTAGAATATGGATAATGTTTACTGCCTCGGTGGTGCAGTGGTAGCGTATGCGACTGCTGCGCTGAGGTCTCGGGTTCGATTTCCGGGTCGGACCAAATGTTTGTATGATCTCCAAATATTTGTTTCGGCGTTTGGGTGTTTTCTATGTATAATATGTATGTATTAAGAAAAAGTATACAAGTATTCTATCAGCCAATCCAACTTTCACAGTACAAGCTCTGCTTAGTTTGAAACTAGATGGCGTTGTGTGTTAGATGTCCCAAAGTATAATTTACATATTAATTTTTTATGATATAGGGGTCAAACGAGCAGATCGGTCACCTGATGTTAAGTGACCACCTCCACCCATAGATACCAGAGCCACAAGTGAGTTGCCAGTTTTTGAAAGGCTTTCTTCCCGCATGCCACGATACGACCTTCAAATTTTCAAAAAAAGACAGAGTCCAACTGCGAAAACAGACAACGCACTTAACACTATAACATAAAAAAAGATGTTCAGGATGTGTATAGAGGTTAAATATCGAGTTAAAAACTAGCCAGTTTTATTTAAGCATGTGCTAATATGATTTAAAAAATGAAAGTGGACTTCGTTCCCACGATGGTGTTAGCATATAGGTACGACTTGTTTAAATATTGATACGAGATAGTGAATTAACGGAGAGTTTAATATTTGTTGGAGTTTGGTTTTACTCCTATGTTCATTAAGTTTTTAGACTAATGACATTTCGACTTTCATCTGCATGAATATAATATGATTTGTTATTCCCCCTTCCATCGCAGAGTTCATAAGGTTATTTCCGTGTAATAATATCTAAGTTCGAAAAAGTCTAAAACGTGTTTGATTATTCTTCACTCTTCTACTTAATTATATTTGCAAAGCTTGATTTATTGCCATGAGGAATTTTAATAGCAATTAGAACTTGATTGATGTCTTTCAAATCTAATTGTAAATAAAGAAAAAAATAAAAAAAAAACAAACCAATAACTACATTTGTGTAAAAAAAGAACATAGTTACCAAAATTCTTTTATCGTATCGTAACGTGATAGATTTTAACAAAACAGGTCCTTCGAACCCTATGTTAACAAACCAAAAAAAATATATTAATAGTCAAATCTAGAAACAATAGCGCTTATGTTGTTGATTAGCCATTGTCTTACGGAGGGCGTAAGTTCTACCTCATTCGAGCGGCAGCTGTGCTCTACTGCCTCTTTCAAGTTGTAAACAAATTATGCCTCATTTCGCAGTTGTAACCGTGCACCTAGTTGCTAATAACGTGATTTGTATATCGGAAAAATATTTGCGCATATCGTATGTAGATTGTTGCGTCAGCATTGTGCATACAGTGACAAAGCCACAGTTTTATTTACTGATAAGACTTCTCTATCTCGATATAATAGGCATAGACAATACAGTTCAATACTTTTTCATGCCTGTCTGTCAACCTGCTCCTTTTTTTTAGTAGTTTTTGAGCGACGGTGACCTGTTCTGAGTTTAAATAATTTATGAATGTCAAAACCTTTGAAATTTGACTGTTAGTCTTCTGCTTATTAACGGTAACACAAAAATTTAAATTTCGAACTTAAAACAATGCTTACACATTTTGAACAAACTTTACGAATGGATATTATACTGTGGGTGGTCTAAGTCACAGATTGAATAATATAAAATATAAAAAAAAAATATTGATCGCCAATAAAACATGAAACTTTACTTTTACTTTCTATGAGAAAAATTGGTGATAATGTGTATAATTTTGAACATTGAATTACGTCACAACATGTGTAGGTTTTATTGCATAGCCGAAATGTAAATTTTAGATGTTTCTGGTTTTATGAAAGCAACAGTGTTAAGTTTCGCTCATTTACACCACATTCTGTATACAGAAGGAATGGTTTTTGTAAGCTAAAGCTAAATCGTCCTCATCATTTCAACCATAGACCGTCTATAGTTATAATTTGCATATTAATAATGATTAGGTTAGCTTAAAATCGTATAGTTAACGAAACCTATTGAGACTTAACACTTAACATTATGCATGTTGTTGCTCCTGTAAAACGTAATGTAATTTTTATAGAAGAACCAAAATTACAAAAAGCTCCTGCATTAATAAGATGCTGATAGCCGCTGTGTTATTCTGTGTCATTTTTATCCAATCAAATTACACACGTTTCATTACTTTAGAAGTCCAAGTATTGATTAAATAAGAACTGACGATATACCTTCTAAGAGTTACGTGAGGCAGTAAGTCACAGCTGATTACAGCTTGAAACGGAACTACATCAATAGCTACACCTCCACCATAAAGAATGCATGGAAAGGGAAGTATGATTAGCAACGCGTAAGTGAATCAATCAAAGTATCTGAATACCCAATTTCATCTGATTCGGTTCAGCGTTAATTGATTCCCCATACAAACTTCACCCCCCTTTTTTACCCCATTAAAGCACGATTTCTTTGATAAAACTACCCTATGTCATTTCCCGGGACTCGGACTATCTCTATACCAAATTTCATCTAAATCGATTCAGCGGTTTAAGCGTGAAGAGGAAACAGGCAGACAGATACACTTTCGCATTTATAGTATCAGTATGGATTGTATGGACGTTGTTGTTGACGACGATGTTGCCGCCCTTTGACTCCTTCCCTACAGAGTCATGGGAAGAGGAGGAATTTAGCCTACGGTGACCTAACTCACTCGATAAAAAGCTACGAAAGAATTGTTTAACACCGGTTTTCTGTGAGGCCGTGGTAACACTCCGGTCGAGCCTACACATTTGTGCGGACTATCCCACGGTGTTTTTAGTATCAAAAGCTATCTTATTTTCGAAGATAGACACTGGTTAATCCTACCTAATACCTACATTAATCATCAGTGCCAATGTTTTACACCCATATTCATTCGTAACACCTGTCTGAGTAATGTTATACACTTGTATAAAATATCATAAATCTGCACCTAAATTAATATATTGCCCTCGATAAATCCTTTTACTTTCCTCCTTAAAAGTTTTAGAATAAGTTCACACCGTTTCGTCTTTTAGCAATGCGATCATACTTATGTTTCCCAAGTTAATTTGAACTCTATAACTAGTGAGATTACTGCTTACTCAATTTTTTACACTGTCCATCCATCTTTACATTGTTCGTCCTCTGCACAAATATACCGTTGAAATAGTTTTTTTTTTTTGAACGGAGACTTAAGTGATCGAAACATCAGACATTTAATAAGGTATTACTTAATAACATAACTAATTATTATTAATTTCAATATGTAAATACGCAAATGAAATGATAATATTTAAATCAAAGATTTGAATCAAATAGTAGTGTAGTCACTCCTTGTTAAACAAAACCAATGAGCCCAAACTCGAGTGGTTCACTTGAATATTCTGTACGAGAATAGTTAGTGAACCAGTGTAACCAGAACCCTATGTGCCGTGAATATTTTTATTGAAAGGTGCCACACCCATTTCTTCATGTTTATCACGATATTGATGTTGATTAAAGATATTTCAACTTTAATCTTACATAATGCACTTAGTACAATTATGTATTATGTAGCAATAGACGAATTTCGGATGTTTAACAGTAGTAAATCTAGATTTATTTATATAATATATAAATTTAAATAAGACAAAAATATTTAGTTATTTTGCCAAATTATTGGCAAAATTACTAAATTTTTTTTTGGAAAATCCTTTCGGAATTCCTACTCCTTGAGGACGCAGGAGTCAGGAGTATTGGTGTTTCCACTAAAACCCCACCCCGACCAGTGCTCCTAATCTGCCACAAAAGGTCTCTGGCAGCCCCGGGGCCCCGTCGGCTGCTGATATCGCCGTAGACGTCTTTTACGCTCGGGATCGTCCCTCTCCCGATCCCGAAAAGGTTAACTTAGTTTTTGAATTGTGACTTTTTATATCAAATGTTATAAACATAAAACACTTCTTATGTGTTGAAAAAAAAGTGCATAAAGCGATTTATAGCGGTAATCTTATTAAAAGCTTTAATAAAGCGGATCCTTTCATCAAGTGCTAATATACTAAAAAAGATTGTTAAGAGCCCATACGTCATGTGTTTAGGCTTAATGCGCCTAACCTATGACACTGCTCAAGACTTGCGAGATTTACGGGATTACAAAAATTATTATTACTCTTCAAACTTAGATACATTCGAAATTATATCAGTATTTAATAAAGTAGTGCTAATAAGTTGTCATATCTTTTTGTATTGAATATATTACAAAGAAATGAAGGCGTGAAAATTACACGATATACGTCGTGGTTTGCAATACATAAATACGTCAAAACTATGTATACGCACGACAAAGTACTATGCCAAAACTAAGTTGTGTTTTAATAATCTAATATTTCCAAACGTATTATCGTCTTAAATACCAGAGTTAAATTTCTTTTGTTAAAATATTTACTACATTATTACTAAACACGGTTTTCTACTCACGATTCGTTATGATCATGCTCCATGGCATACTCCAAGACCGATTTTATCACGCCGATCTACACTGCTAAATCCATAACTTTAATAAATGCTCTTATTGTGTAGTGACATTCGATATGATCCGCTCTACAGAACTTTAACCCTATAAAATGTCAAAATCGATACAAATTAGTGAGACTGTTGTGTAGAGTCAGTGAACCATGTTTCACGTGCAAGGGTCTTTTGAGCAGTCGCTGCGCTGCGGCGATGATGTGTCACCTAACGGAAATAAAACATTAGCCGCTTTGGCAAAAATCCACAAACATTGCACTGGAAAGGCCCACGCTCATGGATGCGTAGATCACAAACAAAATCCTCTTGCAAAATCTGATTCAAATACTAGTATACAATCGCGGAAATCCTTCCGCAATGAATATATTATTGAAATCAAAGAATCCGATAAGAATAATCACAATGCCGTCAAAAATAATGATGGAATTCTTACGAAAAGCTTCAGTAATAGCACCAGTTCTTACGAAGGTCACAGTGACACTGATTCGGAGAACACATTTAAGTCTAGAGACCACAACAAGTCGACAGATGCGTGCGAACGCTTATTCTCTCAATGTACCAAAGCGTCTTTAATGAAGACTGCTCGAATGAGATACGCTGATGACAGCGTTATATCCGCAATGCAAGATGAAGTAGATGGCGAGAGAGCTAAACAAGCTTTAAGCCGAACTCCACTCAGATTGAGTTATAGGGAAAGGAAATCAGGAGTTGTTACTATCGAAGAAGTGAAATCAGACTATTCGAATAATGATGAGGATCTGGCAAACGCTGTGCTTTTTGATGAGAAGAGAAAAACCCCAACGCAAAGTAAACCTAGTCTGCAACGTCAAAAGTCTTCTGGAAGTACCGTTAGCAATGGTAAGACCAATGGTACCAAGCCTCCATGGAGAGGTGCTAGCAAAAATGGCAAGCCAACAGAACCATTAGTTAGAACGTCGTCTTTTCGAGGAAGTATTAAGAAGAAGACTCCCAAGAATGATGGCATTCCTTGGAAAAAGTTATACGAATTGGCTATTTGGAGGAGATATGGTGTTAGTTTTGCTGCGGTAGGAGCTGATACTGAAAGGGCCTTGCTTAGGCCTTGGACAGAGCTGTCTTCTCAGCCGGAACCGCCACCGTTTAAGGTAAGTCTTTAAAAACCATTGACATAACTATCAACCTAATAATCTTATTTTTTAAGGATTTGTGTAATGCTACAAATAGTTGGACCTTTTCGAATTATTTAGTTTGGTACTCTAATATTTTTGTTACTTTTCTAAATCATTAGGTACATAGAATCGTAATTACCATATATATTATAGTTTTTGATTATAATTCTTTCATAGAAGTTGCCGACTGATTAACGATGCGACGGTGGTGAGACATTTTTAAAGGGGGCAGATGAGCATACGGGTCACCTAATGGTAAGCAACTACCGCCGCCCATGGACACCTGCAACTCAAAAGTCACAAGTGCGTTGTTGCCCTTAGAGTCCCTCTCCCGATCCTGTTCAGCGGTCTCATGCCTATGCCTGTCTGATGCCTAGTGTACATGCGTGCCGAGCCTTGGCAAACGTCTACGTGCTCCAACTCTTTACAAACGCTTGGATGCCATTTACATGCTTGTGACTGTGTTATTGTATTCCGGACAGGCAAACATAGCAGACGTGGTCATATTTTAATCAAAATATAAACGGCGGAACTAAACTAAAAAAATAAATTCTCTAGCTCTACTGCTCAACTAAACTGCTCAATCAGTAGAGCACTGAGACTTAATGTTAATTCCCGACTGCTCAACTACAATACTTGTAATATCAAATTAAGCAGTAGGGAACAAGCACGCGCTAACATGTAAATACGTCGCAAATGCTTGCGGCGAGCTTCCTTTGATCTGTGTTAAAAACCGACACTTGTACCGATCGACGACGAGTACACGCGAGGACACTTGTGGAGGCTCGCCATGCGTGTAAACAGCCTATTACAGCTTCACAGAAAGAGACTAATGCACCCCAGCCCTCCTCAACCGCCAGCATGGCAGTAATGATTGCTGACCAATTTCTTTAATTTTGCGTAACACGGTATACACGAAAAGAGTAGTTCAAAGAGTTGTTCTAAAGAGATAAAAGCCTTTTGCTTCTGTAAGAGAGACAAAGGGGGCGGCCCGACCGGAGTGGCACCGCAGTGAGGTCACCGGGGTCCTAAACCTGATTCTACGGGGAGGGACCCAAACAGCAACATAACACTTGTGAGACTTGAGTTGCAGGTATCCAAAGGCGACGGTAGTCAGTTACCATCAGGTGACCCGTCTGCTCACTCGTCTGCGTATATATATATATATAGTTTCTTTTTCTTTTTAAAAAAGACAACTCCCGCACTAGGAATAAATCCTGTGTTGCGGGGGACTTTACAAACATACATGAAACGGACACAAAGGACACCCAGACTCAGAACAACAATTTGTGGATCACACAAAGTGTTGTCCCGTGTGGGGTTTGAACCCACAACACTCGACGTAATAGGAAGCGGCGTGGCGACCGCTTAAACCACTACGCCATCTGTGCAGTCAATATATAGTTATATATTAATGTATTTTAACCCAAACTGAACGCTCGTGTATACGTAGATACTTATATACAGAGGTGTCGGTAACAGTGTCGCGAGTCCAATGGTTTTTTCCTGTCTCATAAAATAGATTCTTTTGTTTGTTGTTCAAACATGCCCAACGGCACTTCACTTCTGAAGTGAAGACTTTTATACAAAGGTGTTGGTAACGGTAACAGTTCAATTGCTTTTTCACATCTCAAAAAATTCCCAACGCGCCTAAAGAAGTTTTCACTGCAACAGGGGTGTCAGTAACGGTAACAGTGTCGCGAGTTCAATGGTTTTTTCCCATAAAATACATCCTTTTGTTTGTTGTTCAAAAATGCCCAACACGCATAAAAAAGTTTTCACTTTAAAAATTTAAGTGATACAATTGAATTTAATAAATAAATCATTCAGTCTGCAACTTATACAAAGTCTAAGTCAATCACCCGCCTCCAGCTCATAGTGCTCTTTGATATTTCATTCATATTTGGCAGGTGATCAGTATCACGACAGCCTTATTACAGATCAACGAGCCGTCACGTTCTAACAACTTTGTAGTTTGTCTGTTTTGAGATTTGTAATTTTAAAGTGGCGATAAGATGCAATCAAAATATGTAATATGTACTTAACAAGTAAGGGTTATGGCAACATGATTGATTTATGACCAGTGAATTGTTTTAGTTCTATATAGAATATAAAATATTAAAAAAATTCTGACTCCAGAAAAACGGCTATGAAATATTACACTTAAAAGTAAAATTTACTTCCATTTGCTTACCAGTACCTATTTCTAAATTTAAATTAGTGCTTTATTTTCTTGTGTTAATTTGTATATATTTTTATTAGTACAATATCATATTAAAGAGAGGCCTATGTCTAGCAGTGGACTATTAAAGGCTGTCGATGACTATGATCATGTTAACGTTAAATGTATCTTGTAAATTTTAGGTTATTACTTAGACTTAGTTTCTTAAAAGCCTCCTAAGAGTCCTCCTTTGGAGTCGGTGAAAAATATTAATAGTAATAATTTTTTGTGGTTAGGTGCACTTTGTTGTATTTGATTTTTGATGTTTGTTAACCCATTACGTATTAATCTTCCCGAAAATAAAGTAATGTTAGCCGATATTGTTATCATATGTATCTAATTATTCTCAAATCTATCTTCCCGATTGTAAATTTTATGATTGTAAATTTGTGTCGCCTTGTTTTTAGAGGTTTTTTGAAAGACATCAGTCCACCCCAAATTCACATAACATCGAGTAGTAAAATTGATTTAGAACGCTAAAATGGTTTTAATCTTATCTTGGTCGCACGAAATACCCATGTTTGCTCTGAGACGACATAGATAATTGTAAAAGGTCGAATAATATTTGCTAAAATGATAGATAAATTTGGTTCCTTTGTTAGTAGTGATAAGAAAGATATTATCGATAAATTTACGCTTTGACTATTTTTGTCATGCTTTTTATGAGAACTTTTATTCTTTGCTATATCTAAACACAGCCTCTTTAAATTGTAACTCAACTATACAAGCTTCTTATCGAATTAGAAAAGGGACAATAAAAAGAGCATACTTATATAATACAAAATGAAAACAAGTTTAGGTGTAGCAGAATTATTCTCCATATTTATTAACACCTATAACATATATGTAAGCTGAACTCTTTATTTTATTTAAACTAATAGTAATATTATGTATGTACGTATGTGTAATGTTAATAAGTATAGGTGTAGTATATGACAGATTTGTATATGTGTATATATTATATGATTTTGAACAAAGTATACATACAATATTAAATGTATAAATCGACTGTAACTAAAGTTCACCCACTTCCTGTTTCCTCTGCATCACCCAATAGTTGACTTTTAGAGAATGCCTTAGGCATTAAGTCCGCCAATGCACCAAATGTGCATGATGTGTAAATAAATAAAAAAGGAACTAAATAATATTCGAAAAAAACTTTTTTTTAAAGATATAGTTTTTATTATAGAAGGAAATAGGCTAAGTAACGTCACGCCACCAATTTTAGAAGCAGAGCAGTGACCACAAACGCGAAAGAAAATTCAGCGAACGTCTAGTATCTTATGGCGAGCTCAAAACTAAGTAGCTTATATGGCCTTGCAACATATACGAAAAGCTTTAAATAGAAAGAAGATTATTCCACAGTGTGGTTTTGGCTTATAGAAAGTGTTTCATAATCTAATTTCAGATGACCATATCTATCAAAAAATAATATATACATGGAAAAACGTGGCTTTCTTCTAACCGCCAACTTGGCATCGGTAATACATTTGACCATATAGCTCACATAGTTATTACGTATCGCTTTCGATTTCTGATCACGAAGCGATCGGTTAACACATTGAGTGGACGCCGCTGGCGACACGATGCACGTGATCCACGAATGTGAAATGATATACTTCTCAGAGTTTATGATTGCCTGGTACCTCTTTGTATATATTTATACTGTACCTAGTATTTGTCTGCGGTTCTACCTGATCTTAGTAACATTTTATATAATTGTATTTCAGTTTATAACTTGAGATACCTATTTTTATATTATTAAGATGTAAAACAATAATGATTAATAATAATTATCATTTACTTATAGTTATAACAGCTCCAATTAGTCAGAATCCTGCTTTAAAGACACAACAGACCGTCTTGACGACGTTGTTATTAAGGCAAATACAAATATGAAATGCTAGATTCTATATTATGTACCTCAATAATATTCTGTTAATGAAAATTGACTTGAATAATATGTTAAAATGTTATGGAATTACCGCAATGGGCATTTGAAATTCAGCCAGTAAACTATAAACTAATTATTAATTATTGAATACAACAATGTTGTTATGTGATTGCCTTAATTTATTTTTTTCCAAAGATAGATATTTATCTCAGGGGTATCAGAGCAGCAGGAAATTAGAGTGAGACCAGCTCGATTCTTGATTTCCTATCTCTGTCCTGCTTAGGCAGTCCACTATTTTACAATGAAATTTATTACTACTATTTTACAATTTAGAATGAAACACAGATATTTAAGTAGTTCTAGAACATTTAAACAGAATAAAGGACTATAGCATTCTATGTAAAAGATTTTAAAGTCAGAAGTTATTGTGTGGAGTTCTTTATGTCTATATACAATTAAAGAACAATCCACATCTTATATAGAACCATTACTTTGAAGTTTGGAACGGAAACGCCTGAACTTTGGAATTGCAACTTAGCGTTTTGATGTATTTGACGATTGAAAGAAATCAATTGATCAAATAAGTCTGTCGTCATGATTTAATTTTCGACAATCGGCATTTGTTTTCATTACGAGTTAGTTAACTGTTCGTATTTTAAGACGTGTTATTCTTGTTAGAAGCAGTTATAAATATCGTATATGTTTCATAATGAAGCACAATTTTACTACTAGATAATTCGATTTGGCAAAATATTTTTATGTTCTTTTTGTGAAGGCCTTAAAACATATAGAGCACGAAAAATCACAGCGGAATAAAAATATACCACTAGTACTACTTAGTGATGGTTTTTCTTCGTCGAATTCCAGTGTTCACTCTGTATCAAGAATATTATAACACTTGAACAACCAGAGGTTGTCACAGGTCGTATTTTGTTTATCCACCACTACCATATACAACAGTTTGTTGTTAGGTGTCTTGTGTTTTTATGACCAGCTTAACTTCATAAAGAAAAGCCACAAACGTACAAGAGCGTAGTCAAGTCACAATTCAGTACCCACGCTCCGTTTGACAAGACGATATCCTGATCTGCAATTCATTTGTATACATTTGTATTCGGTCGTGTCTCCCCGTCTTATTATGTAAGCCTTGTAACGAATTAGTGACATTGGCCATTTGCATTGAGAGACATTGTTTGTATTGCAGATATTCTGCGAGTATCAACCTTTGTGGAAAATATGTTTGAGGTCAACACTATGATTTATTTTGCTGAACGTGGTTGGGATGAGAGTTATTTTATTTTACGGAAGGATCAGTAGACTGCTATTCCCTACGCTTAGATTCTTAACTTAAATTCAGAAAACATGAGGGGGCAAACGAGCAGGGCCTCAATTCTGCTATTTTATGTTCACGCCAAGCCACTGCCATACCACTGACACGCTATTGAGATGCCATCGAGTGGCCATTGGCATATCAATGTAATATAGTAAGAAAATATCGATTATCATAACTTAATTTAGTGTATTAAAAGCCAGAACAGCGTTCATATATGCCAATACATCAAGGCTTTGAAATTCGACATCACAAAAATGATGTCACCAAATACATATTATTTAGTCAATGCTATAGGATTAACTCGTGTGTAACTATTCGCCACTGATATAACTGTTGTGATGGCGATAAGGTATAAATGTACAAAACGTTTATTATGATCAATTCTCATTGATGTAACAATGCATATGTATGAGGACATATTTAATGATGGTCACGATTTTGCAATACATAGGTTTGTTATATGATACTAATACTTGTTCATTTATTTCAAAAGCCAATCTTAATTGTGCACGCACGCAGGACAACAGCGCTGCAAAGAGAAGGAAAACTTGACACAAACCCTTTACCAACCCGTCTGGCCAGCGTGGTGCAGTAGGCCAAAACCTCATTTCTAAGGAGAGGCCTATGTCCAGCAGTGGACTAGTAAAGGCTGTTGATGATGATTGATGAATTGTGCCGTAGTAATAAGACTTCAACATTGGCTCGAAAAAGTTATTATTACAAGTATTTTGTTCATTTATTAACTTAACCAACGGAATAACTAGAAATGGTTATGTCGTTTCGTTGTATGCCGTGGAAGTGGGTGCGAGGGGTATACCAGCTCAATTCCTCTATAATCTGCATAAATACCTTGGATTGCCAAGAGCTTCAGTAAGCTCTTTTCTTGAACGAATATCCAAAGGGCATTGCTAGGCTCGTATCAAATATGGTTAGGTAGAGGGGGTAACACAGCAGACAGTGTAGGTGAGCGCTGACCGCAAGGAGTATTCCCTAAACCTATACCTGGGTCGCAAGTCCCAGGCGCTGTCGTAGTCGCATGTGTTGTCCCCATCTATCACGCGATGGACCCGGCACCCATGGAACGTTAAGAAATAGGTCTTTATATATTGTACCTTATTTCATATTCGACTGGCCTGTTGGTTTAGTGATTAGTGCTCATGACTTCTAAGCCGGACGTCGTAGGTTTGGTTCAATCCTAGGATAAATAATAATTATTGTGTGATGAACACGATCATTTGTTCTATGTTTGGGTGTAATTAATTTCTGAAATGTATGTATTTAAAAATATTTAAGTATCTATGTTTATCAGAGCACAGGCTCTACTGCCTAGTTTAGGATCAGACTAGGCAGTGCAGTGCCCTGTGTGAGATTTGTGAAGGTATTATTATTATTATTCAATACTATGGCACCGTGTACGCGAAGAGAAGTTTGAATAACCTTTACAATTCAATAATGATTTGTAGTAGTTAATCTGTCAGACTGTCTGGTATTGTTATATAAATATTTATATTCGTCTGAGCGTACCACAGGCGTGTGAAAGTGGCTTAAGTATTAGCACACAGTAATGATCGACAAGCAATTGTTTGGAGGTATCTGTGCGATGACCATTCATAATACTAGCCAAAGAAAAACAAAACATATCATTCAGAATATTATCATTTGAAATTGTTTTTTTATTCTTTTTATAAATAGAAAACAAATGTTAAATATGTCTATGTACTTGTTATAAAAAAAACATGTTAAAATCATGTCTGAGTTCTGAATGCTTTTTGTGTGTTCGCCATTGTAAACTGAAAACACATTTGTATTTTTGCCTATTACTTGTACTCAATATCATCATCATCATCAGCCTATCGCAGTCCACTGCTGGACATAGGCCTCTCCCATTGTACGCCACTATCAGTACCACTACTCAATATCAGTCTCTTTTAAATTTGAACAAAGAGTCTACGGGTTGAAAATTAAGGTTTGAAAAATACAGCTTATAATATTGCGTTCAGGTCAAGCTACACTTTTAAAATAATTATCTAGTAAAAATTTGTAAGTCCCTAATTTAAAACTTTTTTTTTTTTTAAAGACAACTCTCGCATTAGGAATATATATCCTGTGTCGCGGGGGACTTTACAAATATACATGAAACGGACACAAAGGACAAGGAAAGGACTTAAAAATTAATAAAATAGAAAACAGTATAAACTTGAAATGAGTACTCTAAAATGACACACATAAGAAGGATTTCTAATTATTTCATATTACAGGCAAGGCCATTAAACAATATGATCAAGACCATCGTTTCTAGGAACTTGTTTAGAAACTGTTCATGTCTGTCCTATATTGTTTTCAAAAGCCATTAAAGACCCGACACTAATAAATAAAACGTGTCGCCTGTGCGTGCTGTACCTTATGCTAATAGACTAACAGCAGCAATATTTGTATCACCAAACAATGGGAATGTTGCAACGTCTTTAGATTCATTGTTAATTTCTCGCATAATTTCTCTCCTACACTTTGTTGCGAAATGACTGAGATTTAGTTGGTTTTGTACGTAAATAACAATTAGAATTGTATTGGATTGTACAGTATCTGTGCAAGTAAATAAAATTAAAGTGTCTGTTATGTCAAAATAATAGTTTTTCATTCTCACACGGTTATCTGCACGATACCTATGCCTAAAAACCAGTTGTATTGATTTTGATAATATTTTACTCAGTTTAAAAATTGCCCGGTCCGGGAATCGAACCTACTAAGGCAGCGCTTTTCAAATTCCACGCGATGATGTAAGTGTTTCGTTAAAAAACTTTGGGTCTGGCCCAAAGTTTTTTAACGAAACACTTACATCATTAATATTTATATATATAACAAATAATAAAATTAAAAAGGGCTTCCGTAGAAATTCCTGCAGGTTTCGCTCCGCCAACTCTTTGGGGAGGTATCACCTTAGAAGATCCGACCGCGACTATTATTCTATTATTAGATATTTAGTGATACCATCAGCAGCGCGCTACCGCTGCTAGAAATCATTACATTCTTGCAAACGTTTGCCAACAACAAACACTTCGAAATTTAAAAGCGTCTTGAACGCCTGACTTGATTCTTGTCTGGTCCGAACTTACGTATCAACAGAATGGATCTAAGAGCTACTAACAGAACAGACTGGCTGTCCTGTAGTAAGATCATTGTTTAATTGTATAGAAGTGTGCCTAGAGAGACTGAACCAATGCTGGCAAACAACCAGTATGCAAAATAGTACAACCGTATTACACAACCGTTTATTGCTAAAACAATCGGCACGCAATTTCGGACACATCGCAATTACAATTTACATATCTTACATGTAAGAGTACGTTACGAAATATTTGTGTAGGAGATATACATTATGTATTTATGTATTTACATATGTATAACTTTGTAATGTTATATAGTATGTATGTTTAACATACTGTGCCCTTGGATTGCTCTTCTAATTGCTTCTTACGTTTCCAAGTTTGAAGTAAAAAGTTTCACATTTTTGTGTCCCAGTTAAGTGCACATATCTATGTGCAATGTAAATAAATTTATTTACAGCCTGTTCATGTGATATGTTACCATCGAATCATATGAACGGGTTGTAAATTAATTATGGTTATTTCTGTCATAAATAAATATATATTTGAAGATTACCTTACAGATTTATTTAACATAGATTAACATTTACGCTCATTGTCTCCTAAATTATGGAGGAAAAGTACAAAAAAAAAGTTACAAAAATAGTTTTTACTTAAAGATTATTACCTTTAAGCCAAAAACTATGTTAAGCACAATATATGTATAGTACAAAACATCGTATAAAATTTTCAAAATCAGATAATAATTTAAACCTCCTTTCTAAGGAGAGGCCTAATTCCAGCAGTGGACTGTTAAAGCTGCTGTTGGTGATGATGATGATGATAATAATTTAACGTTCAATATTATACTTAGAAGCTTCTACTTGCAGTTATATGTGAGAAAATGTATACCCCCTCAAGTCGTACATGATGTTTAAAAAAAACATTGTAGATACACATATTTATTGAACAGAACCCGCTCCACGCGTATTCACGTCACACTTAGCCTGTTGTTACCTGCGGAACAGCAAATGGCCTCAAGATTTCGCATCTCTTTCGCGTCTCTGCTAAACGAAAATGACAGCTATAATCAAGGTTGCATCGATCGAGTTTTATTGAACACTTATTTAATGAATACTCTTTTTTTGTTACAGGTAATTGTCTGCTGTTAATTTTTACGGTAAAATTAGAATAATTAATAGGTTTGGTAAGAACACACTTTTTAAATAATCTTTATCCGATCCATCCTAAGGTTGCCTGGAAGAGGTTGCTCTTAGCAATAAGGCCGGTCCTTTGTACATTACATGTCTGACATTTTTATGTACCGTACTACTTGTAAAACGGTGTACGAATAAAGAGTTTTCTATTTATATATCTATATATTTTTGACACAACCTATACCTAGTCTAAACGGTTTCATGGATTTTGGTTTAGGCAATAGATTCGTCTTAATTGTGAGCGTAACAATTGGTAATAAACTAGGTAGGTCGCTGGTCTGCTTGATTTTTCAGAAGTGCTTTAAAGTTGCATTCGCTGCCTTTTAGTGAAATGATAATGAGAATTGGATAAGTTAATCAGAGGAGTTCCTTTTAGCTGGATCACAGTTGTGATCGAGAGTTGATCGGAACTGAATTGAGACCGAACTTTTATTACGAGAATTGGCCTTCTGGCCATGTTACGACAACACTTCTCCTAGTTTGGATGGTTCGGTTCCCCCTAGTAGGATAAAATAAAATGGGTACATGGGAAAAAAATAATCTAGATATAGGGGTCAGTTGTTGATCAAAAGATAAACTATTACTTGTCAAAATGTAAATAAAAAAAATCAAATCAATTTTAAGCAATCGCATTTTAATTATTTGCTAATAAATTCCTGATCATCTTCCATTCATTAATTGCATCGGTCGAATACCTTACGAACAGTTGCTGTATGATCCGTATCATCCTACCTTATATGTATAATGGAATCCGGCAGAATAAACGGGACCCCCTACATGGGGCTTGCCAGTTATAAGTGTTTGTCCATAGACTTCACACAGGCAGTGGAACTTCTGTATTTGGTCGATGTTTGATGTCTCAGTCCAACTGGATTAGCTTTATAAGTGTTCACGAAAGAAATAAGTAGTGTTAATAACTTTTTTCAGCTGTCGATAATTTAGTTAAATTTTGTAAGTATTTTAGTTAATTTGAAGTACCTTTTCTATAATTTTAAACAGGATAGGTCGAGATTTTATTAAGTTGTGTATTATACTAGCTTTTGAATGCGGCTCCGCCCGCGGATATGTCAGTAATCGCTGTAAAAGGCAGCCTATGATCCTTCCTGATAATGTAGCTATCTATTGGTGATAGAATTTATAAAATATGGATATTTGTAATCAGCTTCAAATCAATTCTTACCTAAGTGTATACATATGTCTGTTCCTCGTTTGACGTATCTGGTACTTTTTTGATTAAGATAAAGTTAATCGCATCTCTATTATAAAATTAAATGTATTTTAGACTTTTTTATTGGGCTTTAGATGAAAACTTCATACTTCAATAATACATGAAGAGACCTTACTTTTTTGGCAATTTTTTTTAATCGGACATCTGACACACAACGCCATCTAGTTCCAAACTAAGCAAAGATTTTTCTATGAAAGCTAGATTGACTGAATCTTTAAATACTTTTTTTGAAATACACGCATATTACATAGAAAACACCCAAACTCCGAAACAAATATTGGCAGATCACACAAACATTTGGTCCGACCCAGGAATCGAACCCGAGACCTCAACACAGCAGTCGCATACGCTACCACTGCACCACTGAGGCAACAATGCTTAATAATCCATACTGCAAACTTATCGTCGACGGCCTTTTCGTAAACCGGCTTTGCGACTACCATACTTAGATACTTCTACCAAACAATACCTATATATCTAATAGCGAAATAATTTATTACACTTTTACTGTAAAGCTTTTTTAAAGCTTTGTGCTGACGTACTTTTGTTGTAGTGTTCTTAGTTTTATAAAATTATTTATTGATAATCCATGAGATTTAAAGTGGGATTCTACGGTTTAGAATCTTCAGAAAGAAAGTACACCTACGCATATTTTACACCCACATACATAAATTGTAGGACTGCGTGTCTGTTCACAATAATTTTCCTATTGGCACTCCCGCTAGCCTTGCTTCAAATTAATATAGTATTTACACAAATAAATAGGGTATTTGCACAGTTTAATGAGGCCGAGGCGACTGCGAACATATTGGGACAAATCAAGATACGAGTTGTATTTAACTAGCTCCCACGTGCGTCGGTTTCCTTATGACGCATACACATATGATATAGGTAGGTACTAGATATTAATATCGACATGATATAAATTGTTGCATAATGCAGAATGCCAAGTCAGCTTATACCATTAAGCGTACCTTTGAATATGATTTATCGAGGGTCTAAGAAAAGAGAAGATTTTAAAAGGCTAGTTGAATAATGTTTTGAAATTGTGTAATATTGAACCGTCTGCCTAACCTACATGTTACTGGTTCACAATTTGTACTTGTTTGTAATTTTATCAGTCACCTACTATACTTTTTTGCGTGTGTTGTGTCCACACACTCGAAATAAAGTCATGATCTCCTCAATCAAATATTAGAGACTGCTCTAATTGACTTAGTCTTATGACACTCAACATTAATCCTATAGTCATGGTATGACACATATACCTATAGATATTTTCTAAGAAACAGTTCTCAGTACATCTATCAAGGTTTCACGTATAGTAAGATTATTTTAAAACCACATTTCTTCGATTTGATATAGAAAACCCTTATGGCTATAAGTATATAATAATAATATTAAGTCCTTTGTTGTATGTGTATACACATCTCTGGTATAAAATGAATTACCTATTTCATGAAAAAGTGGGCAATAATTTAGTCCCATTAATATGAACACGCGTCGTTTTAATGACGCGTTTTGAATAACAATAATGTTTCGGACGTCTGACACACTACGCCATCTAGTTTCAAACTGAGCAGATCTTGTACTATGAAAGCTAGATTGACTGACGGTATACTTTAATAGTTTTTTTTGTAAATACACTCAAATCGTCAAAATCGCGAGGCTGTCAAAATCATAATTTCATCACATCAACAGCCTTTAATAGTCCACTTCTGGACATAAGCCTCTCCTTGGAAAGGAGGTTTTGGCCTACTATACCACGCTGGCCAGACGGGTTGGTATAGGGTTTGTGTCAAGTTTGCCTTCTCTCTGCAGTGTTGTTGTTCTGCCTAGTTTTCTCCCTTAGTCGGCTCTTACGACACCCACGGGATGAATAGAGGTGGTGACACTCTGTATTCTTAATCCGTCACCACACGGACCATGATTTAATTAGAATCATACCACATCGATCAAGTTGCATAGAATCTCTGTCTGTTTGTTAAAATAGAGTCAGTAAGCATTTATACATCATGTCATTGTATTTAATTAGTGCGCTAAATGTAGCCTGGCGTGATTTATTGCGTTGTAGGAATTAGTCAGTGATAGAATTGGTTCGTATCATTACAGTGCTACAATTTCACAACAATGTTTAACCGCTATCACAACGTAGAAAAGATGCAGAAATCAAATTTTAATGCAATCATATTTTTGTAAAGGTTTCCTTAAGTCGTGACCTCTAACGATAAATTGGTGACAAATAGCTCTAAAAACACTTGTACTTATCGTTTTATCTTTTAACATTGCTGACTCTAACATAGCGGTTTTCAGTAACATGTCTATTTTTTATTGAAATTTACAGACGTCTTCGTTGTTTTGAATATGGGTCTATAAAAGAGTATTCAAGTAAACAGCATTTGATTACTCATGGCAAGTTGGTTTTTGTGTTTTCGAATTTAATACAAAAAAATATTACACTGCAAATGTATGATTTATTTTCTTTTTCTTTTTTGTTGTTGTTATAAAGAATAATAAATAAGGCTTTGTCATTTCTGGCCGAAAACAAGCTACAAAAAATCTATTCAAGCACAGCACAACTTAAACTTACTCTAAATTGTTACGTGGCTGGGCGCTTTACTGTAAGTTACTGGTCGCCCACGCGCGCTGTAGTGCAAGTTCGAACTTGTCGATAATGTTAGTCGGATTTGTTGATCTGCTGTCGAACGCCTTTAGTAATCAAACTGCTGTTAATATCCAGAGAGAGTTTAAAGTTGTGTGAATAAATACTGCAACTTGTAAACAATAAGTAAGACGCCTACCAAGTAGCCAAGTAGGATTATTACAGGCTGTTGGGTTTCTAGTGGTAGAGTGTGACGAAAGATACTTTTGACAACGGGATGAATGAACAGCACGATGATATTGTTTTTGGAACGAAGTTTCTTATCGCGCGTTACACGCTCAGGGCCTCAATTCTGCTATTACGCCAAGCCAGTGTCATACCACTGACATTGAGATATTGATAACTATTGAGATGCCATCGAGTAGCCATTGGCATTGGTATAAATATCGGTAGTTGAAAATATATTACGTTTTTTGAGGAAATGATTTATTTGTTTTTATTATAATAAATTATTAAAAGAAATAAATGAATTAAAATAACTTATTAAAAAAAAAAAATAAGATTTTTTTTTTATTAAAGAATAAAATATAAAAAAAGAAATAAATAAATTATTAAAATAAAAAATATACCTAGGGGGGGCATAGATCTCTCACGCTGTTTTTAAATATTTTTCGTCTGAAGCAATGTGTTCTTCAAAATAATGGTATAGGGTATTTACATGGTTCATCATTTATTTATTTGGTTACGTCACAGCATATATATGTAACATTTATGGTAAAATCTAGGTAATAAGATGCCACTTACGAGCTAACACAGCATTAACAGTTTAGAATAATTTTCACAAAATCTCAGTAAAAAACTTTCTTAATCTATTGAGTTTAGTGTTTGATTATATCCATCGAACTTTCCAATGGATATAATTATGTATAAGTATGAGAATTAGTATAATAAATCACGTAGGTAATTAGTATTTCACAGGTATGTAACCTAACCTGTGAATAGCCTGACGTTTTGACCAGGTTCCACTGGCAGTAGTTTCAAGCTGACTATCATTCCCGCACTTAAAAGCTTCATGTTTGTTTGTTGATACATACGAGTATATAGCAATAGGAAAATTGGTCCGATTAGATCACAGCGCACGTTATAGTCCAATCTCTTTCGTTCTACAACAAAGTGAATCCAATTACACTTAACATTAATATACTCTTACCGTCTGGTTGCATCGATCACGTTCCGTTTATTGACCCGCTCATTAATCAGTTATAAATAAATAAAGTTTCGATAAGACCACTTCCTAACATGCATTTCTGTTTACCGAATCACTTCTGTCGAGTGCAAGCCATATTTGTTGTAGAGTGTATGTTACCTGATAAAATGTGGTACCCAACATTTGAGTATCTTAATTCTCGGAAGGAATGGTGTGGTGACGCTACAGTCCATTAACTAAAAGGCGGTTAACGTATAACTAAATTATTTACTACTTACTTAGCTACCTGGTTAGCAGAACGTGTTGTGTTGAAGACTTCCTTTTACCTCATTAAATACTATTACTGGTGTGCTAAGATACGGTTAGGCTATGGCTCAATCATACGTATTTTACTATTGTCTTGTACGTAAGTATACATATATCTTATTTAAAAATAGTGTGTGTGTAGTGGGATTTATATTATTTTTTACAACTCCCGCATTAGGAATATATCCTGTGTCGCGGGGGACTTTACTAACATACATGAAACGGACACAAATAACACCCAGACTCAGAACAACAATTTGTGGATCACACAAAGTGTCATCCTATGTGGGGTTTGAACCCACAACACTCGGCGTAGTAGGAAGCGGCGTGGCGACCGCTTAAACCACTATGCCATCCGTGCAGTCGTAGTGTACTTAAAGATAGCCTAGAGAAAATATATATATATATATATATATATATATATATATATATATATATGTAAAGGCCATCAACGCGCGTTCATGGGCGCCGGTAGTCACTTTCTATTATGTGACCGTCTGCTCGTAAATAATAATAAAATAAAAAATGTCTTTAAACTGCTTGATATTTCGACACTGATCGTAGTGATCACAGTCAGGGCAACCTGGTTCCCCTACGTGTTCGTCATTGTATATGCTACTTTCTGATCAAGCACCCATGAATCCCTTTACACATTAAGTATTTTTTTGTTTGTAAAGGATTTATAGCTTGTACACATTAACATTTCTTTCGACAGCAAGTTTTACTCCATTACTCATTGGCTGTAAATCAATCAGATCTCAGTCCTCAGTAAGAAGTAAAAGCGTACCGTAAATAGTATAATTGTAGAATTTCTCTCTCCCGAACACAAGGTCGTTAGCTAAGGGCTTAGAACTTGTGCTTACTTGGAAACCTGATGCGGCAGAAAAGGCGCCGACTGACTCACTCACCGGTTACGTCAAATGTTTATCTCAATAGTACGCTTTTGATTATACAGTATTCGCTTATTTGAAACTAGCTGCGTTTGCGACTTTGTCGACTTTGAATATGATGAATGATTTGATGATGCGAAATTTGATACTTGCAAAAAAATTGAATCTAAAATTAAATGTTGTTTGTTTGTTTGTGTACCACTAAGCAGGCTGTACCATTTCTTTCATATCTTTTTTCATGTTCTAGATTGTTAGTTAACAATAAAATCAAGCTGAAACATTTGAAATTGCGGTAAATAAATGTACCAGTTTAAGACATGGAAATAAGATGCGGTTGAGTTTCATGATTATCGACTTAGTTTACTGAGTGTCGTTATTTGAGAGCTTTAAACTGAAATGGTACTTTGATGTAAAGGTTTGGGTTTTGGAGCTTTAGTGTTTCTGTTAAAGGCCAGTCATAGGAAATGCCGTCACAATATAGAACACAACTACTTGTAATAGTGTTTGAAAAGATCTATTTGCGAAGTCCTTTGCTCATTTTCACTTACTTGTACTTTTTAACATTACTTGACAGCCAGGATAGGCAATACACAATATTTGACCAGGAGCCTGGCAATCTGAACTAGAATTCGGTCGGATATGTCCAATCCAGCGGCCCTTCGGCCATATAGTTATCTAATAGTGGAACTAATGATAGCTACTATGATAAGTTTAAGTTTACTTAAGCATTTTAAGTACATATTTGTTTATTGAGTAAATTTATATTTCAAAGTAAAATTTTATTGGTGGAGTAGTTGAATAGAAATGTTTTTATTTTGTTTTTCTTATAAGAAAAATCCTTAAGAGAAAGAAAAAAGCCTTTTTTTTTAAAGATACTACACTAAAAGTACTACAATATATTTAAAATCCATGGAAGAGAAATGAAAGCTGAAATTAAAAGATAAGAATTTATTTAAATAATATTATTGAATCTCTGCAACTCCAACCGTAGAAGAGTGATCCGACTGCTAGTTTCCCCCCATACCGTAAAAAAAACTCCGTTCCAAAATCATATGACATTTTACGCGAATTAATCCGTTATTTTACTATTTTAATTTTGCCGTCCAATAAAGTACTTATAAGTAATGATTGAAGTCTGTGTTAAGCACTTACTGAATGAAATATATCTAATTGTACAACATAGCGCTGTGTCATAAACAAACTCAGCTGGATTAGCTAAAAATGGCTGTCAACAGATACATAATAATTATTAAATCTTCCCCCGTGCGACTCGCATTGAATACTTATTAGAAGGACAGGAAATATGGCGACATTCCATGTACATCGCCGCCGTTTTTAGAACTTTATTCATAGAAACGAACCGGTGAATGTTAAGTGCTTTTTAGGGTTACTGTTGTAGGTATCTACGTGTAAATCATTACCAAAATCTAACTGCGAATTAAATAACGGGCCTGTCGGTCTAGTGGTTAGTGACCCTCACTGCTACACCGGAGGTCGTGGGTTCGATCCCCACCCGGGACAAATATATGTGTGATGAGCACGATCGTTTGTACTGTGTCTGGATGTAATTTATCTATAATATGTATGTATTTAGAAATATATAAGTATGTTTATCAGCGGTCTTGTTACCATAGTACAGACTCTGCCTAGTTTGGGATCAGACAGCCGTGTGTGAGATGTGTGAGGTTATTACTTTAATTACACATTACTAACTGTACCCTGTCACGCTCCGTTGTGGTTGCATTGATGAGAAATGGGGAACAAAACTGACGTGCAAAATAAAAGAATCAATCTTTGAAGCGGGTTGTATAAGTCGTGTCAAAATTGAAGCTCAATCGGGACAGCGCTTTTCTGGTTTTCGAAGCGAACTTTACATTTTTAAACATGTAGATAGAACGGAAAACTCGTTTCATTATTATAATATACTAAGCTGACCCTGCAAACGTTGTTTTGCTATTTACATTTTTTTTTTTTTTTTAATTTCTTAAATCCGTTCTTAGCTGACCTCTACTCGGTGAAAAGAATATTCCTACCAAATTTCTAGTCTTTAGCTCTAATGGTTCCAGAGATATCGTGATGAGTGACTATATACGTGGAAATCTATTATATATATATAGATTTACAGAGATATACATAATTTGTCGAAAAAGTAAGTTTGACAAGTTTAATTTTAATAGTAAAACTTTCTGTACTACTAATGTGACTACTGCTGTGAAGGTAATAATTGCATGTATTATTTACAGACCTGACGCTTAGATTTTTAGTTCTCTCTTCTCTTTTTATTCTGACGCATCTTTTGATTGAACACACACACACACACACACACACACACACACACACACACACACACACACACACACACACACACACACACACACACACACAATTGACACAAAAGTAAATTTGACGTTAGAATGCTGTCAGTCTCTTTATACCTCACCAAGTAACTACGTTGCTAATAAGAAGCTTTATAGATGAATTTTTATTTAATATTGAAAATGTAAATCCAAAAGTTATTACATGATGTAAAGTGGCAACCCTCTTTGTATATTACATGTAGGTCGAGTTGTCGTGCGTGCATAAATGCAGCCAAACGCGGAAATCTATACATCGACTATTCAAGTTTGTACTTGAATGATATAATTATGTGATTATTAGATTAATTAAATTAATAAGTATAGATATACCTGTGTAACGTTGTTTAGTTTTGGTTTACTTCTACATTAACAACTTCTGTTTTTAATAAAATATAAAAGACGTAACAGATCTATGATTTTGGCCTTAGGTTGCTCTTGATCTTCTACCTATATGACCCTCTTACGTATTTTTTTATTTGTTAGTAAAAAAATTTAAAGACAACTTCCGCACCAGGAATAAATCCTGTGTCGCGGGAGACTTAACAAACATACATGAAACGGACACAAAGTACACCCAGACTCGGAACAACAATTTGTAGAAATTTGAACCAACAAAACTCGGCGCAATTGGAAGCGGCGTGGCGACCGCTTAAACCACTACACCATCCGTGCAGTCAAATTTATACGCGTCGTTGCTGTACACGGCTCATAGGTCGACTTTCTTGATGGGGAGAGTTATGGTTCAAACAGTCACGCAGGGTTGTAGTCAGTTCCCAACACCGACCACCGAAAACTTGGACTATCATTGAGAAATTCTGTTATTCTTACCATTTCTTGTATTCGTAATAAGGTTAATGACGAAGGATATGTGCAGGACACGAGTAAAGGGTACGTCTGAACATTCGGTCACATAAAAATACATGTTTAAGTTTATTTGTATACCAGCTGGTGCTCGTCACTTCGTTCGCGTGGAATTTGGCGCTACCTTAGTAGGTTCTATTCCCGGACCGGGCAAAATTTTATAAGGTTTCCTGAGACAAAAAACAGCCTATGTTACTCCTAAGATAGACAGCAACTTGGTAGTAAAATATTATCAAAATCGGTACTACCGTTTCGAAGATTACCCGAAACAAACAGACAGACAAAAATATTTAAACTGATATTTGGGCGTAGATATCCTGCAAGTAACCGTATGAACATGAAAAATACCTATTACTTTGATATTACAAACAGAAACTTCAATTTTATTTATTTGTATAGAAGGTGTAAACTACTTTTTTATGGCGTGAGAAATATGAGATAAAAAATGTGTATAGCGCTTCGAAGACCATTAGTAAAATACTATATAATAAACACAGATGTAAAGTCAAAGTTGCCTTGTTCGTTTTATACTTATCTACGGAGTCGGTAATTGTGATATTCACTATGTAGAGAAGCTTTAAGGCACGATCAAAGAGTTAAAGGTTAGAAAACTGAAGATTAATGACAATTCACTGTTCATGTTCATTTATTTTTTTAAGACAACTCCCGCATTAGGAGTAAATCCTGTGTCGCGGGGGACTTTACAAACAGACATGAAACGGACACAAAGAACGCCCAGACAACAATTTGTGGATCACACAAAGTGTCGTCCCATGTGGGGATCGAACCCACAACACTCAGCGTAGTAGTAAATGGCGTGGCGACCGCTTAAACCACTACGCCATCCGTGCAGTCGATATACATGCATATGTTCTGACTGTAACATACAGATGTTAACCGGTCCAGAGTATTTTTGACCGACATTAAACTATTTGACTGCTGCGTCAGATACCATCTACTTACATCTATTGTATAATTTGGGCTAGATTAGAATAGTGACTATTAACGCGTAACGGTGACAAGAAGGCCAATTCTTGTAATAAAAGTTCGGTCTTGTAAAAAAATTTTACTACGAAAATACCTTTTATGACTGTTGTGAGATCGAGACTTGATCGAAACTGAATTGAGATCGAACTTTTATTACGAGAATTGTCCTTCTCTATTGTTGTAAGGAATCATTTGGATTAGGTGAAGTTATAACACTGAGGTTGTTGTCAAAAGTACTTTTAACTGATTTTGATGGTTATAAATACGTTTATCTGGTTAGGATTTCTGACTGTAATATACCTGTATAAGTATTAAATGTAAAAGGCGTAGAGATAATTGAATTTTTATGGATAGAGACTAAAATAAATGTAGTTGAAGTGATGAAAGAAATATAGGAAACTCGTATTGATTGTGTCTAAAATTAGAGAGTACCATGATACACTCGTTCACCATTCAACACGCACACACACATACACACTCATTAAAATGTTACCGTCGAAAATATATATATTTTTTCGTTAAGAAGAATACTAATACATGTGTTACATATTACTAGTATGCTGGATAAAATTCTTGATAATCCTAGCTAAGTAAAATGTTATGCTTTTTTTTAACGTATGGAATATCCCTCGGGCTGCCCCCACTTTTTGCGACGGGGTTGTGCGTGGGAATCGAACCGACCAAAACCACACAGTTTGCCTAAGAGTTTGCATAAGAGGAGTCCGGGAACAGCTGATATTAAGACATCCGGGGGCGGAATCGCGCTTACCAGCGCCAAATGCCGCCCTGAGCTGAGGCCGCGGGTTGACGGGACTGGGGTTTTCCCCTCCACCCGTCATAACGGCCAGCCGCGAGAAGGCGACGTCCGCATGTGCCGGACGTCGCCTCCTATATGGAGAATCCGACGGCTTAACCTTATTGCCGTTGAACGGTTTGACATTACTATCGTCGAGAATAAGTGCAACATAGACCACAGTTAACTTATTATCATCAGCTTTTTATGAGTTTTATGAGAATCAGTTCAAAATACTTGACACTTGTAATAACTTGGTGACCTGGTGCAGTTCTTCTATTAAATTGTATGACATCAGTTAGATGAATGGTACGATTCCTAATCAACGCGTTATGACTATTGAGCTTTATTTAATCCAATCAGGTGTGACATTGCTGTTGTGATGTGTCACGAGGACACGCAATTACGTGATGGAATCCCGGTGATCTGTTACACGAATTTTGAAGGACTTTGATGACGATAATTTTTAGTGTTTGATATTTTCTATCGTGGTTGAGCTGTTCATCGAGTTAGTGACGTTATCGGCGCCGAAATCCTATACCTCCCCTGATTCTGGGGGGGGGGGGAGGGAGAAAGGGCGGCAACAGGCTTCTGACTTCAAGAGTCCAAATCCGATGTGGGTCTTTATCAAGGGGTTCGACCTTCTGGTCAAGTTTGACATCAATACGAAATACCAATCAGGATAGTTATTATTCCAATAAACAAGCTAGTACAAAAGGGTTACCGTTATCTTTGCATGTTAATAATAATCTATTGATGGACTTCATTTTATAATATGTAATGATATTGTTATACACATCAGTGTTTTGTAGTTCTTCAAACACATTCACCCCTTTTACGCAATAATAATTGTTGTAGTAATTGTATTTATAAATATATTATGCTAATTCCTGTGTGCACTAGAATTCGAAATATTTAAGGACACGGTAATGACATAACAGTTTAATCGTGTAAGGACTGTACACGAGTTAGTTTGCCACGAACGTTGCTTGATGAAGATTTATTTGTAACGACTTTGTATTGATTATAAATAACGTCGAGATCTCAGAATGAATAAACGCCTTTAATTAAAACATCTTTTTTGTTTGAGTACAAACGTAAGAAACTTTATTGGTTAGGTACACCTAAGACTGAGCTGCAACCTCTGGGTGTAATAATGTTCGCTCTTTTTGGTCGGGAATAATAAAAAAAAACTATTAACTTTAGTTAATGAAATCTCTGCACACGTAAGTCACTCCATTAGACCTGCGTCTTGAAGGTTATGAAAAATATCTATATTCTGTATTGCCATCAAAGCAGCTAAGCTCACTGTAAGTTTTACATTTTGGTTTCAATGCAACTCCCAAGATAGTAGTAGGTTTTTAAACCACTTACTATACATTACACACATACACTTACACTGAAACGCACGGCTTCTGCTGAAAGGTGGCCTGTACAATATATCATTACGACCGATTTAAAAATTATTACACAGTGCGGAGTACAATCAGCTGGTTGACAAATTCACACTTATTTGCCAATTGGTATAACCATAATGATGCATTTGTTTTTTATTAGCCTAAGTGTCAAGCCCTGGTCATAAAACATTTGTAGTTAGTTGTACCCACTGTCGCTACCAGTTGTAAAAGCGAATGATACGTCAAACAGTTTTTGTGTTGTCTTTTGTTGCGTCATCGATTTCGTGTAGCGATAATTTGTGAAGTATGGTATGTGATAAATGACACTATAGTGTGGATGTGATGAAAAGTGATAAAAAGCAAGTGTCGAAATATTTATAACTGTCGAAAGGTAATTTTTTCATTAATTAAATTTTGTTATCAGTGTGTATAACAAAATACTTGCAGTTTGACAGCTGCTAACATAGAAGTATCTGGTGGCTTAACCATAATATAGCATTTTTATAGAGAAACAGGCTAACAGACTCATAGTACAGAGTAATGCCATAATAATTAGAGTAAAAACGGTACTGGTATTTACTCGGCTAGGTGCTTTGTTGACAGTAAAGCGCCTGAAGACACTTAAAACAAACTTACTCGACTTAGGAAGCAGTAAATTACCGTATTTACCGGTGATTTAGAGCTCCACCGAGATACAGCACTACTTCTTTTTAAAATTATCCAAAGCCCAGCATTAATATAAAATACTAGCTGACCGGACAAACGTTGTTCTACTACTGACTAAATCTCTACTAAATACTTACGACCTATTCGTGTACATACCAAATAGACAAAAAAAAAAGCCGTGTGGTTTCGTAGGACACCCGATAGGAACGAAGTTGTGACGATCGATTAAAACTGATTCGACACGATTTTAATTACAACGCCATCTATGAAAGCGGCTATTACCTACATATTTTTCAGTTGGTTTCTAATTAAAACAATTTATACATTGGTAAAATCTCCTTGAGAAATGATGTCGAATACAATATTTAATTTTACTGAGATGAAAAGTAATGATTTCCTATCTATTCGATAGATGGCGCTGAATGACTGACAAGTGACAATTCAAAATAAAAAGTGTCGTTACAACTTTTCGTGAGATTTTTTTCCGTCTAGCCCCCTTTCACAACGCGCGATAAGGAACTTCGTTCCAAAAATAGTTTATAACAATCGATCGAACAGCTTCAGAGAAGCGTGCCCACAAACACTGTGACACGAAGATATACAGGGTTACTGGGTAAGTCCACCTAAATACTTTAAGGGGTTATAGTTGCCATAATTAATGATAGATTTCACTATGAAATACCATATCCCAAACCTAAATATTTTCAAGATATTGGACTTTTAAGTATTTTTTATAAAAATTGACAGTTTTGCCTAAATTTTTTTTCTTATAACTTATATCCTTTATTTTATGTATCTTTTTACTGTTTTTGTGTCGTTGATACATTGTTTTATAATTTCCATGACTAAAATTGTAGTTAACTTAACCGAATGGGTGGCTAGGTGACTGGGTAGATGGTTAATAATAACAAAAAGAAAAAAAAATGTACAATTTTTTTTCTTTGACGAATATTTAAAAAAAACTATGACAGTTAAACTGCAGATATGTTGATAAACATAAACGTATTTGTCAGTTATTTAATAGTCTGGGATAGTATCAGAATTCATAGACAAAAAGTTAGATTATAGACCGAGAGAATTAAGAACACAACACAACCCGGTAGTACCTAGTTGAAAATTTGGCTTAAATTTTTGGACTGTTTCTTTTTCTATTCATGACTAACTGTTACTAACTGAACTTTGATTTGTGCTTCTGATACTGCTGGTGATGATAACCTAGGAATATGTTCATATTTTGATTTCTTACGGAGAATACCAATGCGTATCCGCACGAGCCACCCAACCAACTTATTGGTGTATCTTGTTTTTGAAAATATGCATCAATCGTTCCATTGAGATCAATTTGGTTTTCGTTGAGATCAAATTCAGTTTATTTTAAAATCTTTAAACTTATATATTTAGGAGTATAATACTATAATAATACTGCGCAGGTGAACGACCCCTCTACAAAAAATCCTATATATTAAATGATTTTAAAGGTAATCATTAAAATAAATTTTTAGTATCACTATCTGTTTGTTTCTGTAAACAACAAACCTCTTTTAATAGAAATGTTGAAAAGACACGCGACATGGATTTAGACCTATTTCTTAGCATTCCATGGATTCACCGTGCGGGTGCCGCGTCCATCGCGTGAAAGATGGGGGCAACACGTGCGACTTCGACAGCGCCTGGGAGTTGCGATCCAGGTATAGGTTTAGGGAGTGTACTCTCACCTCCACTGACTGCTGTGTATTTGATACGAGCCTAGCAATGCCTACTAATTGGCTACTTTTTATGAAAAATATTGCTACTATATTTCATATATATTCGTTTCGTACTATATTGGTTCGATTTCCGTTTTGTGCAAATATTTGCATTCATTAACATGTTTTTTTTTCACTGTTGGTCTGGACGTTTGGTTCCACCAAACAAATATCATGTAAGATAGACATGTGAATATATAACAGAAAATTATTATTATTACCTAAAAAAATGCACAAAGCTTGATTAAACAACACTAGCTACTTTTTGTAGGCACATGTACAAACCTGTGCTTACAAAAAAAGATAGAAAAAAATTACATTTATTATATAAATAAACTGCTTTACAATTTACATATTTGTTTCGTTAATCAACAAGTTTTTTAAGCCATCAATGAATAATTAAGTTGTTAGTGTAATTACTAAATTATTCGATTAATTAATTTAACTACAAAAAATATGTCCAAATACAATTACATATAAAATTCCAGCAAATGATTTGTGATTACGATATGTGGATTTATGACACAATCGTAAATAACGTGTTATGTTCTTGTTTTTTTAAATTTGGTTTCACAACTTTTTGTAGGAACAGCTTTTATCAAGACTCGGACTCGCGTCCAGCAGTGCTATTCTCTAAGGAAACAGCCTGGCGTACGCATTAGCGTTAAATTTCAAACAAAATTAGTTCGAAATTCGACGCTGTGGCAGCGCTGTAAAGTCGAATTTAAAACGAACTTAGTTCTTGAAATTCGACTTCGTTGTACGTAAGACTGTTTCCTAAGAGAATAGCACTGCTGCTGTGCACACGTGGACATTGCACTGTAGAGGAGCATTACGATTATGGTTACTTACGTCTTGCTTTTATGGTATAGCTGGCAAACGAGCTGACGTGTCACTTAATGGTAAGTGACTACCGCCGCCAGACGGTTGCAATATCAAACCTGCATGAACTAAGCAATGATACCAGGAGACAGGCAATCTGACTCGGATAGCTAACATACAGTTGAATTCTTTACTGAAAAAAAACATAATATCAATAACAAGTCAACATAGCACAATCGCTTGTTAAATGGACATCGACAATATGGCTTCATCTTTCTGTAAATGCCACATAGAAAGACAATAATAATTTCTTTTTACTTTATTTAAGACAACTCCCGCATTATGAATATATCCTGTGTCGCGGAGGACTTTACAAACATACATGAAACGGACACAAAGAACACCCAGACTCAGAACAACAATTTGTGGATCACACAAAGTGTCGTTCTATGTGGGGATCGGACCCACAACACAAGGCGTCGTAGTAAGCGGCGTGGCGACCGCTTAAACCCCTACGCCATCCGTGCAGTCGATAATATTTCGGACATCTGACACACAACGAAACTAAGCGAAGCTTGTACATGAAAGTCAGATTGACTGACAGAATACTTACAGCACTACAAAGAGAAGGAAAGCTTTGAATAAACGCTATACCAACCCGTCTAGACAGCGTGATATACTCGTAGTAGGCTAAACCTCCTTTCTAAGGAGAGCCCTATGTCCAGTGTGGACTGTTATAGGCTGTTGATGATGCTTTTATAGTTTATTTTTGTAAATACAAACATATTATACATAGAAAACACCGTGAGATCAATGAGGATGAATAAATTATATGAAAGCATCGTGCATTTTATAATCTGAATTGTACTCTTCACCTGTCCTATGTCGCCCAACATTGATTACACACTTAACTGTAATTATCAACATCTCGGTACACCAAGGTTTCGCTCTAAATAAGGCATTCCTTTGACTAGGCAAATGCTAAGAGGCAAACTACTGCTTAATAAGTAGTGACCGACTTGAAGTCAAATTTCCCTTGGTTTGAACATCAATAGCTAAAAAACCCCTCCACGAATGACTTGAACCAAAAAGATCATGAGATCGATAGTTTGTTAGACCGTATTATGTTTGTATGTTGTTAGGTTGACTAGTATTGTTTTATCACTTCAGCTCATTACAGACAGCGTTACCATTATCACAGATAGAGAAACAAAGATGTACGAAGTAGTGTCGCATAGTTTAATCTATATTAGTGACGCGACATAATAATCTAAAAAATAGTGATATTACAAGAGACGGAAACAATGGAAGTGTCAATCTTTGATCAACAATAATCGTGAAGTATGTGTAAGTTTGTCGTCATAAGAACATTTTTTATGGTAAAGAGGGTACACCTGCAGCTCAAGGGTCTGAAGTGCGTTGCCGCCCTTTGAGCCCCAAGCATTGGGGGGAATTGGGGGGGGGGGAGGTATTTGTTGCCGGTAAACTCACTCAATTAGTGAAAACCACCGAAATTCTCTGAGAACAAACAGACAGACAGACAGACAAAAAAATATTTGAACTGGTTTTTAGGCATACCTATGCCTAAAAACCAGTTCAAATATTTTTTTGTCGTGCAAATATCCGTATAAGCATGAAAAAAAACCGATTTATTTTGAAATTACAAACAGACACTTCAATTTTATTTATTTGTGTACATTTTGTAAATACGTTACAAAATGATAAAGTCTAGTTTTTGTTTACTACACTCCGCAAGCTTTACTTCTTGTAAATAATTTATTAAGCTCAGTAAACTGTTAACATCAAAGTCCAATGTGAACGAAGCCTCAGTGAACTGATCAATAAGTATCAGCTTCCTACCGCTAATCAGTCAGATTACTACTGTCATTGTTATCGTAATAACACAAGTTGAAGACATTCCTGACCATGGTGAGTACTTAACCACCATTTTGTAAAATGTCTTTTTCATGTGACAGTAGAAAATACTTCTTTCTTTACTAGTTATTCAAACATGTATTAGTGGTGTTTTTTCTATTGGAACTATTCATGAATCCAGGACATTTCGAGTATGGGTCAATAGGAATCCAGTATTTTAAGGCATCTATACAAATAAATAAAATTGGAGTGTCTGTTTGTAATATTAAAATAACCGCTTTTTACTAAATGCATATGTATGTTTACACGGTACATATGCCAAAATAACATTTTTTTACAATTTTTGGTCTGTCTGTCTGTCTGTCTGTTTGTTCCGGGTAATCTCTGGAACGGCTGGACCGATTTCGACGGGACTTTCACTGGCAGATAGCTGATGACATAAGGAGTAACTTAGGCTACTTTTTTTAGACTAGATTCGACCCGCGGCTTTGCCCGCGGTTATAACAACAAACGCGGGTAACACCGCGGGTCTCAGCTAGTTTTAAATATATCACACTTCTGTCGAAACTCAGTAATGGGTATCAGTTATCGTCTTCTACCGAACCTTTGTCCCGAACTAGGTTGGAGTCGGCTTTAAGTTCACTACGATACGGTTGAACTTCTTTTTCTTACATGGATCAGACCTCCACAACCCCGGTACTAGGCGGTATCGAAGTTCTGTAGAAAGACTGTTGTTGGACTTTTTACGGCTCCAAATCAAATCAAATCAAATGAAACTTTATTTGTTTAGAATTTAGGTAAAAAAGACAAATTAGATGTTGTGTAAGTAAAGTAAGTTCCTGGTACATTCTGCTATACGGCATACAAATCTTAAAATAATATTGTGAATAATTTATTGCTTACAAAAATTTATGACTGATAGTAAATAGTTAATACCCGTAACGATTGCCACAGATGTTCCTATTGAACATCGTCGGCTAAACGTGCCCTCTGAGGCATGGAGGGGTTTTAGTGTGTTAAGAATGGTCACCCATCCATAGATTGACCTGGCTAGGATTGCTTAACTTTGAAATGTATTATCCTGCTAGTTAATCGGTTACTACTTAGCCACGAGTCCCCTCTATCAATGAGTATCAGTTGATAATTTGCGAAAATTCTTGATTTAGACGTTTACGAATTTTGTTCCAACCAACTATTACTTTTTTAAGTAAAATATTCAAGAAAATTTACATGGTGGAGCTATTTATGGACCTTAAGTATCGAAATAACAAACAGGTATAACAGATAATAATAAATCTCTTGTGTAGACTATGCCCTCAAGTCTTAAGGTCCATGTAAATTACCCAAACATATCCAAAGCAAGAACAATCTGGCTATTTAAAGAACAGACAGTTCGTGTCGAATAGAGATTATTTTATTCTGTATGTTTAGTATAGTCTATCATTTTAAAGATACTTCCTTCTTGCTTTACTTATGATGTCAATATCTATTATTATATAAACAGCAAGAAAACAATAGCTGGGATTGCCTTCTGTCTGTGGTAATCGGTTTCATACTTTTGTTATAGATACAGATTTAGGAGCTTTTTTACCTTGTATTCAATTTAAAAAAAAGGTTTTATTAAACAAGGTTTTATTGGCCACCAATCAGGAGTCCTAATTCAGTGCGTGTAGAAAGTTTCGTGTCCCGGAATTGCAACTAATTCAAGATTTAAAAATTTAACTCTGTAGGATAAGAATATTTATAATAAGAGTATTTAGAATTCAACTTCAAGATTAGGTAAGTACCAACATTGTAAGTTAAAAGGAATAAAAGTTTTCCTTGTTTTATGTAGCCTTCCTTAGCGGAAAATTTATTTGCATAATAAAATTTAACGATTTTGACCCCTAAACGACTAAAAGACATATAAATCATAAAGTGAAATTAAAATTGCGTAGTATCCGAACCTCTTTCATCATATCTCTTCCGAATTGCCATAAACCTGAAATCGATTTCGGCATCCGATCAACATTCCTGAAATAGTGAGCTTTAGCCCAGATTCCGGTTTACTGGCGTGACTTATTTGCCGATAGCGTTGTCTCATTGTTTTAACGATATCGGAATAAGTTATTTTGTACGCTAATACGTTTGCATTCTTCGAATAGCGGTAATGTTGCGGTAAATGTGGTTTGTAGCTAGTATTTTACCTTTATCAGATTGTTTATAGCTCTATCTCAGTCTCTCCTATTGATATGAATGGTTGAGATAAAAAGTTTGTTTTACGGAAAATCGTATCATTTTAAAACTTCAGATACTTTACTTCTATACATTCTAATTATGTAACTTTAAATGTTGATGTAGTGCCTATAGTTCTGTCGAAAATGCATTTTTATTAATTCTTTGTTCTGCATCTTGAACTGGCTTTTAAATACTTCTATCAATCTACAATCTTTCAAGATTGTTTTTATATTATTTTAGTAAAGCCATTTGGAATTAAAAGTAACGTGTTACAGTCCTGTTATTACAATCGGATGATTAACTTTTAGCTCTATTTGTTGAGAAATTTTTGCAATTACACATAAATGCACTTACCTCGTACTGCACGTTTTTTTTGGCTCTCAGACAAATTCATTTCTGGCCGTTGTCCAAGCTCAAATGTACTGTTATTATCAAAATTCCTTATGGAGAATAGTTGTTTGTGTAAGTGGTTCATTCACCCATAGTCATAAAGAAGAAATTATTGAAACAAAATGAACTGGTTCATCGAAATAACCGTCAATCATCAAATCAAATCAACCTTATAATGTAAACTGCCTCTTCAGACAAAGATCCTATGTAATAACCGGATATGTATGTAGGTAGACTAGACTGGATGTGTTTAGTTCCATACACCTTCTTATTTCTCAGCGACATAATTTGTACATATTAATTAGTCAATATCTTTAGTACATTGAGATAAATATATTAGCACACTAGAACTTATTTTCCTACAAACTACATATACCTACTCGTACATACAAAATTTCATTTCGATACGACAATTGTAATAATTTTGTTAGTTGTCTTTTGAACTACATAAGTGGTTTAAGATTAGTTACAGTACTACCTATAAAAGTCATCTTATTATAATTTTCCTGGTCTTCTCCCAAATTAGTTTTGTAAAAGTATAAACTTGCAAAGAAGTTTAGTTAGAAAAGTTTTAGGTGATTGCTTTTATGGTCAGCCGTATAAAAAACCGCTACTAATTTAGACATGTAATGGTTAGAGGAAGAAGGTAAATTAGGATAACAAAAAGGATAACTAGAATAGGCTATCCTCGATTCCAGGGTTTATCATACCCTAGTAGACTAGACAACTGTCTGTTTACTGTATGTCAGTCCTGTGATTAAAGACGTCACTAGAACACATCAGCTGTACATAAAAATAAAGAACTAATTAAGAATTGGCGAGATGCAGGAGATTTACTACCTTGTTAATTGAACAAGAACAAAACATTTATCTTCTCAATAATTGCCGTAATTACCGCGGGCGAGACATCATGCTTCGACAAAATCACCGGAGCGCAGCAACCAATTATTTCGTTTGTTTTCAGTGAACATGGAAATTATTGTTACTTTTAAATCAAATTCATTTGTTGAAATGATTGATTTTAGTCACATCGATTTCACATGTGACATCACATCGTCATAGAAAAGATATAATAATGAAGTCGCAGTGGTTTTGTAAATCAGTCACAGGTGTGGTGATATGATTTATCAGATGTGATTGTAATTTTATTCCATCCTTATTTGTCATCGAGTGAGTGAGGTTAGCGGCGCCCTCTAAGGCATCAACTCTAAGAGGAGTGACTTAAAGGCGTAAAATGATTACAAGTGCTCATGGGTGGTGGTAGTTAGTTGCCATCAAGTACCCTGTCCGTCCCCTTGTTTGCCCCCTTATAACATCAAAGAAAATCGCGTTTCAAATGCGTGTTGTTCAGTATGTGTGACTGGTATATAAACCATCAATAAGTAAATGTTACTTCTGCATTATGTGATAATGCATAATACTTGAGATATCTATATACGGGGCTCACGATGCAGGCGATGAGTCAGGGTCATACAACAATAGGTGTTAATTTTAAGCGCAAATTGTGCATTTGTCTCTGTTCTTAGCGCTCATTAGATGTTGTTTTGTGCATGTTGAGGTGTGTTATAATAATTATATAAATAACACCTCCATTTCAGCCATGAAAAATAGTGGTGTTTAAAGTACATTTGTTAGCAAATTCTGATTTCTGTTTTGGATTTGAACCTGATTTAAAAGTAGAGCAAAATAACTAAATTAAATACTCATTAGTTGTCACACAGGTGTCATCATCATCATCAACAGCCTAAACTAGTCCACTGCTGGACATAGGCCTCTCCTTAAAAAGGACACACAGGTGTGACACTATAATGCACCTAATTGGGTGTTGCCAAATTATAAGTTGTTAACAAATAAACATTTTTCAGTGTGCATATTTAAATGTTTTACATACATTTAAATATCCTCACTCAATTCTTATAACGATTACAAAATCAATGAGAGGTGAAAAATCAGTATAAATAAATTAAAATACGCCTTTTTGTTAAGGAGTCATGTTTTCGTAGATAGATACACAAACGCAAAGATACACGCGTTAACCATATAACACTCTTCACGCCCTTCACCCCATTTGTTAAATATTACATATCTATCTATATTATTATAAAAATGTTAAGTTGGTTTGTGTACGCTTTAAGAACTCAAAAAGCTTTGCACTTTTGCGCAGAGGAATATTTGGGTGGATTGTTTTTACTCATCAATTCGTGCATTCTTGATCTACAGAGTGAACTCTGGCTATGAAAGCTGCTAGGCTCGACACTGTTCCAAGGTTCATATAGATAGAGACTAGAAATAAGTTGTGTTTTAGTTATTTTATTTTATTATTTTAATTTGTATCTTTATTTTTCAGTCTCTTTGTAAATTTGTAAATGTACAACAATGTGTATGGTTCTAAGATACCTGAATTTAAAGATTGTTCTTATTATCAGTACTGATTGAGTTTAAATTTTGACATGATATCCAAACCGATTCAAAAAGGGTTTTTATCTATTTTTCGCGTCAGTTAATTAATCAAAATATATAACGATATATATATATATATATATATATATATATATATATATACATACACACAATATATACATATATTTCGATATGAAAATTAAAAGAAAATTGAACTTGTCTTCCAAGATTTGTTTACGTAGCGACAGGTGTACAAAACATGTTAAAAACATCTTATTAAGTTTTGGAATGGTGTCTTATCATTCCTTGAAGACATTGCGAATATTGTCTGTTCGAATGGAGTTATCTTTAAACCGTTTGAGACATGTCAGCTATCTCCCCCTTGTGCCTCGAAGTAGTTTAATAGAATAATTGTCTCAGCTTGTTGAAATGATTTCTCCTACTGTAACAAGTATCAACCAATACTTGTCGCAATATGTATAACTGTATTTTTACACTGCAACAATGCTACAATTCAAATTTTACATGCTTTATACGTCCCATTTGATAAATCTGATCGTTCAGTAAATTATTTTGTGTCCTTTTTTTTACTCTTAATTCCTTTAAGAACTCATTTCAAACTGTTTCATCAAAGTTCTTTTTTATGTATGTAAATAAGTTTGACTTCTAAGTTTTCTTTTATCTAGCTCAGCTAGCTCTGCAAAAATTCTGTGAGCGTAAGTTCACAATCAATAATATTGGCATGAAATTAGTAGGTTTAATACTTCAACATTTCGTTTGCTTGTCCCCATCAGCGATTCATTAATTTGCTTTGGATTTGCTTACAGTAACAGACCAAAACATGCTCCGCTTTTACTAGTATTACTTCCTATTTTGGTTGGCTGATATTACATTTAGAGAGTTTTTACGTTCAGTTTAACGGTTTTCCGCGTTGTTACAAACTCACAAACACACAGATGTGCTTAGTAGGTCACTCTTAAACGCAAAATGTTTTCCTAGACACCTGCGATGCCATAAAATAGTCGTAAAACTACGCCACATATAGGGCTGCCCACGAAGAAACTGCTACGTACTTTATAAACATGTAAGACAAACTAAATGCCGTTGTAAAAATTATTTCGCTTTGAGGGTAGACCTGAAGAGTCCTTGTGATAGCTATTTGTGATCAGTTAGACGCTGGTCACCGAATTAAGAGGTGACTGATTTCGACCCCAGTTTAATACGTGTTCTATAGACGGTAATACCTTTGAAACTTAGTAATGTATGTATTAAACGCTTATGTTTTAGTATTTTTATAATAACACTTGTAGCCAAGAACCCGGCTGTGAAAAGGACATATATACCAACATTACTGTTGTGTTTGTTAATCTTAAAAGATAAACTTATAGCGCCGCTGTCACAGAAATAGTTAAAACAAGACTTACTATTACGATTTTTATCGTCGCTGATGATTGTGTGATTTCTATTAATAAAAAAATAGAATTGTTTAAAATTGGACATAAATTTAAAAATAAATTTTACTCAGACCACTTGTAAAATTTTGAATCCAAAACTTGAAAAGTTACACCCCTTTTCACTAGAGCCACAGATATATATAATAATAATAATATTTTCGGAAATCTGACACACAAAAATAATAATAAAAAATTGTATTCTGTGATAAATTATTTTCTATTTATCATAATTTACGTTAAACAATTTGTTTTTATTGAATGTTATTTTATACATCCACCTTTCTATTCCGCTTTCTTGAGTACCAGGTAGTCTTCAAATTAAATCATGAAAATAAAGATTGTCATATCTCAAAGAATAACTTTCTCTTTGACAAATGACTCTTTTTTAAAAATTTAATTAATCGGACTGCTAATAAAAACTTGGATATCAAAATTCACAAAACAACAAGAATAAATATAAATATGAAACAACTATAAACAAGCTAATTATTAAAAAGAAAGCTAAGAAGAAGAACCCGTCAGCGTGAAAATTAATAGGTAGATACTTAAAATTTACAAACGGCGATTTTAATTTTAATAATTTACGTATACCCCGTGTCACTCACACATCATCATCATCATCAACAGCCTTTAATAGTCCACTGGTATAGGCCTTTAATAGGTCTCTCCCTAAAAAGGAGTTATTTTGCTCCCTTAGTCCATTATTACTCACGGGATGAATAAGGGCGGTGACACTCCGTATTCTTAGTCCGTCGCCACACGTATTCTCTCTCACGGAGGCATTCTCATAATTAAGGCGAATCTAACGACACCTCAAACGTCAAAATTCATCAATTTGTTAAGGCTACAAAGCGTGCCAAAGAAATATACGTACATACCTACACACGATAAACATAGCCCTCTTTAAGGGGCAGTCGGGTAGGCAGCTGGCCATAAAAGAAACCAGCCATAACCCTTTGCAATATTACCTATTGCACTTAAAACACATGTACACATAAAGAGAAACACATATACACTTACACTTAAAACACGTATAGAGAAACACATATAGATTAGGAAAATGATGCAATAAATGATGATGACGATTAAATGACTACAATCAATCTTTGTTATGGCGTCAACGTTTTCTGTTTAATCTAAAGTCGGTTTCTTAGTAATAATATAGTTAATGATATCGATAAGTTTTACACTCAGTTTTTTTTATTAAGCTCTTATTTTCTTATACATATGTTCATAAGAAGATAATTATGCATCAAGCGTTTACGGACTTTGAAGTTCTTGTCAATTAATTACAATTATATGAATATTTAAACACGGCTCGATTCACATGTTTTTTCATATTATTTTATGTTGTTTAAATTGCTTGAAATTGTAGTAAATTGTAAATAGTACTCATTTAGGTGCATTTATCATTTTGAAATCGCCGTTTTTATGTACACAGTGTTTAGTGTTACTATATTTTATGTCTGCCTACATTCGTATATCCCAATGTTACAATAACGTTACAGTAGTCAAAAGTTTTTATGTTAATTTAATTTTAAATATTATTATCAAAATATTTAACAGTAAAACAAGTACTCTTTTTAGACTATTTATCTGTGTTATTTAAACATATATATTCACTGATGGCATTATTATCAAATAAACATTCAATACTATCCCACTTAACTTATGAATGAACTTTGTTAATTTAATTATTTATAGTGTATGATTTGATTGTTATATCACGTATAATTCGATTGTTTTGTTAAATTACATTGTTTATAATTTATACGGATATCTATTTATATATTAAATTACACAAATGAATGAACATAAATGAATACTATCATAATAAATGTCGATTTGTAAATACATTTGAATAGTTATAAATAAACAAATCAATATCAGAATTCAAACAGTATTTTAATTAATACAGTAATTAAATACTTACAGTATTTTTTTTTGTAGTTAATTATTTACATTTATTTACATGTTAATTAATGTAAGGTTAAATAACTATTCTATGTATTTTAGGTTTTATTTTACAATGGTATTTTGGCAATAAATGGCTTTAATATTATTATATACTATCCTACTAAAAACATTTTCATGTAAAATGTTGCCAAAACAAGACCATGTATGTGGCTCGCACTATCAAAAATTTATCAGGTCTTATGTAGAGCCAAAATTCTATAAGCCCTGACTTCACAAACTCTACAACTTAGTCAAAATATGTGGCTTGGTCGTTTACTTACGTCACACACATATTTTTAGCAGACTTCAAAATGGCAGGGTATTTTTACAGTATTTTTTTCAATTTTTAGAATGTATGTTACGTGATAGCTTTAGTATGATTTTTGTTGCTCGATTAAATAGCTTCTTTGTTACAAACCATCTCTTCTGTTAGACTTTAAGGTGCTTCGTCTAATTTAATGAATGACTGTGGAAATTCTAATGGTACAGTTTTTTATATATTACAATTACAAATGGATGTCGGCCGGATACCATCTGGACGCCCGATATGGAGCTATATTGTGCCATAATATATTATCAACTTTCATTGTTGCTTTAGGTGATAGGTTCACGTAATAATTCTTATTAAATCCATATGCTCTTTTATTTTGTTACGAATGAGTTGTAAGCTTCAGTGTTTTATGAAGATGTTTGTTATTTAATCGCGACTAAACCATTACTGAAAGCTAATTTTGATCAAATTTGGTCATAGATAGCTTGTACGCTCTAGTAATTATAGTATACTTAATGACCTAGTATTTAACGGTTATTTTCTTTCTTAATTTTATAAAATTGGTTATTGACTTGATTTTTTTTACAGAAATTTAAGATTTCTGAGATCTGGATGTAATAAAAATGTTCATTATCTAAATGATTATTAAGATAGTTTTGTTTTACTTGATAGGACTTTTTCCTTTTTTACACAATGTATTCAAACTTCAAAACACACTTTTGTGTATGTAATAAATGACAAGCTGGATTTGTGTTGTTATATGTATTACGCTTACAAGATGTAGTAAATGTGGTATGAAAATGTCTTACTAATATGTATTTAGGGTCCAAAACATAATCTTTATCTAGTACCTATGTTGAAATGGGGTTCGTAGATAGTACCCTCAAAAAATCTTCAATACATTCTAGAAATAACTATCAAAATAATAATAATAATATCCCCTGTTATGCCCCTCTCATACTTCCACATGTATTCATTCTTCCTTCGTCGTTCAATCTATCCTCCTCTGGAACGCCCTTCCCCAGGAAATCAGAATGGCACCCAGCCATCATTCGTTTAAGGCCAAGTGAGAGCTCTCCTCACACACAATGAAGCTACATCGTCATTGGATTAAGACCTAATATATTTTACGAATTCTGTAATTGTATGTATGTATATGTATGTATGTATATGTTTGTACGAATGTATATATGTGTAGGTATATGTATGTTTGTAAGAAAGTCTTAATGATATTCATCACTTTTTCTACCTGCATTTATTTCGCGTATCCTTTTGTGTATGTATTTCTTTGTTAAATCTTGCTATTGAGTGTAGTGCACCTAATCACTCATCTCTACACCACCGCAAGGTACTTGGTAGAGAATGCCTACGTCCACCTTTGTACATTTTTTTTGTGCATAAAGTATTAAAATAGCCTGTACTATGGTAACCAGACTGCTGATAAACATAATTATATCTTTCTAAATACATAAGTATGATTAGAAATATATAAGTATTATTCAACTTATAAAATAAACGGTGCGTTTGACGTTGACCACACCTCTTCATGAAGATGTTTACAAGACATGTAATCAAAATGATTACAAAATGGCTCGATTCTAAAATGTCATACATTCCAGCTATAGGACAGACAAGTAGGCTATAGATCACTTTATTTGTATAGTTACATGTCAGATGATGTTGTAACATGTCGGAACATTGTAATAACATTCCGTTGTTCCATTACAGTCTCGTCACTGATTGAGCAGTTGTTCCACGGCGAGCGATATAGTGTTTAGCGTTTGTAATATATAACGTATATCGTTTTTACTAGTTCTATTAGTAGATTTTTTCAATTTAACGATATTATGATTCTGATAATAAATATGTCCATTTAAATAAACTTTTTTAACTCAGTGAATCTTTGTGCTCACGTAACTACTCAATGTTCTTCGCAAGTTATGTGCTGAATAGAATTTAAATAAAGTGCATATTATAAATTAAAATTAGATTATTCTTAAAGAGACAGCGATGATATATCTACTCTCCTGAGTGTTAAGTATCCCTTATAGTGGTTTAGTCCCTTAAAGGAGATTAATATTTACATAGTCCAAATAGTGATTTAGACTGAAAGCGTAACAAACAAATTCACTTTCACATTTATAATATAAAGTAGTTCATAATATAGAGTTATTGTGTAAGACGTTTACATTCATTACGATTCATTACATCTTCAACCAACTGCGCCTTAAAGGAGAGTCCATTACTGTCCGTCCAACTAAAGGAATGTGAAAATAAAAAACGCAATAGGCAGCCAATTTTAGATCAGTTTTGTTTCCATAATATCCACACAAATTTAAACGTATGCATCCTCTTTGATAAATTGTGCATAAGTAGTGCATAAAGACCCTACTGGTGGTATAATTACGGAAATATTTGCTAGTACAACCTACACTGACATATGCCGTGTGCTGGCTTCCTCGTACTTATTGTAAGTGGGTGACGCAGGAAAGGCTGTACTAAGATAATATGTATTATGGGTATAGTAATGTAGGATTTAACGTTATAAGGCGTAGGTTGAATTAAAAAAAATAGATTGTTGTGTATCTTGTCATGGATATATGATCTGATTTAGGGCTGGGCTTGATTTGTAATACAGCCGTCGTAAATTCATTCAAAATTCAGTTATTCTCGTAGTAAAGTATTAAACAGACAACGTTGATCGTAATGCATTGGGTTGGAATATACGTAGTACCTAGTACGCTAGTAATATTATTTTAATGTTGTAATGTGATTATGTCGTACTGTGACCGAAAGTTAAATCAGTATTCTGCTAGTCTTAGAAATACTTTACTACGAGAATACCTTTGATGACAATTGTGAGATCAACAGTAGATGGTGACTGAATTTTAAAAGAATTTTTATTACGAAAATTGGCCTTCTCGTTTAAGTAGATGCCTAGCTCCACATGCAAGATTAAAAATAATAACATTTTTCTAATAAAAATTGACAATATTTTTAAAAGATTAAAATAAATGATAGTGAAACACAAGTCTAATTCGAATTACACACAATCATTTAATCCAATAACCACACAAAATACTCCGAATACTACGTCCTTAGTTGTTTTATTTAATGCATGTATAATCTCAACTGCGCTGGTTTTTATAATCTGTGTACAAGAACTTAATGTATCTTTTTGCTTTGCATGATTTTTCATTTTAGATTTATTAGTCTGTTTTTTTCCAAAATATTTTTAGCAATCATTACATTAACTTGTCGATAGAAGGTCGCACCTACCAGTTATTGTATAAGGAAATATATTCTTTGTGTAAATATAAGATCGATTTAGAAAACATACACGTTTTGTTCGTTTGTTTAAAGTAGGTGAGAGTGGGGTAAAGTAGATCATTCGCTTCAGTTTCAAATGTATTGCGAGCTAGATATAGATACTAAATTAGTGAACAAATATTATTATATTATTATCTATAATATGTATGTATTTAAAAATGTATAAGTATGTTTATCAGCAGTCTGGTTACCATCGTACAGGCCCTGCATAGTTTGGGATCAGACGGCCGTGTGTGAGATGTGTGAATTTTTTTTTTTTTTTTTTTTAATATTATTATAGACATTATAAAATTCTAAATTATTGAATATCGACGGGCCTGTTAGTCTAGTGGTTAGCGAACCTTATGTATTGTAAAGAGGAAATAATGCAGTTATTTAGCGATAAGCCTTGTATATGTGTGAATTAGAATATTAAGTAATCCACTGTTACCCACTTTACCCTATATATCATTATCTTAAATTATAAAAACTTTGACTGACTACATGCCCAATCATCATTATCATCTTCAACATCAACAGCCTTTAATACCATACCTCTCAGACAAAGGCCTTCTTAGGAAGGAGGTTTTGGCCTACTATGCCATGCTGGCCAGACGGGTTATTATAGGGTTTGTTTCAATTTTTCCTTCTCTTTACAGTGCTGTTGTCCTGCCTAGTCGGCTCTTACGACACCCATGGGATGAATAAAGTTGGTGACACTCCATATTCTTAATCCGTCACCGTATCCGCTAGGCACACATGCCCAATACAAGCTACGAAAATTCTTTAACAGAGACCATAATGTCATTGTGTTCATTGTTCACCACAAAAGTAGCCTCCTTATAGTATCAGTCGCCGCTCAATAAAAGTCCTGTATAATAAGAAATCTATTTTTATTGCATTTAGTATTTAAAACTACATGTATCCTACACTTGTAAAACCGTTGTTTTTTTTTTGGTAAATAAAGATTTTTTATTATTATTATTATTTGGGTTGAACCGTTCCGTACATTAACATATAATAAATAGACAGATTAAACAGACATTATCTTTAAAAATTGTTGGATCAGTATTACTACCATGAAACTTTTATGCATTCGGTACGACATTACAACATACACGTCAACTTTATTTATTTGCCTATGTATGGATTGAATAATCCACAGCACTACATCATGTACATCACTACTTCACTTACACTACTTGTGACCCATTCTAGTCCTTGAGTCACGTATTGTATTACGTGATCATAGTATAACACCTTTTAAAACAAGTAAATTTTGGTTACAACATGTAATTCACTGAATAGGTTGTTCTTAAGTTACAATGTGTATGTTACATTGCATAGATTATAGTACTGTGAATAAAAAAAGGTGCTTTGATAAATTTCTATAAAAAAAATATGCCCTTTTTACACGCTTTATATTAGCTTCACTTGTATGTTTGTTTGTAACCGACTCCTTTGGGCGTGATTTTGACTGACTTTAAACGGTCAGAATTTCTTTAAACTTTGTAGATCTATCGAGGACCGATGACAATACACTAATTTAAAATAAAAACATTTACAGAAGTTTAATAGAAAACCAAACTCAAAAATAGAAAATAAATTTTAATAACTTTGAAAAAAAGCGTGGGGTGCTTTTTAGTATTGACAATAGGCACCCAACGCTTTTTTTTTCAAATTTATTATACTATAATAAGCGTGTTTTTTAGTTTTTTAAAATTATTATTTTTTTACTCTATTATCGAATTAGAATAATATGTTTTGAATGTACGTATGTGGATGTATAAATGTATTTCTAATGCAATATGCATTACCGTTTAATTAAACCCTGCGAAGGATTTTCACATATGAGATTTGTCTTAGTTTTAGGAGTTAAGTAGCGTATTTTTGTTAAAAAATGTATAACACAAGTTATATGTCACATAATTTAGATATGACGTAAGTTATGACTGGCCTGTTGGTCTAGTGTTTAGTGAGCCTATCTGCTAAGCCAGAGGTCGTCGTTCGATCCACCTAAGACAAATAATTGTGTGATGAGCACGATCATTTTATTCTGCCTGATTTACAATATGTATTTAGAAGTATACAAGTATGTTTATCAGCAATCTGGGTATCAAAGTACAGACTTTGCCTAGTTTGGGATCAATCACTCGTGTGTGTGATTTTTGTGAAGTTATTATTATTATATATATTATACTAACAAGGTATATCCTACCTACCACACTTTGCTGTGGCACATTGTTGAAATGAGGAACAATACTAACGCTAAAAAACAATCTTTGAAGCGGTTTGTATATTGCATCAAAATTTGAGCTGAGTTGTTTATTTTTAGTTTTTAAAGCGTACACAAACCAACTTAACAATTAACATGAAGCTTTGAAGTTTAGCCAGCGTATTTAGCATCAACCTGACACTGTGGTCTAGCATATTACTTTAAATATTATATACTACAATGGTCTTGCTCCGCACTTCTATAAATTTTAAACGATATTTTCTCTTTTCAGGCCAAATCGGAGGAGCAGTTAGCTTGCGAGAAAGAATGGCTTCAGACGGGACATATGTGGCTGGCCCATCGAGGAGGCTTTACCGCCGTGGTGCGAGAAGGAGAGGCAGATACGGGCAGGGCTAAAGTGCGAGTGCTACAGACTGGCGAGACACTTACTGTTGATGAAGATGACTTGGAGAAGGTATTTTTCGTTTCCGTATTTCACTGCATTTTTAATATATATATTTCACTTTATTAAAGAGAGAAGATGATTTATTTATATTTCGAACTCCTCCAGTTCTTATTAATTTCGTTACGGTTTCCAAGTTTTTAGTTTTGAATAACGTTTTTCCGCTACTTCCCGAGTGTGTTTGTCACTGCTGTTGATCTCGGCGTACAAGAGTTACAGTAGTGGGCATGTGGGAGTGATTAGTCCCATCTCGATTCAAGTACTCAACCGGTTTTATCAGCGAATAACTCTAACTTATAATTAGATTGAAATTCAACACCAAAAATGTATTTACTTTCGAAAAGTTTTATTGAAAAAGTAATTTATTTATATACATATAATTAAAATGTTTCGGTTGTTAATATTTTTAATTAGAAAGTTCAAATCTTAGACCATACATAGATGTTACTTACTTTCAAAACTTTAAATTAAACAAAGACTGCTAAATGAAATGAAAAAAATAATGTAAAATTATTTTAACAGGATTTTTTTTGCGATCACGTAATTGATATTAAATACCTTTAAATTGCCTAACGTCATGCTATATCATGCTGTTCTTATCCTGATCATAGGCTCTCACAAACTCATTATTGCCGATTCAGTTCACAACATGACGAAATATCTTCTGGTCTTGTCCAAAAATACCAGCGGATAATACTTATCATGAAGCAATAAAAGCCTGTAGTATTTTAGTAGTGTAATGATATCACTGCCTGTACTACTAAACAGAAGAGGTTCTTACGAGATATAATACCTATAGGTCTTTCTCCTTTCCTCCAGGCGAACCCTCCGCAGTTGGAGCGGTGTGAAGATATCGCCTCCTTGCGGTGTTTAAACGAATGCGGTGCTCTCAACGTGCTGCGGTCTCGTTTTGCTGCGGGTCTACCGCACGCTCGTGCTGGCCATGCCCTCCTAGTGCTCGGACCACCGAAACGCACTGCTCCTATATACACTGAAAAGGTAGTTACACTCAAGCAAGATTTACTATTAGTGTTTTTTTAAAATTAAAATAAGTGAAGATGAAGATGGTATACGCTATCAAAAATAAACCTTTTTACTCCATTTATAAACGTTGATATTAGTAACCTTTGGTTAAAGTAGTAGTTCATTCAACAGACTACAACATCAAAAATATAAATTTCTCGAGTTCCAATCAATGCAAATATTTGTATTTATGACTGCGTCTATATACTACCACTTCGTTTACAAATTCACAAGCTCTTAATTGAATTTACATCTTTAATCTTATAATATAATTTTACACCTGTAATGGTTACAAAAATTAAAGTTGAGTATCTATACATCTCCAGGTAGCAGCTATGTTTCGAGGCTGTCGCGCCGATGACATGCCGCCGCATGTTTTTGCTGCAGCACAGTCTGCGCATCGCTGTATGTTGGCTTCAAGACGTGACAGGGCTATCGTCTTCCTTGGCCGGTAAGTTTTGTTACTCCCATTAGAAAAGGAATTAAAATGATAGCAATAAATTTCGAAAAATATATCAGTTCCATCATTAATGCCTCCCTATCTGTCTTCGATCAATGCCTTCTGTGGAAAGTGCCAGCATAATATAAGTTCAATATAAAATTTCTTCAATCTGCAATATCAAATTGTGCCTCTTCATTTGTAGTTATTTAAATAAAATCTACAGTAAATCGATGACTTTTATAAAAAGTATTATTCAGGGCCCCCCATGCTTTACAGATTAGACAGAGTTTTTGGAAGTGTAGATAGGGAGATCTCTTAATAGGGCGATGTTTTTGATTAAAGGTAATTACAGAAAGTTCAATAGAAATTGCGTCTTATACCAATCAATTTTAATTTATTATAAAAGAAATTTCTTATAATAATACGTGTTACGTGTTACGGTGAATGTCAAATGAGTATAATCTCATTTAACATTGCCTCACTTACACAGATTTGTTTATTTAATTAGTGAATACCTGTTGCCTCGTTAGTATGTAAATTTTACAGTAATATTAGTTTCATGACGCGCCGGAGACAAGAAAGTATATTTTTTTGTTAAAAAAAAGTTACTTTTGAAAGTTTGTTTATTAGACCGTTTCGTGAGTTAAATATATTTTTGAATTTAGATTTTTTAACAACTTTCATCGAGTACTCGTATATCGCTTCAGTATAAATTGCTTACACGTGCCAACGTCATTGGTCTTATTCTGACATTTGCAACGTCTGTGTGATTTACAGGTAAATGAAAACTCACTATAACTTTTGTTCCTGGGAATTAATTCATAATCTTAATATTTTTTTTATCATAGTCATTAATATTTTTGATTATCTGTCTATCCATTTACGCATAACTGTCTCTGTCTATGTCTGTCTAGTCGTCCCATAATTTTTTGATCTGTCCGTTGAAACAAAACAGTGAGACTGGTGCCTAGGATTCTAAGTCAATTGTCCATTTTCAATCGTCTACCGTCTAACCTCGTCTGTTAGAGCAAATAATTACACGTTATTGCTAGTTGTTGTTTCCTTTTGTAAGGAAAGGAGGGGGGAGGTAGAAATGTGTACGGAGTGTTTTACTCCCTTTTTTAAAGAAAATATTTAAAAGAACATAACATAAATCTCTTACGAAGGTATGGAACTCTTCGCATGCGAATTCGACTCGCAATCGCAAAAAAATCACTAACACTCGTGGACACAACTATGAACAACATTCAGGAAGATTGTTATGATCTCAATGTTTTCTTTAGCATTGGATGAACATGAAGACGTTACCTTAAGCTCGTGTTTAAGTTGCGTAAATTTTTTTCTAGGCCGCCGCATAGTCCGTTATAACTTAGGTGCATCACTCTGCGTATTACTAATTATCTCAATGTATAATAATTTGTGATCATCACTAACCAAATCGTAATTTTTGGTATTATAATATTTATATTTGTGGTAGTTTTGAAGTGAAACCTCTTTAGCATCGTTGTGATTTGAAACTCTATGAAACGAAAATGCGTCTCGATATAGAAACAAGCATATAAATGTATAAGTAGGATTAATTCGGCGAGAGAATGAGATAGAATACATTACACATTATTGTAATATATTTTGACGGTGTGAATATTTCTATCTTTTTATTGAATACTAGCCGGTACCCGCGACTTCGTTCGCGTGGAATTTGAAAAACGCTGCTCGATTCCCTTATTGAGATTATTCTGATTAAAAAAATCGGAAGTTTCACTTCTGCAAAAACTTAAATTATACATACACTTTTTTTTATATTTGATTGGGTATTTAATTTCTTTTGTCATAATTTTCAAAAATATTATATAGTATATATATATATATATAGGTCGACTTTGATTTCAAGAGCCTTAGGCGGAACACAGTGTTTATTTGTACAAAATGTATTTCCAAAAAAAAATGATATGTATTTATATCAGTAGTCTAGTACTTATAGTACAAGCTCTGCTTAGTTTAGGACTAGATGACGTTGTGTAAATGTGGAAAAAAAATCACGCGTCTCGGTGTTATCTAGAGTTGGCATCATCTTACCAAATGTTACTTTGTATAAAGCACTTTAAATGTTAATCCCGAAAAAATACGTGAATATATTTAAAAAAAAATATATATTTTGTCTTAAAAACTAAAAAAAGTTAAGGACATTATGTATTTCTGCCATATTAGCTTCTTATTTATGTATGTTATTTCCTCAATAACTTAAATATAATCAAAGTAATAATTTAGCATTCAAAGTGCAAGTTTAGTTATCTATTGCTATGTTAATCTGCATGATATTGAATAGCAATAAGAAAACAAGTAATACAGGATTTTATGATCCACTAACATTCTATAAAATTATATTTAAATCAGCAATTTAACGCCTATAAACTCACAAACAAGCATACAAACTGGAAGTACACTCTATTTTCGAAATGATAAGGTTTGAAATCCTGTTTAAAATATGAAATCGTGATAGGCTTACAGTAGTGATATAATCTTGGGGACTAATTATCAAGGGAATCATTAATTAGGACTACGAGTATATACGTATATTTTAATTACAGTACCGTAATAGATGCGCCATTAGATAATAATTTGTTGAACGGGAGCTAAATATTATAATTTATAATTCAATGAATACTTTTACTTGTAAATATTATAAATGTTAAATTTTTACTAGTATTATTTAAAGTTTGTTTTTTGCTTAAGAGAAATTTTAAGAAAGAAAATATCAATTAACTCATTCACATGTTTATTTTTTTTAAGTAGTTTAATATGGTTAGGCTTGAAAGGAAAAAAATAATGTCGCTAATTTGCTTAAATATTTGTTTACACTTTTAAACAAAACACAAGCAGGTTTAACTCTAGCAGAAAATGAAGTGTACACTATTTTCTGGCTCAATACTAGGGCTGCCATAAACAGATTAATACAGACTAGATGTTTAATCTGCACGAAAAAATAGTTCGTTTTAATGCAGTGAAGAGGACGCTCGTCCGGCCATTATATCTAATTAATTTGCTTTGCTAGATATTTTTTTAACAAAATGTGTGGGTGTTGACTTCCTTTTTAAGGAGAGGCCTATGTCTAGCATTCAATTACTTACGGTTGTTGATGACATTGGTGTTGAATTTGTCACGATGGAAACCATATCTTTTGACCTTTTTAAGGTACCTCAAACTCATACTCAAACGTGCATGCATTGCATTGGTCTTGGTCACAGGCTCGTCCTTTCTCTTCGGGCTTATGATTTCATAGTCTTCTTTCACTAGGTATATCTTTAGATCTGATTGAGAAATATGTTTTTTTACATATAACGTATTAAAATGTACATAGGAGTTGTTCAATAGGCGATGTTTGTTCTTGAGAGATTGTTACATACATTTAAATAACCACGAAAGTAAAACGATTTTTTTACCAGTACAGAAGAATTTATGTTCTAAGGAGAAACGTGTATTTCCTTAAACTATAAAAAAACAAGGTATTTTATCGGCACTGTCTTTATTAAAAATAGTACGACTTACTTGTTCATTTTATATTCGTGAGTGCTAAGAATAAAAAAAATTCACGATACACGTTTAAATTGAAGCAAGTTCTGCTCCTCTCCGAATCTTTTATCGAATTTCAAATTTAAGTTTTTAGAATTAACATTGTTAATATTTCAGATCTGGTTCCGGCAAAACCTCAGCAATGCGTCACTGTGTTTGGTACTTAGCTAGTGCCTACCCCGCTCAGGGATCCAAGCTAACTCCTGAGCGATTGGATTCTGCGTTTGATGTGCTGCACATTTTTGGATGCTCACGGTACGTCAATAGAAAACTTTTCAAATGACATTGACTTTAGATGAAATATAACGTATTTCATTTCTTAAGTCTATTGGGCTATGTATAGATAAATAGGTATACTGAATACTTGAAACTATGAATACTACATAGTATGTATCTGTATCTTACATGTGTATGTAAAAAAAATTTGTATCGCAGCGCTATATTCACGCCCGCCGCCCATCAATCGAATTCTATGTCTCATGCTTAGATGCAAATATAAATGTCAAAGTTTCTGAGGACTTAAAAATTCGTCCGTCGTTACATTTTTAGCAATTTTAGATAAAAACAATAAACCATTTTTTTGTTGTATATTTTAGACACATCTGGAAACACGTAATTCAGTGTTATTCGTCATTTAAAATAACGTTTCTTAATAATGTTTTACCCTTTAAATTGACCACAAAACAAATGTTAACAATTTATTGCACAGCACGAGTTCAAACGCTCACGCGTCCCGTTTCGTGTCGCTGACTTCACTGGACTTCGACGGTGGCGGCGCACTCGCTGCGGCTTCTGTGCAGATCTTGCTGCCGGACCTGCGACCTGGACAGAATTCCCTAAGAGCATTGAATGTGTTAGTACTCCTTTTTTACAATTCAATTATAACAGGTATCAAAAATAAAAATTATCGACTGACCGTGACCGCGTAACGGAAGACGGAGTGTGGGTAGGGTCCCGACAAGGTGGTCTGACGACCTGGTGAAGAGTGCGGGCAGCCGTTGGATGCGAGCACATGACCGGTTATGGTGGGAAACTTTGGGGGAGGCCTATGTCCAGCTGTGGAACTCTTTCGTCTGAGATAATAATAATGATCTAAAATAAAAAAGAAGAATACAAAACATATTACATATTACATCACAACTTTCGACTTGATATTTTAAATTTTGCAGACTATATCATGGCTGCGACGGCCGCCTTCGACGGGAGCTACTCTTTGACCAGTCACCGGTGAACGCCCCGAACCCTTTTATCAGCTATAGCGAGAAATCTGATGCGGCAGAGTTCTCAGCGCTGAAGGAAGCTCTCGTAACGCTGGGGGTGACGGACCAGGAGCAAATGGCGATATGGAAGATTATGGCAACGATATGTCATCTGGGATGGGCTGGTGTTGTTAGAGGTAATGCTTTACTCTTAACGAAGTCCGAGAAAATACCTATTCTTTCCTTTTTTTCACATTTATTTACACGATGTCTATAATATGGATTCTGTCACAGTACAGAGCGATTGGTGACGATTTCAGTGCCGGCCAATCTCAGCGCCGAACGCGCTTACCGTGACGATAAAGTAGATGTGAAATGAACTCACACTTGGCCCTTAGAAACAGTTTTTAATCATAAGCCATGTTTCGCACAAATGGGCCAGCTCGAATCGGAGTGATACTGGTTTCACAGAAAAATGGTATTAAACAATTTTTTGCTGTATTTTATCGAATGAGTAAGGTTACCCAAGGTGTCCGTTATCCGTGTGGTAACGGATTAAGAATACAGAGTGTCACCACCCCTATTACTCCCGTTTAAGTCGTAAGAGCCGACTAAGGGAGCAAACTACGCAGGACAACAGACAAAGAGAAGGCAAACTTGAAACAAACTCACTAGCAACCTGTCTGGCCAGCGTGGTATAGTAGGTCAAAACCTCCTTTCTAAGAGGAGGGGCCTATGCCCAGCAGTTGACTAGTAAAGGCTGTTGATGTACCGGAGGCACAATCCCTTTCCTTTCCACCACCTTATAAAACTGACCGGCCTCACTTTAGGCCTGAAATTAATACTACACTACGATATTGATCATTTATTTTTGATCGTTCATTATTATTCATTTAATTTATTGACATTTTATTAAATTTTTAAATTTGATTTTAGTTTTCTTTTTTTATTGTGACTATTTCGATGTAATAATTTATTTACTTTATTGATCGTAAATTGTATTTTTTAGTTAAGTTGGTTAATGCAACAATCGTTTGTGATATGAATAAAGAATATCGGGTTTGGGCTCCGGTTACCTCACTCACTCGAGAGAATCGCCTAACCGGTATTCTGTGAGGCCGTGGTATCACTCCGGTTGACCCTGCCTGTTTGGGCTGTAGCATGGCTCTCTCTCGGCGCGTAAAGTTGTTAAAGTGATAATTTGTAATATTTCTAGCGAACACGGGCTCGGGTATAAAGTACCAGTTCGCGAGTACGGGGTGCGGGCAGCGCGCGGCGCGGCTGCTGGGCGTGGCTGCCGAGGAGCTGGCGCGGGCCGTGTTCGCCACCGTGCCCACCTCGCCACAACCTAACTCTAACTTAAGGTTTGTTTATTTTACATGAAAATTATAAGGGGCGTAAAGGATATCAAATCATCCGCAACTATCTTTGACATTCTGGTTTAAGTTTTGTTTTGCATTCCAATTAAAAAGATTACAAAAGGACTAATCTATGAATATAAAATTACTTGCCCTGACTGACGGATTTATCGACGCAGAGTTTAAACAGCTAGGGCAATAGACTTGAAATTTTGGCAGCTGATGTCTTTTATTTTGGAAACCCCACTATGAAAGGATATTTAGAAATTTACTAAGGACGGACGAACAGACTTCCATATACAACCGTTCATCCCTTATTTATTCCATAGAGGATGAACGGTTATATTCTAAAGTTAGAAACACTAAATAGGAAACTCGAGCTAAGCCGAGGACCATAACTAGTGGTAAATGTACGTGATCCACACACATTTTTTAATTTACAGTTAATAATATATCGTCAATTGGTTCTAGTCTGTCTGTTCCTTTTCTTAATTACATGTACTATGTATACTTTGCTTACTCGTATAAAGAAATTTAGTTAATTATAGTAAATTTAGTCATTTATTAATTACGTATAACTAATACAATGATTATGTAAAATGATTATGACAGATTTAAAATCAATATTACTCATATGTCTCCAGAACTCCATCTCCTTCGAACGAACGAGAGATGTCAGGCACGGAGGCGTTGGACGCGTTCGTCAGCGGACTTTACAACGAGACGTTTAATATTGTCGCTGCACTCGTTAACAGGTAACCCTATTTTTTAAATACCAATTTCACAGCTTAGTTGTTTGTGTTATAAAAAAAAACAACAAACTGCGCAATTAGCAAAAGAAATTGAGTCGAATGACATCTAAATTGTGTCTTCCTTAATGATAAATAAAAGTTCTTATGTACAATCCTCTGTGCCAAAGCACGATCGACGGACCTGTTCTAGTCTAGACTGGCGGGTATAGTGGTTATTGCCCTGACTGCTAAGCCGGAGGTCGTGGGGTAGATTCCCACCCAGGACAAATTAATGTGTGATGCTCATGATCATTTGTTCTATACCTGGGTGAATTTAGCTGTAATATGTGTGAATTTAGCTGTAATATGTGTGAATTTAGAAATATTTAAGTACGTTTATCCGTTTATCAGCAGTCTGGTTACGATAAAGCAGGCCCTGCTTAGCTTGGCACTAGACTGCCGGTTGTATAATGTGTGATGTTATTAAAAAAAGATAACCTCCTCGTTCATGCTTACATATACCGAAAAAAATCACTCTTAGGCATAACTTACCAATATCTTTAACTCGCGTAACGCAAGTAACCTGTAGAAGAAAAATAATATTTTGTATTATGTATGATATTGACTTAGTATTTTTCTGTTTTGCAGGAGTTTATCCACCTCAGCTAGGACTTCAGCATCTATTCTATTGCTGGATTCACCAGGCGCAGACAATCCCATGTGTGCTGGGCAACAGAGTGGTGCACCACTGTCCAAACTTTTATCCAACTATTTGCAGGTAAATCTATTAGGTTCACATACTAATATTATAAAGCTGAAGATTTTGTTTGGTTGAACGCACTAACCTCAGAAACTACGAGTAAAGTTTAATTTTAGTCTTTAGTTTTTTTAAAAGACAACTCCCGCATTAGGAATGTATCTTGTGTCGCGGGGGACTTTACAAACATACTTGAAACGGACACAAAGAACACCCAGACTCAGAACAACAAGTTGTGGATCACACAAAATGTCGTCCCATGTGGGGTTTGAACCGACAACACTCGGCGTAGTAGGAAGCGGTGTAACGATCGCTTAAACCACTACGCCATCCGTGCAGTCAAAGTTGAAATAATATTTTAAATTCGGAAAGCTCATTTCTTGATTAACTCCTCACGTGCCGCTACACTGATCAGCGCTCACCGGTGAAGGCATAGTTAAGGCAAGACCAATAGCAGCCTAGCAGCAAAAATATTAAAAAAACGGGGCAACTTCGTCTGCCTCCCAAAAGAAATAAATTTTTATTTCTTTTGAGAGGCAGACGAAGTTGCACTGGTCAGCTAGTCAGTCATGAACGATACACTAGAGTAGCTTAGTATTTAGTTTCCTTATGGCATTAGTCCTATTGTGTTTTATAATGTTTTATTTATAACAGGAACGTCTACAAGCGATGTTTCACGAAGCTATGCTGGTAGCGCCGCGGGAACGGTACGCACAAGAGGGCATACAGCTGGATGATGGCGCTGAAGAAGGTAACAATTTAATTATTGCTTCTCCACTTATCTACGTTTCCCTTTTTTACAAACTCCCAATTTTCTATTCAATAATATAATTTTGAAAGGGACTGCTTTGCTAGGTGTTACGTAAGTTAGACTAAAGTTATAGAGTGCAGAATGTGGACGACTAATCTAATGTCTCTCTGCTCACCCCTTAGCGGAAATAGTCATTATGAGTTCTTCTTACAAGGAGAGAAGCCGTGGGTCCGCATTCAAGGATATGAGGATGATGATTATGTGATGTTATGTTTCGTGAGATTATTGGTCCATTGCCAACAAAAAGTTCAATTTGTCACGCTATATTCAGTTGTTCTAATATATGCATAATGTTGCATACAATTTAAGAGTGACCCTTTTTTGAGTAGGCATCACATAAGTATTTTTCGGTTCTAATATCGGTTCTAATATTTAAAATCCAATGATGTACGTAAAAAGCAAATTATTTTAATAACTTAAATATAAGTATATTACAAGTATGTGATTATAATTTCAGATTGGCTCTCAGAGACGGTAAATCCCGGCCCCATGGTGGAGTTACTTGATAAAGCTCCACAAAATAGTATCGTAAGGAGCTCTCAGGCAGATTTGAGAGAGTGCGATCGGCGTGGTTTGTTATGGTATGTTGTGTGATATTTCTTTGTGTAACTGTGTAACATCTATTGACTATTTAAAGAGAATTCTCTGCGCATTATTATCAAAAAATAACAAACGGAGGAAAGCAAAATTTGTAATACTTAAAGTATATAGAAAAAGTTCTAATACCAAAATTTTCCAAATAATAAATTTTACAAATTTAAAAATATGTGTCAAACTACACTTTACATATGTTAACTTATCATGTCATCACAACTTCAATTTTGCTGTTTAAAAACAAAAATTAGAAACTTATTATGTTAAGAATTCGTCTAATAGGATCTCTTTTTTTATTTGTGATTCATGTTATTAAAAAATATGAAAACAATAAGTATTTATATTGGCATCATAATTTTTTAATGGTGAAAATCACACTAAATAGTCCAAAAAACTAACAACCGCTAGGCCATAAAAGTTTTTCAAAAGTGCTTCACTAGTGTAAGGATCTCAGTTTAGCCAATAGGCTTCTATCCAGGGAAATCCAATGACTTTCATTCAATGTTGGGAATGCCTATTATGATTATAAAAACTATTTGCATTAATATTTAAATATACTGCTACATATAATAACGTTAACTTTACAGGCTCCTGGATGAAGAATCTATGTACCCTGGCTCCTCAGACGACACATTCCTCGAGCGGGTGATGTCCCACTATGGAGCGCCGCATCACACTCATGCACTTATCAAGAAGGCTCCTCATGCGAGACAGTTCGTGTTGCAACATTTGCAGGTAAAGTAATAATTAATAATAATATAACCATCATCATCAACACCCCTTACTAGTTAGTTATTCAGACTGTCATTTATTTTATGATCAAATTCAAATTTAATTAATCGAAATCGCAATCAATATCACAATCAAAATACACTTTTTACCCCCTCTTTACATAGTGCTTTAATATGTAAGTAATGAAATCTGTAGGCATATATTGCATTTAAACGCCGAATGTTAAAACTAATTATCGAAACTTGCTCTTTTTACTGTCAAATATTTGTTTAATTGATCTTTCTAAATAAAAAATGTAATACTAGAATTTTCATTGATATCAATTTTCTATTCAGGGCACGAACCCAGTACTGTATGATGTTACCGGATGGGTGAAGGCGAGCCGAGAGAATCCTGTTACCAAAAAGTCCTTGACTCTACTGCAGGAGAGCCAAAAGTAAGTAGTTTATTTTTAAAATACAAATTACCTTATTAACCAAACCACATAATAATGTTTCAATTTAAAGATATGAAGTGTTCGCTCTACAATAAGAGGGGAAAATGAATGCAAATATATCATTTAAGTTTTTAAGTATTTGTAAATTACACGCATCGGGCACCATTTTTACTCTTAGATTTTATTACTATAAGGTAACTTAGTCTTATAGTTTAAACAAAACTACACTACATTTAAACACTACATTTTTCGGTATGCAAGGTAGCCTATGTGTAAATCCAGGGTGTTAACTATACCTTTACCAAATGTTTTTAAAAATGGTCCAACCGTTTGAGCGTGAAGAAGTAACAAATATACAAACACACATACTCACAAACATCCGCTTTTATAAGATTAGTGTGAGATGTATGTACACACCGCAAGTAAACTAAAAATTGAAGTCAATTTTTTTTTTATGATTCGTTACACAACGAATCTTATATACTTTTATTATTTTCAGTGAAGAAATAGGTCGTCTATCGTCGTGGTCCCGCGGCGCGTGCGGCATCAGCGCCTGGTCGGCTGCTGTGGGCGATGCTTCGACTCTAAGACGAGCTTCGTCTATTAGACGCACCCTCACTTCTGGTAACTTATTTTATCTTTTTTAACATGTTTGAAGCTAATCTAAAGAATACTTTTTGACTGCCTCGGTGGTGCAGTGGTAGCGTAAGCGATTTCTGTGCCAATGTCTCGGGTTCAATTTGCGAGTCGGACCAAATATTTGTATGATCTGCAGATATTTGTTTCGGTGTTTTCTATGTATGATATGTATTTATTTTCAAAAAAAAAACAAAATTTGTATTATATCAGTCAATCTAGCTTTCTACTATGAAACAAGGTACAAGCTTTGCTTAGTTAGAAACTAGATGGGGTTGTGAGTCAGTCAGTTAGAATTACTATATTGAGGAACTCTTTAAAGCAGTTGGCAAAGAATTTTTTTGGATGAAATATAATTGTTTTAAGTTCAGACGTTCCGCCTAGGCGAGGATATTATGACGTTACGTGGCATAACGGTTGATGTTGGGAAGTTGTATATGTGTTAATCTAAAATTTTAATGCTAAAGGCCAGATTAGTAGTTGATCGGCGGCGGTAACACGGTTGTCACGTACCACCAGGCGACCGTGTGCTCATTTCCCACCTGTTTAATGCTTTATCCGTTTATTTATATATTTCATCATCATTTTAGTCGAAAGATGTCCACTACTAGGCCTTCCAGCAGATGAAAAGGTGTATTATGTAGTTCTTCCGATCCTCACTTATTTACAGCAAATAATGTTCTAAAACATAAATTAATATTCTAATATGTCTATGGTAGGCACGGCGGGTATGAAGCGCCGCTCCACAGCGCTGCAGGCGAAGTTCGTGGCGGACGGCATCGTGGACACGCTGCGGCGCTGCGGCGCGGGCGGCGCCACGTTCGTGTGCTGCCTGCTCGCCGCGCAGCCCACCGACGGCGCCGACGATGTCAACGTGCCGCTGCTGCGCTCGCAGGTCTACCTTCTCTTACTCTACTGGGTTTTCGGTGGCGGAGACGGATTAAGAATACGGAGTGTCAGCACCCCTATTAATCCCGTGGGTGTTGTAAGAGCCGACTGCAAAGGGAAGGAAAACTTAAAAGAAACCCGAAGGCCAAAGGCTTCTTTCCAAAGAGAAACCTACGTCCAGTGATGGGGACCAGTAAAGGCTGTTAACGATAATGATGATTATTACTTTCATGATAGTAATGTCGCAACGCATTACAAGGTTGTGACAGGATGCTTCATAACTTTGGCGCGTTTATCCCGCTTTCCGCGGTGGGCTGTTGCCAGACTGAACCGGGACCTACTAGAGGAGGCAGCCATAATTCACTCGTGGCTGTCTCCTCAGGCTCCGACCGAGGAGGTCGACGTGGGGGCTGGTCGCTTTCGCGATGCGATTACGCATGTATGCGATGCGGCCATGCCCCGCATTCGAGGTCGTCGGCCTCCAAGGAAGGAGGTCTACTGGTGGTCCCAGGAGCTGGCGGACCTCCGTGCGGCCTGTATACGTGCCCGGAGGTCCTACACGCGCAGTCGGCGGCGTCACCGTGGAGACGGTGAGGAGGACCGGCTTCATGAGGAGTACCGACGGGCGCGGAAAACTCTGAAGCTGGCCACTAGCCGCGCCAAAGAAGAAAAGAGACAGGAGATGCTGGAGGGTCTTAATCGTGACCCCTGGGGTCGCCCTTACCGCGCGGTGCGACAAAAGCTCCGCGCGTCGGGCCCCCCCCTTACGGAGACTCTCCAGCCCAGCTTCCTGCGAGAAGTGGTTGAGGGCCTTTTCCCACAACGGGCGGAACACACTCCCCCGTCGATGGCCTCCCTGGCCGGAGACGACGGGGAGCACGGGGAGGATAATGTTCCGCCCGTCCGGGATTCGGAGGTAGGGGCGGCTGTTCTACGGATCCGTTCCAAGAACACCGCCCCTGGGCCAGACGGGGTACCGGCCCGAGTGCTGGCCCTGGCCCTCAACCACATGGCAGACCGCCTCGGGGAGGTGTTCGACGCTAGCTTGGCGTCGGGACGCTTCCCTGAGTGCTGGAAGAGCGGGAAGCTGGTCCTATTGAGGAAGCCGGGACGGCCTGCCGATTCGGTCGCGGCCTATAGGCCCATCGTGCTGCTGGACGAGGCGGGCAAATTGTTTGAGAGGGTTCTTTCTGCCCGCATCGTCCGCCACCTCTGCGAGGTGGGCCCCGATCTGTCAGACGCCCAATTTGGTTTTCGGGCGGGGCGTTCGACAGTCGACGCCGTGTTGCGCCTGAGGGCCGTGACCGAAGAGGCCGTGAGCTGTGGCGGCGTGCTGTTGGCGGTGTCATTAGACATCGCCAACGCATTCAATAGTCTGCCATTCAGCTGCATCAGGGAAGCACTCCACTATCATGGGGTGCCAAAGTACCTGAGGCGGCTGGTGGCAGACTATTTAGAGGAGCGTACCGTCGTGTACGAGGACCGAGAAGGTAATTTGAGGTGTCGGCCCATGTCGTGCGGTGTTCCACAGGGGTCTGTTCTTGGACCCCTCTTGTGGAACATAGGGTACGACTGGGCCCTTCGCGCCGATTTCCCCCCCGGGCTGGGTGTAATCTGTTACGCAGACGATACCCTGGTGACAGCCCGGGGGGCAAACTTCCAAGAGGCGGCGCGCCTGGCCACAGGGGGAGTCTCCCTGGTGGTCGGGCGCATTGAGGCGCTGGGCTTACGGGTGGCCCTAGATAAGACGGAGGCCCTGTTATTTCATGGGCCCCGTCGTGGTCCACCCCCTGGCGCCTCAATCGTGGTCAACTCGGTCCTCGTACCGGTTCGGGCCCAGATGAAATATCTGGGCCTGATCCTCGACGGGAGGTGGCTCTTCGACGAGCACTTCCGACAGCTTGCTCCAAAGCTGGTCGGCGCTGCGTCTGCCCTAGGGCGACTTTTGCCCAATATGGGTGGACCCAGCGTCGCGACAAGACGGCTGTACACGGGGGTCGTCCGGTCAATGGCACTGTACGGTGCACCGGTGTGGGCGGCGGCTCTGACCGCCCAGAATAGGGTACGCCTCTGGCGCCCTCAGAGGGTAATGGCGGTCAGAGCCATACGCGGTTACCGCACCGTTTCGACGGAGGTGGCGTGCGCGTTGGCCGGAACTCCCCCGTGGGATTTGGAGGCGGAAGTGCTCGCCGAAGTTTATCGGCGAGTGGCTGACTCCCGGGCGGAGAGCGGATTTCGCCCTCCGCCCGAGGATGTGCGCGAGTGGCGCGAAGCCGCTCGCCGAGCCACGATGGCTCGTTGGTCGTTCCGGCTGGAGACTCCACGCGCTGGCTTCGCCGCCGTGGAGGCTCTCCAGCCGGTCATCGCCGAGTGGGCAGGGCGGCAGCACGGGACCCTTTCCTTCCGGCTGACGCAGGTGCTTTCCGGGCACGGTTGCTTCGGAAAGTACCTGCACTCGGTCGCTAGGAGGGAACTGAGTCCCGCCTGCCACCACTGCGACTGCAGTGAGGACTCGGCCCAGCACACGCTGGCGGTCTGCCCCGCATGGGCGGCGCAGCGCCGGGCCCTCACTGCAGTCATCGGAGTGGATCTCTCGCTACCGGCCGTAGTACGCTCCATGGCCGGTAGCGACAGTTGTTTTACCGCGGTCGCAACCTTCTGCGAGGTAGTAATCTCGCGGAAGGAGGCGGCGGAGAGGGCCCGGGAGGACGACCTCCACTCGGACCCGATCCGCCGCCGGCGAACCGGGCGGCGGAGGCCCGCCTATCACAGCCTCATGCCGCCCTGAGTGTGGCCGCGGGTGGACGGGGTGGGTTTCCCCTCCACCCGCATTAGTTTGGCCAGCCGCGAGGGGGCGGCGTCCGCGTGTGAAACAATCATGTAACTAAAACCATATATCAATGGTAATAAAGAAATTTAATGGTTCGATTGTTTTAATCCTCTGATATCTGAAATTATCAGTCAGATATTTTTATTTGAGATAGAATAATCACTGAAGCAGGTTATAAACTTAAATAGTACGGCCAACTGTCAACTCACCATACATTAGATAGGTTTGAGCCCACAGCAAAATAGGTACCTCATAACACACGCTAAGGTAGTGTCGTATCATCTGTGTCTACACGTCAAACTCATACATTTAAATTTAATAGCTTGTTTTATTTACAGTTCCGTGGATTCCAACTGTTGGATGCAGCTAGACTGTACAAACAGGGCTTCCCTGAACACATGCCACTGTCGGAGTTCGCGCGCAGGTAATATTACTTTTATCGTACTAGATTTTCGAAACTTATTTTATTTTATTTTTTATTTTTAGGGATAACAACAGCTGCTGCTAACTAAGTATTCAACTATGATTACATGAGTAGCCAAAAAAAGTTATCCACGGTAGATACATAAAGTGGATGAATATGCTAATAACAATACACAATATTAAAGCTGATTGGCAAACCTTAAAGAGATATATGTATTGATGTAAAATATGAAATATAATAAATAACTGAAATAAATAACACATACAAATATATAAATATGAGGGGTAAATTAAATTGCATAAATACATTAGAAACTTTATATCATCTAAAAACCTATAAAACCAGCCATTCAGTGCAATGATGTTGACATTTTACAAAGCCTATGACGATAGTAATTTAAGCGAAACTCGTTTTTTGAAATTGTCCTTAGAACCGATGAATATGTCTACACTACTAAAGTGTTTTGTATAAGTGTTTCTTATTTATTATTATAACCGGCTTCACAGCACTCCGTCCTTTTCACAGAACCACCCTTACAAATTCAAGAGGAAGGATTTTACGTATCAAAAATTAGTCCTAAACAAAGGTCCATGACATATCAGAATACGATAACAAAATTATAAATTGTTCAATAGGTACCGTCTTCTAGCAACGTCGGAGAGCGAGGACTCGGAGGGTTCTCAGCCGGCCACACTCTCAGACCGGCAGATAGTCGACGATATGTTGCTCACTCTAGACCTGGACGTGACCAGCTACAGGCTTGGACTCACTCAGGTAAGTTACACCGCTAAAAAAATTATTGCGAATTTTTGTGAAAATTGTGTAGTTTTTTGATTTGTGTCTCCTTTTCAGGGCCTGTTTCAGAGTAATATTGTTTTTAAAGACATTATATATTATTGATAGCAACACTAACGTATTAAGAAATAACGCGTGTTCAATAACTTTGTATCTCCTTTATATATTTTGATACGCAAAATGATGTGAAATTATTTTGCGTGAAGCTACGATAAGGATTTTTTGTGTTCGGTTATTTTTTACGTTATATTAATAAATATAATAATGTCATTGTTACGAGTAAAATCATCTGTCATATTGAATTTTTTGGTACACTTAGGGTACCTACATATTTTACAATCAATATATTATCCAGGTACTACGTGTTTTCAGAACGAATGTTCATTCAACGCTAATTTTAAACCCTATTGTAATTTGGTACCTAGATTTGAGTATCTAATGACGACCATCTATTAATTAATTTTGTTATTATTAAAAACCGGCTCAACCCGCAAATGTTTCGATAAAGTTCTAGTATATACGAATCAATTAAATAATTAGTATACTTATAAAAGTTATTTATCATGTTTACAAATTATACACAAAGATAAATGGCAATAATTAAAATATCAAAGAAACAGTCTCTGTAACCAGCTATTGTTAATGATGCTAATTAAGATTCTATATTATTCCATTCAGTGGCACGAAAACCTGTCTATATATAAAGCATTATCAGATAACAGTAATTGCTTAGCTCAACAATTGTATTTTTCGTTAATAGGAGGTCGGTTTATTGCTACATCGGCCAAGTTATTTTCCAAAACTAAATTATTCGTACCTGTTCATATTTAAGACACAACATATAAAATAATGTTATGTAAAATTTAAAACTATAATGTATCATGAATTTCTGCGAAACGAAGTTTGAGAAAATTTGCTAAACGATTATAAATACGAATGTTTCGTGACTTGACGGGCTTGGTCTAGTGGTTAGTGACCCTAACTGCTATGTTGGAGGTCGTGATCTGTTCTGTGTCTGGGTGTAATTTATCTAAAATATATATGTTTTTAGTCTGGTTACCATAACACAGGCTTGGAAACAGACGTTCGTGTGCGAGATGTGTGAAGTTATTATTATTACTTACATTGTATTTATATCTTTCGTATTTCTTTAAATATTTTTAACATATTTGACAAACGATTTATCTTTTGAATAATTTATAATACCTATATTTATGTACTTATTATAACAACACTAAAATGTAACTACTAATGCCATACAACATTTCAAAAAACCTGTTATCTCGCAATATTATGAATATTCAAGTAAACTCTATGCACATCCTCAAAATATAATTTACTTCTTTAAATATGTAGACGCACATTTTTTTCCTATTAATTTGCCGCCAATAGTATACGCATACCTAGGTCCTGTTTCAGTCTGATAATATACTCCGTTTTATTCAACATAATAATTAAGTCACCAGGGGGCCTAGTGTAAGTTTATTTCAATTCTACTCGATCGTCACGGTGACTGCGTTCAGCGTTGTGATTGGTAAAGAGGTTCGTTCGGGCCAATCACAACGCCCGTAATAAACTACATAGCACAAGTTTTGTTTTAGATAGATACATAAACTCTTTATTGTACGCTAAAATGTATAAAAAATTTGCGTACATTGGAGTAATCTTAAAACTAACGTACAATTGGCAGTATTATCGGGATCTGCGATTTCTTTCATGCAACCCTTAGATGTAGACCTCGTAGAAAATCGTTCGGTGCTAAGCAATCCTTTCTTTGCGTTTCACCCAGTGAATAAGGTGGCTACCAGAGGCATAGCTAGCCGGCTTTCTCCTTAATTCTTTACCTAAAGGACGGCGAAGCACCTGTGTCTATTGAGTTGAAGTTTCCTTTGGCGTTAGTATTCATTTACCATTAGGTGATGCTTTTACTCATCTTCCCCCTATACCATAAAAATAGATGTGAAGGAACGGGTGTCAAGGGAGAACTCTCCGACCAGGCGAGGTGATCATGCCTGGCGTTCCGCGGCCCAATGTTGATGTTGGGAAGTTTTATATATGCTAATTGGCGAAACAATTATTAATATCGCGATACAGGATTAGCAGTTACTCCGTAGTTCGGTGTGTCATCGTTAGATGGCCTTGTAGTATGTTTTTGTTGCATGTTATGTGAAAGTCGCCACAATAGGCCTGGTATTGTTTAATTCACGGCTAAAACTTACCTACGGTGTACCAAAAGGAGACTTTTTCAATGAGAAGGGATTCTTATACATTAGGGCCTCATAAAACTGACGAGGTCAATTAAAACTTCAAGTAATAAATTATTCGTTTGAAGCTACAGGAAGTACTTAATCACTAATTCAGAATACTAATAATTATGATAATTAAATCAACGTGCTGTGCATTGTTAATGCATTTTTTATTAGCTATCAATCAAGATGAACAAGGGTCTAAAAGTCTTAAACGTGTGGCAAGCAAGAAAACATTTTTAGCTTACGCGATCCTACGTTAGAACTAAATCATCAACTAACGTCGAAGTGTTGAAAAGAGTACTTTTAACATATCCTAAAACTAAGATAGTTGCTTCTGGACTTATCGTTGATACATAATTATTAGTATTATAACTATCAAATCGTCGGCTTACCGCGAAAACCTGCTAAGTAGATTTTATCTAGTTTTAAGTTTAAAAGTTTTCATAGTTTATACTTAACTAGCTGTCCCTGATGAAAGATATACATTTTTACTTTAGAAGTTTTTAATAGAAACAATTCCGCCATAGATGTTTATTGCACACGTTCACCATTTTTGCAACATTTTTCATTAATGCTTCGCTCTAATTGGTGGTTGTTATTAAGCTTTGCCTTCCTCGATAAACAAGCTATCCAACATTAGAAGAATTACTATTAATAATACTGGCAGTTTGTACCGCAAGTGGGCAAGAGTGCTCCATCAACCACATCAACTAGTTTAAATTCCAAGTAACGCGTAAATAATACTGAAGTGTTTCTTCGGATAGCATGTACTAACGAAAGCTTAATATATACGAGTATATTATATAAGACCCGCCACACTTGTCATGTGGTTTTATTACTAGTTTTATTGGCGGTAGAGCATAGTGGCATACTATAAACTTTATTTACTCATCGTAAAAGGACAGAAGTGGTAGTGGTATCTTGCAGTACTTGATCTATGTGAACTCGAACAGGTTTAAGGAAAGTTGAAATATATGATTTTCTCGTGACTGAGAAATAGTTTATATGTTCATTACCATTATTTCAAAAGAAATGTGGGTGTTGACACCCACATAACTTTTTAAATAATGGGTAATAAGGTTGTCTACATTAAATAGTTCTCTAAGTGAAATAGAAATGCTGCCTTCTACCCCAAAAACGGTACGATAGTCATCTATATGTTTTTAAATATTGGATTGTGTACGGTATAAAAATGCAAAAAGTTCTGCCCCGATTAAGTCCCAATTTTGACACGACATCCGCTTCGAAGATAATTTTTATCTATTTTTTGCATCAGTTTGTTTCCTAATTTCTTATCAATGCTACCACAATTTGCCACAGCGAATCGTGACATGTTACAGCTTGCGCATTATAAAATAACAAAGGCACGCGTTAATATCGCGCCGAAAACGTGCCTATCCTGGGTAAATAAAGTATCCAATTAGGACGCTTGGGCCTTTGGTAACCTCACTTGGTGTAAAATAGAGGAAGAATTGCCTAACACCGATTTTTTTTTGTGATACCGTAGTATCACTCCGATAGTCCAAATGTACCGAAGAATGGCACTTCCACAGTCTAAAGAACGATAAAGAAATGGTTTTTATCAGAAAATGTCTTTATAGGTAGAATAGTTTTTATTAAGATGGTTCTTATAAGTTTCCGTCAACGTTAGTGTGTTTGTGGTCTGTTTTAAGTCATTACCAGATTTCTCATTACTTTCGCCAAGTAAGAGTAATTTTAAACTTGCATATTTTAAGAGGATGCAATTAGTATGGCTAAAATAGAGCTTATAATGTTGGTCTTAATTTATTTAGCAATATATAAAAACAGAATTTAGAAAATAACGAGTATTGTAGTGAAATTGGACGGTCATGTTGCTCGCGAAATAACGACCCACTTAATGTCGTGAGATTTCTTGTGAAATCATACGCAAGTTTAGCCACATTTGCCTAAATTTCACCGTAGCGTGAAAAGTCGTTGTGGCAATTTTTAATTTTGATTTTTATGCAATGCACTGAATCTTTGACAATTACTCTATACTAATAACGTTATCTTATATTGTACTAATTGTTGCGTTTGTGATTTCAAATATTAGAAAATCGGACAGGCAAAATTTTATAACTTATCATAAAAAATAGTCTATTTTCATTAAATCAGACTATTTGTATTCATTACCAACATAATCAGATCCATCAGCAGCCTTCAATAATCCACTGCTGGACATAAGCCTCTCCTTAGAAGGGAGGTATTGGCCTACTATACAACGCTGGCCAGGCGGGTTGGTACAGGGTTTGTTTCAAGTTTTCCTTCCCTTTGCATTGAGTTGCTGTCCTACGTAGTTTTCTCCCTTAGTCGGCTATTGTCTGTCACAATACGGACAGTCAATTCGTATATATATATATCGTCTTGATTCTTTACTGTTTATCAATGATCTTTGGAGTGTTCTCGTGTGTATCTAATACTGGACGCAGACAGGTACAGTTTAATAATAATGCATTATGTTGTTCCAATAACTGAATCAATCGATTAAATTTAACCCACACAGGATAAGAGTTAGTGGTTGAAATTAAGACCAAAAACTAGCGCTTTTCCTATCTTGGAATACTATAATTTTATAAATTAACGATTCAATGACCAAAATATATTTGCCATAGAATCAGCAAATGTGGACACACAAAAGAAACACACGAAAGAAACGATTTTATCCATAACTGTTATCTACTCATTAAAGTGATTAACAGACGTAGTACAATAATTTTTTAAGATTTATTCTGTTCGTTTATTTAATGTGTTGCTTTCGCTTAAATAGCCGGCGAAAGCGACTTATGATGGCATGTCATTTGCCAATCTTATTAATAACAAGTTAAGATAATAATCTAGAATGTAATACGAGTATATAGCGCTATCTTGACCCAAACTAGGTGTGTTCCATGGACTTACAGATAAACATACTTAGATGTTTTATTTTGTTTACACATACATATGTATTTAATACTAAACTTTCCATGGATTTTATTAACTACACGTTTATAGTCACGGCACTGCTCCTAAGGGTTGGAGCGTGGTTTTAAATAACTAAAAGAATATAAATAAGTAAACAGAAAAATCGTCTACCTAGCAATTAAACAGAAATTCGTCACTATATTAGTATAGATAGAATCATACATGTAAATAATTGCACCGAACGGGAATTCAACGATATCGAAAATTGAATCAGCAATGTTCGTAGCTCAGAACACAAGCTATTAGCAAGTTGTTCCTTTTGGTATCGACTAATCTGATAGTATCACTCGTTGTAGCGTCAGTTAACAGTGTAACCAGTTAGTCTACTGTCAGTTGAGATGATTGTAACCAATCCAAAACATTACACCCACAAGTCTGACCGCGGTACTTAAATACCTACTACTAAAGAACTGTATATTTAAAAATACAACAGTATTGCAAAATCAGTTAATTTACTACTAGTTTATTTTGTCCGTGTGGTGACGGATTAATAGTACGGAGTGACACTACACTACCCCAACAGGTGGGTGTCGTGAGAGCCGACTAAGGGAGAAATTTACCCAGTAAAACAGCACTGCAAAGAGTAGGAAAACTTGGTACAAACCCAGTACGAACCCGTTTGACCAGCGTGGTATAGTAGGACAAAACCTCCTTTCTAAGGAGAGACCCATGTTCAGGAGTGGACTGTCAAATGTTGTTGATGATAATGATGATCATTATTTTTTTCATATGAAAAACCCCAAAGCTCCTCACCTCACTATATACGACGATATACAATCGACTAAAACGACAGTGGTCTGTTGCAAGGGACACAGGTATTCCCTAGCAAGTATGTTTACGAAATCTCTGTATTACTGGACATTCGTTATTGACAGATGCCACAACATCAGCAAAAAGAGTAATTATTTCACAATAAAGTTCTAAGTCCATTGATAAGATGTGCCTGTCGAAAGTTTTTTTAAATTTTTAAAAAGTATTTTATGTTTTCTCTCAATTGGAACGATAAGTATGTTTATCTATTTTTAATGTATAGAATAAAGCCGAGTCACTGTTATGTAAGAACATACAATATATAAACTATAAACGTCATTATGAGCGACTTGTTATAATGTTCCTAATATTGCAACATTTGCCCTGCGCTTGCTTAAGTAGTGGAAGTGTTTACGCAACGTTATCTGCGATTTATTGCGCATTAGGAAATCGGCGCCTGACATCGACACACGTCTCATGTTGACATCACTATTATTAGTTTGAAAAAAAGATTTCCTTTTAGTCACGGATAATATATGTATGGGATACTATATGTACTATACTATATGATACTATATGTATGGGATAATATATGTACTCCATTTTATTGAGCGTAACATAGTGGCTTTTCGGTAAAAAAAATTAGTACCTTCGTCCTTAAAAATGAAAAGGAAATGTCCGTGTAGAGACCTATTAAGAATACAGAGTGTCACCATCCCTATTTGTCCCGTGTTTGACACAGGAGCCGACTAAGGGAACAAACTACGCAGGACAACAGCACTGCAAAGAGAAGAAAAACTTGACCCAACCTGTCTAACCAGCGTAGTATAGTAGACCAAAACCGCCTTTCTAAGGCATGTCGCCTATGTCCAGCAGTGGACTCCTAAAAGCTGATGATGATCCTTAAAAAACAACTGTAAAAATAACTTTCAGACGGCTGACAAAATCTAAATTATATTAATACGAAATCCGAAATTTTAAATTCACTGATTTAATATTTAATCATAAATTACTTCTGTCTAAAACTATTACTAATACAGACAAATTTTTGTTCTGTTGCCGTTATGTCTCGTTCACAAGATTTATTTTATAAATCTCATGTTAATAAATTCAATATTGACTTGACCTGCATAATAATGAAACTAAAATTGATATATTATGAAACTCACTAATGTTAAAATATAAAAAAAATACAAACACTTGCACATTATGAACTAAAAATCGATTACACAACCAGTGGTGGGTTTAAACCCAGTGCACTTCTGACATGAATCTGCATTGAAGTTACGTTTAGAAATTTTGAGACACGCAAAAAGTAAACAAATACTCTCCACCTTTCTCTATACAATTTTCCATCCGCGTAAACCAGTCTTGAAAACACTTATTCCAGTCTTCCTCTGACAGACGCAAAAGCGGGAAATGACGACAGTATTATACCTATATCAAATTTTTTTGTTCTTTTTATTGCTGCAAATGGCTTTTGCATTCGATTTTCAAATAAATTTGCCTTTTAATAATATGTATTAGGATATAAATACGTTCCATTTTCAAATTTCGAGCATCTCAAAACTTATTAACTGACCTACGTAATTAGAAGGCATAACAAGTAATCCACGTTACCAGTATTCTCTTAAAAAATTCTAAATTCTTTCACAAATAGGAAACTTTTTTCTATGCTCGAAACGTGCAATGAATGTTACTTAATTAAGAATATCTGTGAGGTTTCTCGTTTTTCTTTAAAATGGGCTGGTGAACACAACTTTAAGTACGTGACGACACAAATACGAAATTTTCTTTAATTACAGTTACAGGGGCCATTTAAAAGAAACAATCATGCAAATGCTGCCCCATTTACTTTACAGATGAAAGTTTGTCATATAAAATACAAAGCCTTTGTTTGCCCTCACGTATAAACAACACTTTCTTTTCACTGTTTTTCTCTTGCAGTACACTGTCCCTGAAAAAAAAAATCAGCCCATTCTCTTTAGAATAGAAAGGTTATATCTGATTCTAATTACTTGTTTTCGAAAGACAGTGCTATGTAGATAAAAAATGCAATATCATTTTAAAAGTGTGTTTGAGAAGCACCTGAATACAACTCTGAGTTGATACTTAATTAACAATGTACAATTGACAACAGCGGTGTTACGATTGCTATGATTATTCCGCCCGAAGCATTTACCATTTACAAATAAATGTTCGTACATGTTATAAACCCCTACTAGTATTTTTTGCAAAGCCGGTTGGCGGTTCAAATGTTCCCATTTATATTATTACTAACTCAAAAGGTAGTTGGAACATTTTCCTTAGAAAAGAACAGACTATCGGTGCGGATAATCCTATATAGACCCATGTCACAGAATTTTGCGAAAAAAAAACGCGCAGTGAAATATCGCTGTGTGGACTTTAGCACCACGCGTAGTTCTTAGTGGAACCAAATAGCTACTTGCCCGGTTTCCTGTTACACTCTTCCGTCCCGTTTCACCTAATTACTCTCACAAATTAGAGGAAAGAAAAGAAAGACGTTTTGGTTTGTTACATTAAATTATATAAATGTAATTTCAATGACTCGTACATTTGACGGGCCTGTTGGTCTAGTGGTTATGGACCCTGCGAAGTCGCATATTGTGGTTTTGGTTCCCACCCAGGACAAATATTAGTGTGATGTGAAGCACGATCATTTGTTCTATATCTGGGTGTAATTTATCTATAATATGTATGTGTTTAGAAATATGTAAGTAAGTTTATCAGAAAGTTGGTTCCCATAGTACAGGCTCTGCCTAGTTTGGGATCAGACGACCATGTTTGATATGTGTAAGGTGATAAAACATATTTTATTTCAACGACACGTACCTACATTTATGTTTTGACAGTTCTAAGTTCTTTAATTCTTTAATAGTTCTTTAATAGTTATCTAATATAGCTAATATAAAAAGTAATATGTTTACAAACTTTTGAGGCATCGCCTACATTTATATTTCGTACAGATATACTACTTTCAAACATCGAAGCTTCGAACACTTACGTTTTTAAACTTCACTGGTAGTTACGCAACATGACATGTTACATCACCTGTCACACTTCCGAACAAGTTCGAAATTGGCTCTCTGTGTCGACGTCTTGGCCCACTTTTTTTTTGCAGAGATGCTAGTCGTTCCAGTTGTACTTGTTATTCAGGGTTGCCCTTTACAATAATTAAGACCTTTGTTTGGAACTGTTATATTTATAACATCGGGGGATTTAGTTTTTACTTCATATCTTAGGGATTCCAAAATGTGATGCATAATTAAAAACAATTTTTACTTTAAGACTACAAATAGAATTGACTGTCAGTTCTAAAGTAAACTATTTTATTTAGTTAACCGTTATAAGTAAAAATACTTCATAAATACATGCGCCACTATGCATAAGAATTTTGGTTTAATTTTATTATTAAATTATTTTTCATTAAAAAAAAGTAAAATTGCTCTTTATTAAACTTCTTTACCTGTGCCATATTTTAAAGATGTTTAATTGTTTTGCTATAAAATTATAAATTAATATGAAATCTTTTGACTCGGCACCATAATCAATCTAAAGTGAAATTACACACTAGTGTTTTCCATTTAATGTTCAAATTTAGATGTTATGTAAAAGTGTTGTAACAATACTTCCGGAACGCAACTCGAACTTGACCCCTTTTTTTTTGATGTTACATAATTATTTAGTTTCACTGGCAATTTAATACTGGCCATTTGTAGGTCCTTGATCGCTATAATTAAATGTTGTGGATGTTTAATAATGGAATGTAGGCTTTGTATGCGTTCCACTTTAGGATATTATGATGCAATGAAGACCTTTATTATTCGCTGCATATTCGTCTTGCGTAACCCGTAATACAGCGTGGTGTTCGGGACCCCGCTACTTCTTTTACACCTACTGTGACCTTTAGGCTTCGTTCGAGTAATGATGACATTGCCCACTCATTCCTTGAAGCTAGAATATTTTGATAGATTTCGGTTGCAATCATCTCCTATATGCAGTAATGGAGTAATGGATATGCAGTCATGCACTTTAAAACCGCGTATTGGAGAAATGGAATCTGCTACTACATTACTGCTAATCTACATTAGTAGGGGAGCCCATGATGCTAAATAGGGATTTACTCGAGCGTCATGGGGACCTATTGCATTTGAAAGATTAGGTAATCGAATGAATAAAAGACATATAATGTTTCCATTTTCAGCGGTGGGAAAAGCTTTTACAGGATTTCAAAAATGTAAGGGGAGGAAATAAAAAAATATATTCGGGCGCATCAGATATTTTGGGGATATGTTAATTGGACTCCAAAAATGCTCCCATTAAAAGGTCTGACGATTTGAAAGTGACCCAAGCTGGTAGCGAATTATCGAAAATGCAATCTGCAAATGAGAAAAATCGCCATTTCGAAATACCCGACAGTGCTAGGTTTTATACAGACGGTTCAGCTGTCATACTAGCCAAAAATCTGACTATAATTTTGCAGGGTATTTTAAATCTGACTATAATTTTGCAGGGTATTTTAAATCTTTTTGTTTTTTTATAAAATGTGACAAATAGAGGCACGAAAAATTATGTAGACATTTAATGAAGATTTCTTATTGTCAAAATAAAAAAGAAATGTCAAGGTAATGTGTTTTTTGGAACTTTTTGACCCTCCTACTGCTTTATGATACACTCAAATCGTCTGTTTTTCTTAGATACAAACTAATGTGCATGTAATTGACTCAACTTACCTTAATCTTACACGCTCGAGTATTTTTGGCCATCGATTTTTTTTTAAACTATCCTGATGGGCTGCCCTAGACGCCCCCCCCCCCCCCTCCATATGTAGGGCTCATGTATTCATGTATTTTGCCTAAACAATCAGGATCAGCACTCACTTAACCTTCAGACACGTATCCTTATTGTATTGATAACAGATTTCTGACCCTTACAACAATATTGATGGATGTGCAAATGGAGGTAATGAGGTGTACAATTGTATGTGTTCTCGTAACGTGTTGCATAACTTAATGTGAACTCAATCACATAAGTTGAAGTTTCACTACAATTTTCCTCTAATCTTATTTGCTGACGCGTAGAAAACTTCCTAAATTGCCTTCTAAAACACTTTTACTGCGCTCGCACAAGTCATTAAGTTCACGAGAGCGTGAATTAGTGATTAGGTGATTACACAATAACTTTAGAATCAAACCATTTTGATATCTAACAGTGAAAGTTAAAGTTTTTGTTAGAATGTCAGAAATAGTTCTAGAGATTATACCTTTTGGTCAGTACTTTTTACGAATAGAATGACGGGCATAAATTATGCTCTCGGTTTAAAAATAGTTTTGTTTATGACTTTTGACGAGTCGGTGACTAATCGTTGCTCTTTTTTTGGATCTTGCTAATGTAATTATAAATGCGCATGTACAAACGACTATATGATGAATGCGTTACATTTGTATTAATATATTAATAATATACAATAGCGAAAAAGGATAGTATTTATGCCACGTTAGTAGTTAACAACTGAGTAATGTTAGTATTAATTTTTAAATACTCGATATATTTTTTGATTATCAACAACTTTTAAAAATTGTTTGGTTTACCCCAAAGATTTAAAATAGCTAATGATTTCAAGAGGTGATTAATGACATTATTTATAAGCTTTAATATTTGAGGAAACAAATTAGAAAATGTCGTATTGATATATTATTTTACTTCTTACCGCGTCTCGGCTGCGTAAATTAATTTTTCTTTAATACAAAGTAGCCTATATGCTATACGTATTCATATAATCTATATCTGTGCCAAAATTTCTACAACATGAAAAAAAGCCAAATAATTTTCGCCATTATGATATTGATGGGATACCTATATCAATTATAAAAGGGCAATGTCCATCTTTCATACATCGTTGACCCAAATAATGATGAATATTTAAAGGTTCAAAACTAGTGCCATTAGCTAAGTAAAAATATGAACTTTAGACGGCCATAGTTTCAGTTTCATTGGCCATTGCATAATGAAGAAATATGACCTCGAACCCGTGGTAGCCTATGTTTTTTGTTTTTTTTTTTGCTTAAAACAATAAATTTAAGCAAAGAAAATCGAACCAGAAAATAAATTCACTTGCAAATCCTATATTAATCCTATCCTATCTTATATTAAAAGTTATACTTTGACACTGACGCTTTGTCTTCTTGACGTAAAATGTATGAACTTGAAAACAAATACTTCTATTTATCAACTTATATTATTATTATATTATCATCATCATCACATCAACAGCCTATACTAGTCCACTGCTGGACATAGGCCTCTCCTTAGAAAGGAGGAAACTGTATGTATATTAAAATAATTCCTTGTGTTTTTGTATTGAAATAAAATAACAATATTTTGCCACAATTTTTTTTTCTGTAACATGTTTGCCCAAAAGTGTGCTATCTCCTTTATAAAACTTATGTTTACTCTGGGGCCACTCGGGAGCAATGTAATAGCGATATTTTAAATTTCAACTCGTTACAAAACCACTGCTCAAATAACAGACTTAATAACAGAAAAATAGAATCAAATGTCAAGGATATTGAGCCAGTACCTACTGGCTTAAAATACGATGACAATGCTTACTGAACATACTGTGTGAGCGGAGTGTAATCTCAAACGATCTATTCATTTACGCAAGTTTAACAAGATAAATGAATAATGTAATGATTAAAATATATTTTGCTATTATTTTATGGTTCCTTTAAAACAGATTTTAAGGAATTTATCTATTGATAATACTTCAAACAAGCTTAAGAGTGATACGAACAACAACATTCAACTATGATGTACATTATAGACTTATAATAAAATGTATCATAACGTGATGAGCAAATGTAACCGTTAAACATATAACAGATAAAAATCAGATAAATAACTTGGGCAAAGTTTCTGTTCCTTTCAAATTTTTGAAAGGAACAGAAACTTTGCCCAAGTTAATTAAAATTTATGTATGTTTTAATGAAATCTGCATTGTGTGCAGAAGCCACGTTTGTTTTCTACAAGTATAATAATAATATATCTATAATAATAATAATCTTTATTAGACCAAGAAACCAGTGTACAAATTTGCTTGTCTTCTAAAATAACCGCATTAGTTATAAACTTTGTCGTGGTTATTTTCGCCAACTTCCAGAAAACTATAGACAATAAAATAAAATTAGCAATTATTTTAAGTAAGTTATTCAATTCAAAGTAGTGAGTTTTTGTGTTTATCCGTGTAGTGCCGGATTAAGAATACGGAGTGTCACCACTCCTATTCATCCCGTTTGTGTCCTAAGAGCCGATTAAGGGAGCAAACTACGCAGGACAGTCTGTTTATTTTTAGTCTTATCCCGAGGGTGTCGTAAGAGCCGACCACAACAACACTGCAAAGAGAAGGAAAACTTGATATAAACCCTATACCAATCCGTCTGGCCACCGTGGTATAGTAGGAAAAAACCTTTTTTCTAAGGAGATGCCTATGTCCAGCAGTGGACTATTAAAGGCTGTTATGTAATGTGTGATGTATTTATGCAGTGTGTATGTGTATGCATGTGTGTATTTATATGCATGTGTGTGATTAGTGTCTCGAGCATGCCAGTGATTATAAATAGATGTGTTAGTGGAAGGACTTCGTTCCAGTAAACCTGTATTCCTTCACTAGAGATTTCAGTTCCACATACGCGCAGTTAGTGTGTAAGTGTGGTATCGGTAACTTTCTTACATTCACGGGAATAAGGGAACATTTCTTTGCTGCTGTAGTTATCTATTTTGACAATTTTGGAGCGGATCGCGGATCGGTAACTGTTAAAACCATATTGATTTTTGGCAACTATCTTACATGAATTGCGGTAGTCTAAAAGTCGTTTATATTACTAGCTCTGGGACCATATTAATTTTTGGCATCTATCTTACATGAATTGCGGTAGTCTAAAAGTCGTTTATATTACTAGCTCTGGGATCATATTAATTTTTGGCATCTACGAGTATCTTACATGAATTGCGGTAGTCTAAAAGTCGTTTATATTACTAGCTCTGGGACCATATTAATTTTTGGCATCTATCTTACATGAATTGCGGTAGTCTAAAAGTCGTTTATTTTACTAGCTCTGGGACCATATTAATTTTTGGCATCTATCTTACATGAATTGCGGTAGTCTAAAAGTCGTTTATATTACTAGCTCTGGGACCATATTAATTTTTGGCATCTATCTTACATGAATTGCGGTAGTCTAAAAGTCGTTTATATTACTAGCTCTGGGATCATATTAATTTTTGGCATCTACGAGTATCTTACATGAATTGCGGTAGTCTAAAAGTCGTTTATATTACTAGCTCTGGGACCATATTAATTTTTTGGCATCTATCTTACATGAATTGCGGTAGTCTAAAAGTCGTTTATTTTACTAGCTCTGGGACCATATTAATTTTTGGCATCTATCTTACATGAATTGCGGTAGTCTAAAAGTCGTTTATATTACTAGCTCTGGGACCATATTAATTTTTGGCATCTATCTTACATGAATTGCGGTAGTCTAAAAGTCGTTTATTTTACTAGCTCTGGGACCATATTAATTTTTGGCATCTATCTTACATGAATTGCGGTAGTCTAAAAGTCGTTTATATTACTAGCTCTTGGACCATATTAATTTTTGGCATCTATCTTACATGAATTGCGGTAGTCTAAAAGTCGTTTATATTACTAGCTCTGGGACCATATTAATTTTTGGCATCTATCTTACATGAATTGCGGTAGTCTAAAAGTCGTTTATATTACTAGCTCTGGGCCATATTAATTTTTGGCATCTATCTTACATGAATTGCGGTAGTCTAAAAGTCGTTTATATTACTAGCTCTGGGACCATATTAATTTTTGGCATCTATCTTACATGAATTGCGGTAGTCTAAAAGTCGTTTATATTACTAGCTCTGGGGCCATATTAATTTTTGGCAACTATCTTACATTAATTGCGGTATTCTAAAAGACGTGTATTCAAAAAAAAACCTGTCAGGTACGAGTTGAACTCGTGCGCCGAGGGTTCCCTACCTAACCGGATTTTACGTAGATTTTTGCGAAAATTTGTAAGTACCGAAATTTATCTTAATTTTCAACTTTTTTCATTTTTTGGAATTATTCCTTTATTTGTGCTGTAATCGGTGGAGACACACGGACAGACGGCCAGACAGACAGACGGACAGACGGATAAGAAAGTGATCTTATAAAGGTTCCTTTATTACCTTTTGAGGTACGGAATACTAAAAATCCATCAATTTGGAAAATATAGTTAAAACCGAAGTGGATCTGTAGTTATTGACACTGCTTCTGTCTACGCCCTAATGGGTGCACCAGGGCTCTTTTAAAGACTGCGGGGAACACTCCTGATGCCAAAATAAGATTGAAAATATGGCAGATGATTGAAATAAGAATATCAGAGTATATCCATGGAGGAGACCATGGAGTCAAGACAAACATGCTCAGATATGTTCACATTGTGCTTATGCATTTGATATTCTATTTTCGCTCTAGATTTGCTCCCACATTGGCGAATTATTCATTTACAACGTCAATCGCATGAGACAGGTTAGACTTGAATGGCAAAAGCTCTTTCGGTGGCGTTTTATTGGTATTTAGATTAGAAATCACCTTAAAAAGTTTCCAAGTGGCTTTAGAATAGTGACGCTGTTTCTCAAATTCAGCTTTTTCGTACTGTCCCCCGCTTTACAAACATACATGAAACGGACACAAAGAACACCCAGACTCAGAACAACAATTTGTGGATCACTCAAAATGTACTCCCATGTGGGGATCGAACCTACAACACTCAGCGCAGTAGGAAGGTAGGGTAGGCGGCGTGGCGACCACTTAAACCACTACGCCATCCGTGCAGTACAATTATAACTAGAACATATGATTTTTTTTTTTTTTTTCTTAAAGGTCTACTAGCAACTGAAATTACTAGTATTCCTGTTAACCCCTCCCGCTTAGCTAAATTGCTTGTGTTAGGAGTGGGTTCACGTCTGTACTATACTGGTCAGGATTTGAACCCACGACTTCTTGATCGCAAGTCCAACGCCTCAACCACTAGGCAATAATTAATCAATCACATCTTAATTACAAAATAATAAGTAATTCTTATCTCTAATACTACGTATTTATACTCTAATTACTGTTTTTGGACTTTGATTATTTATTCAATATAAAAGTTTGCTTAGATAAATGAAGCATATAGAAATTACCTCAAATCCATTAAATTTAGGTTATTCGTAAGTTCACCATCAGTCCTATCGGACTTTACCGGACTTTTTATATATATTTTTATATCTAGTCAGTTCGCTAGTGAATTAATTAAGTGATTTTATAGAAACACCTCTAAAATTAACCAAGTGTGTCCGTAGGGTAATTTAAGGACGAATCGATCCTTTGGCGACAGGTTTAAATTGCATTGTAACGAGGGGAGGTATTTTAACGTTTGATCCTACAATCCTACTTTCTCTGGAAACACCGGATACTACAACGCTCATTTGATAAGGGATATGTCAAAAGAGGTAAAAACACATGTCATTTTTTAAGGTATAAGGGAAAAACGATTAGACGAGTCACCTGAAGGTAAGTGATTACCCCCGCCCAAAGACACCTGTAACTCAAGAGACATAAGTAAATTGCGCCCTTAAAGTGCACACTAGGATAGTATCTTCACTCACTCGAGGAAAAGCACCGAAGGAATTGCATAACATGGGCTTTCTTTAGGCCTTGATATCGAACCCCCTCCCCCTTCCCCTGTGTGTTGAAGAATGTCTCTCCTTTGTTAATCCCGCTATCAGGTCGAGTGGATTCCTAATCGTGTGTGAAATAATCAGCTCATTGCACAAGTGCGCTGTAGCACAAGTGCGTGAACAGTGCACAAGGTCCTCTGCATTTTTTTATTTAATGTAAAATATTATAATAAAACGTTAAATACCGAGAGAAGTCAGTTTCTAATAAAATTTAACTTTGAGACTGTGAGTCATATACCTAATCATATCATACGTGGTTTGCTACTTTTAGAATTGGCAGTGCATTTTTTAATTATAACTAAAACCGTATTATTCGTCATAGGTATACGAATTATAAAATTATGCAAAATAAATAAAGAGTAAAAATAAAAGACTGAGTACATTTCACCGTTAAATAATGCGGTTTATTTTATAATTAGAAAATGCACTGCCATTTCTAAAAAATAGCGAACCACAATGTAAGTTTTTTTGTCCATCGAACCAACTGGTCACACAGCTCATATAAAAAATAACTTTACCGCTCGTTTATTAAGTGAATTACCTAAAGATATTATAAAGGCTGTTTTATACTTTAGTCGCATAAACCTCTTCATATATAGGGAAACCCCATAAATAACATGAACCCCATAATAATAAAAACAGAAAGCTCATTTTGAAATTGTTAAATTTAACTTGGGAAATTGACAGGTGAGACAGCTGTCATAAATGAAATTCTATTTAATGTCAAGGATCTTGATGGAATGTCAAGAAATTGTATGCAACATTAAACATAAACATTATTGAAATTTATAACACGTTATTGTAAAATGTGAACCTATGCTACACCAAGAAAAGCATTTTACAAAAAAATATCTTGATGTTAAATTGTGTTGTTAAGTAGGTATTTGTGTTTAATAAACATTATTGAATTAAAAATGTGAATCAAATTCATAAACTACACCAGGAAATGCATTTTCCAGAGATTTTTTTAAAATTTAATATTTGCAAATGCTTAACAACTTTAAAATTTGACGTCACCTTAGTGTAACAGCCTGTAGATCGATTGATTGATTCCTAATCAATGCTTCAAAAGGTTTTGTATTGTGTCTTAAAATTAAGTTTTAGATTGTTAATTAAATTAATTTACTACATTTTTTTGGAGAGAAAAGATTTCACTTTTTTTGTGAATATAATACTGGTAAGGTACAACATTACTTGTATTCTTGTAAGCTCCTCCAAACTAGCACGTTCCGTTCCGGTTCACGTTGCGGGATTCGAGACCGCATCCAAAAGCAATAAAAGTTGCCAAATAGTCGAAATACTTACCTATTTTTTTATATACGAGTACTAGTTAAGTTAAAATATATAAAGTTAATATTATTATAATACAAGTACATATTTTAAAACGTTCCAAACCGTTTGAACCGTTCTTTATCACTTCATCAGGCCTTTCACACTCTCTCCTAGTGCCTGGTGTGTGTTTATTTCACATCATCTCGTCTTCAATCGTTTCACCAATGGCAACACCGAACGCGGTCGCCGTCGAGAACGAGTAGATGTGACTCACACTAGGCCATCTTTTCTCTCCTTCAGTGTACTGCCGATCTAGTCAGTATGCTTTTTTCGGAGTCTATTTAATTGCTAGCTCTAGCACTAGCTCGCTCACTCAGACATACATAGACTTGTCTACGTATCGTTTTTTGCGCTAAGCAATTATGAACAAAATATAAGCAAAAATTGCAAACTAAGTGAAAATCTTTTTTACTGCCTTCTGTTACACTTGCTATTTGATACAATAAAGGAAGATATTTGATGTTTCATAAGTGCTTTCACTCTGTGATCTATTTTAGTGGAGCATAAAGACTACTAAAGTACTTTTTTGTTTGCAATGCCTTTTTGATCTCCTTTCGTGAGCTATACAAATCTTTCATGTTAGCTTTTTTGGGTTTTATATTTATTTACTAACTTTTGACTTTAACTGCATAAAATATACTTTTATAACTATCGTGATTAGCCCTTTTTTCTGGATGAGAGTCGATATCTTAAGATCTTTTTTTGAAACTATCCCTTTAGGGGTGAATGTAGTTTTTATAGTATAGGAGGCATACGAGCAGATGTGTCAATTGGTGGTAAGTGACTGCCACCCCTCTAGGCAACTGCAACTAAGAGTCATAAATGAGTAGTCGGCCTAAGAATGTCCCCACCTCAAAATTGTTGTGCCTCCGAACGAAAAAATTAACACCGGTTTCTATTGGGGCGTGTATTTCTGTGTTTAACAGTTAAGGTAAACTTACTTGATAGTAAAAAGAGCTAGGCGGTAAAAATGGCATGAAGAAAAAGGAGAAGAGAGCAACAGATTACATAAAGGCAACCACAAATTTCTAGTTTAACGTGATCTTCTGCAAATTGTTAATCAGAAGTGTAGCTAAACTCAAACTTCAAATGAAAGATTTATTCTTCGTCTTTAACTTCGTCTGCTTCTCTCAAAAGGAGTTAATTTTCCCCGTTTTTGCAACATTGTTCATTGATGCTCCGTTCCTAATTGTCGAAGCGTGATGCTGTATAGCTTATACCCTTTCTCTATAAATGGCCTATCCAACCCTAAAAGAATTTTACGATTCGAACAAGTAGTTCCTGAGTTTAGCGCGTTCAACCAAACGAACTGTTCAGCTTTATTATATTATAGTATAGATTTCTCTGCTGTAGTAAATACAACTTGGTTATTAACCCTTTTAAATGATTAACATTTTCCCTAATATGGTTTCTGCATAAATGTATATTAAATACACTAAATTCCAATTTTCTTTATTGGCAGCTGTCACAGCACAGATAATAAATATTTATGCAAAGAGTTTCAATTCTAGTAATTTATTATCTGTCTACCAACCAAGGTTTTACTTTTCCACTTTTGTAGAATACTTTTATTTGCCTAAAAGGTAAGCCACATGAATAATAACGGAATGTCAAGATACGTTTTGTTATTTAAAGATTTACAAGTATGAATAGAGGGAAATGGGGTAACGGGAGTCACTAAATCAAGAATTAATACAAAACATGTATTTAAACTTTATGAAAATCAACTCTTATGATAGTTAATTATTGTACTATCAGCCTCAAATAGTTTCGTTACGTTTGGAATTTAGCTATTAAACTTGAAAAAATTATCCATGACCACCATTGTCCACATTTGAGGGTAATTATAATCACCAAGGGATAATGAGATTCAGCCTAGATTAATAATGGTCTCATAGATAACCTCATGGTAAATCCCACCCTGTGCAGTTTGCATGTGCCCACAATCCGTAAGAAGTGCACCTGTACCACAAATGAAAGTTGCGACAGCCAAATTCATCACATACTTAGCGATTAACGGTAGCATCCTTCATAGAGTGGCCTTGACTCATGAGTTCTTCTGCTTTTAAATAATTGATATTAAATAGGGCGTATGAAATAATAAACAATGACAATTAATGGCAGTGGGATATAACTCCCATTGGTCGTATTGCGGTGAATCTTATTACCCAATTATAAATAATGTGTAATAAATGAAAAGAAAAATATATTTTGTCATTAAAACACAAAAAAAATAAACTTAAAGGCAAACAGTTAGACACTATATTTTTCGATACTATTACAGACTTGCTTTTGATTTTGCTAAAATACACGATAAAACTGCAATGAGACGTTTGTAGTGTTACATTGGAAATTTTAACGTAACAGTTACGAATTCCAGAAAACTATTTCTAAATTGAGAAAAGTTTTCTCCGTAGAACGTGACTTTTAATCAATATTTAAAGCAGTCAATAATTTATTATACAGTTATTTATGGTAATAATAAATATAAAGTTTTAATATAATATATTATGTAGGGTTTTATTTGTGTAGCGGTGTGTTTATTGAAATTGTTTAATGCCTATACCGTTATATTAATAGCTTTAAACAGTTGTAGCTGTATTATATGAGCCTTAAGATTAGTAAATGCAATTTTTAAACAAATGATTGATACGAAAAAAACGTAGAGATGTGGTGGAGGATTGTGAACATATATGGCAATATGGCTATCGATCGACCTATTGGTTTAATGCGATCCTGACTGGTAAACCAGAGATCGTGGGTTGGATTCCCACTAAGGAAAAACAATTGTAGGATGAACACAACCATTTGTTCCATACCTTCATATTCTTCCATTATTATATTAAGAGCATTAACAATATTAATTGAGGCAAAATAAAAATATAAAAAGAAATTTAAAACAGTTTTTGTTTATTCGCCTAATTATAATTCATATTATAATTCATACAAAAATAAACTGCGTGGACGTATAAAATCTAGTGTCAAAGAACTTAAGTTATGCGGCAAATACTATAAAATTAATTCCACCCACGTTTTGTTCCTCTAAAACACATACGGAAACAACTAGAAACGTACGCAAAAAATTATGAAAATTTAAAAACTTACCTCGGTAAATAACGTTTATTGAATACTTTGAATATTTCTTATAAGCGTGCAGATGATGAAATGAAATCGTTTATTGTTCAAATAGGTTACAGAAACACTTTTACAAGTCAAACTATTAGTCTTTTTAGAGCTGAATGATGAGTTCGGCTTTGCCTAAATAGACTATCCCCAAGAAGAAAGAACGAAACAAACTTAGGGATTATAGTCACTTTTAACGTCTCTCTCTTTGAAGGTATTCTTTAATGTATCCGATTTTTCCTATGTTACAATACTCACTGTGCCCACACGATGATTATGATATAGGTGGTAGACTTTTTAACACGACTGTACTTGCCGTTGTGACGATACGGCCCTGAGTGTATTGTTTGAGACTTCTACACAACATAAAGCGATTGGTAAGGATTATGTTGGTTTGTGTATATAAAAGAAAAAGAAGGAAAACTTGACACAATCCCTATACCAATCCGTCTGGCCAGCGTGGTATAGTAGGCCAAAGCCTCCTTTCTAAGGAGAGGCCTATGTCCAGCAGTGGACTATTAAAGGCTGTTGATGTGATGTGATGTGTGTATATAAATACAGTAATTACACAAGCGTGTATATCTCAAAACTATCGACTGGACGGACTGCGTAGTGCTTTAAGCTTTAATTTGTTCCTGGGACATCCCGAGTCTCATAACTCAGTGTGTTCGTGGGTCACTGGCGTTGATCCTGCTGTACAGGAGTTACAGTGGTGTGCGTGTAGGAGGGATTAGTAGTGGTTTAAGCGGTCACCTCGCCATTTCCTACTGCGCTGAGTGTTTGGATTCGATCCCCACAAGGGCAACACTTTGTGTGATCCACAAATTATTTGTCTGTTCTAAGTCTGGGTATTTTTTGTGTCCGTTTCATGTATGTGTGCAAAGTCCCAGAATATATTCCTATTAGAGTTGTCTTTAAAGAAAAACCTAATCATTAAGGCGTTTGTGTCAAAGAAACTGACAGTAAAAGATGCAAACAAATCTTTGTTTATGTAACGAATGCATGTATGTTTATTTTTAAAAAAAACTAAGTTAAATAAAAAAAAGTAGCAAAGTTACTTAAGTATGCCGCTCTCGAATCGGACTTACTAGCCATATTAGTAAGTGCCGAATATCCACCATGGACGCCGTATAAATAATCTTTTGTACTCTTAGATTGTATTAGGCGTATGATGATGGCTTACTCATTAAAAGATCAGCTATCGAATTTGTGCAACCGTTTCAGAGATTATCCGGGACGAATAGGCAGGCAGACAAAAACTGAACACTTTTTTACATAACATGCAAGCACACAAGCTAAATGTGGTTATTTTGAAGTTACCAACAGACACTTCTTTTTGTTTATTTGTGTAGCATGTGTAACTTTTACGTAATAGCTATATTTAACATACCATAATGAAGTTATAAAATAAGAATAGAATAGAACAGAATAACTGCAGACGTGAGACTTGAATTATAATTTTAAAAGAAAAAGAGTTAATTTTTTTTATCGGTAAAAAGTTTTATGTGACAATAAACAGTAAAATACTCGTATGTATTACACCTTTAAAATTTGATAAAAAAAATGTTTTCTAGTGATCATTTAATGAACAAATGCAATGTAATATTTACATATTGAGAGTAGGCGTTTGTTACTCAATTCCGTACTTATCGCTGAATAAATTTCAATACAATTTGGCACATAGGTGTGTAATTTTCTCAATTAACTTTTTATAAGCATATGGAGAGAGATAATAAGAGAGCAAACTACGCAAGACAACAGCCTTGCAAGGAGAAGAAAAACTTGACACAAACTCTATTCCAACCCGTCTGGCCAGCAAGGTATAGTAGCCCAAAAACCTCCTTTCTTAGGAGAGGCCAGCAGTGAACTGTTAAAGGCTGTTAATGAAGCATACGGAAACAGTTTTAAAGCGGAATGTAGATTGCAAAAGCAGAGGTTAAAAGATGTATAAATTTATTACACAAAACTAAAGTCGTTCCAAGTCTAGCATAACGTTTTGCCAAAGAATAGTGAAAGTGGTCAATGGACCCTTTCCGCCGCTCAATAACAGAATAAAATAATCGGACAAGAAAGCAGTTACATATCCATTATAGATTGCTGTGTTAAGTGGAATACATAAAAAATACAAAACTAAAAACATTTTCGCTTACAGATAACCACTGAACATATTTCCTATCCATATAGATACTAATATGATAAATGGGAAAATGTGTCCGACTATCTGATTTAGATGTAATTTGGTATGGGATAGCTTGAGCTGTGGAGAATTATATAGGCGATTTAACCGCGAAAGCTAGCATATTGGATATACAGTACATTTACCTAACATTTCAGACACTTGATCAGCCTTGACGATCAGCAAGCGCCCATAACTAATACCCCTAGCCATCTCACAACAGTCGTTCATGGTCATGGTTATTTCTCACTCAGATTTATTTATTGCGCAACATAAACAATACAGAACATAAAGGAGTTAGGACAATGCATAGTTGGGTATGTTCTACCAAAATGAGCATGCAAAATAGTAAACATGTTAAAATCTCACCTGTAATGTAACATGACATTACTTGAAAATGGGTTAATCATTATTATTAAATTATTATTATTATTATTACTTATCCATTTACCTCATATTCGTAACTGAGAAATATTTCTATACATAATAGTATAAATTATTTGCTAGTAAAATAAGTAGGCTGTATTCTTAATATGTTTCTTAAGTGATTTCGACGTATACAATAAACTTTCTAAAATGTTCGTGTGAACTCCTAGATTGATAGCTGGAAACAAATCGATTGGTTTCGTTTTTAGTTACGGAATCGGTATCGAGAAAAAACAGCATTCGGAAAATGTTAGGACATCGCAGCCTCGAACTTACGCAATATCACAACTACGAGTAAAATAGCTGATTTGTTGGCTGTTCAAAAAATATTTTCGTGCTTTACAAAGGCGGACTTAATGCCATGGGACATTCTCTCCCAGTCAACCTTCAGGTGAAGTAGAAATGCGGTAGGTGCAAAATAAAATATTGAATTTGACATAATAGAATTCCAGAATTATATACTATGTATACATGCATAAACATACATACATAAATATTAGATTAGTTAAATCGCTACTTGATTACGTCTTGTTAATTGTACAAAGTGCTAAACTACGCGGGCAAAGTCGCAACCAGTTCTTAAACTACACGGACAAAGTCGCAGGCAGTTACTTGTCTGATAAATATCTATAGATATACGAAGCACTAGTGAGATATTGACGCATCGTAAATCTGTAAATGTTTTCTTGTGAAAAGATGCCGGCGTATATAATCGATAACGAGAACCACAATCCCACAGTTTTAATAAATCTAATTTGACACACGTTTTCTATTTTCAAAATTACTCGTACATATGTACGAGATATATGGGTCTTGCTTAACGTTTAATTTTAAATCGATTAAAGCCGTGCATAGTTTGAATGGCCTCTGAGTCTTGTGTTTGATAAAACCTAAAATATGTGTTTATAGGTGCATACCAATAAAAAAATGAGAGCCTTAAAGTACTCGTATATTGACGTATATGAACATCTCACTTACCATCTGACGACTGACTCTAGCGCCACACGTTCATTGCTCAAATTAAATAGCTTTTCACAAAATAACTCAAACATAACGCCAATTCTCGTAATAAAAGTGTGGTCAAAATACATTCAGATCAACTTTCGATCTCGCAAAACAACAAAAGGGTATTTTCGTAGTAAAATATTACTAAGACACCATACAATTTACCCTTTCAAGTTTCGATCATAATACGATATAACCAAGCAAAGTAAACCAAAGCAGTTCTTTCATTGCTTTTCATCGAGCGAGGGAGGTTATCGGAGTCCAACCCCTACTACTCCACCTGATTCTGTAGGGAGGAACTAACAGGGCGGCAATGCACTTGTGACTCTTAAGATGCAGTTGTCCGTGGGCCGTGGTAGTCACTTACCATGGTGACCCGTCTGCTCGTTTTTACCCTATTATCTATACAAATAAATAACATTGAAGTGTCTGTTTGTAATGTCAAAACAATAGTTTATTCATGCTCACACGGTTATTTGCACGATACCTATACCTAAAAACCTGTTTTAAATATATTTTGTCTATCTGTTTATTCCGGGTAATCTTCTAAACGGCAGGAACGATTTTGATAATATTGTACTACCAGGTAACTGTCTTTATAATGAGTAACTGAGGCTATTGTGCCTCTCAGAAAAACCCTATAATTTTTTACCCGGTCCGGCAATCGAGCCCACTAAGGCAGCACTTTTCAAATTCCACGCGAACGAAGTCGCGGGTACCAGCTAGTACCATATTAAGGTGATGTTTGTAGGCACTATTTATAATTCTCATAAAATACGCAACATAACAAAGCTGATAGTGAAAGTGTTACTGCAATTGCCTATTATTAGCATGTAAATAACTAAAATTATACACACAGTTTTAATAAAATAATGACATTTACATCCGTACAAATAAATACAAAAATTGACAATTTGATGTAAAGTTAATGACATAATCATGTACAGAAATATCATAGGACGTAAATAGACAGGCATTTTTATTTTACCATAAAATGTTTATATAATGTTACGCAATATATAGTTTACAATAGAACTGGATAAATATTCCTTCTTTAGAGTCCTTAATTTTTCTGCATCGTTGTTCTGCTGCAGAAATGTAATTCATCGTTTGTAAGTTATTAAATTCTCTATTACCCGCGACTGCGCTCCCGTGATTGTTTCTTATTTCGAGCTTTGAATTTGGCTAACTTTCATTCAACCGTTCATCCCTTACTTTACTCGCTTAGGGGTGGAATTTCAAAAAAATCCTTGCTTAGCGGATGCTTACAACATAAAAGCATAAGCTGCCTAAATTTCAAGATTGTATTCCTGAAATGCTATTTTTAATAAATCAACCACGTTACAACATGACAAGTTTTTAAATATTTTAAGTATAACTTTAAAAAAAAATATGCCGCTACCATTGATCCAGTAGTGAAAATAATCACCTAAATTAAAATAGTAACCTGTACCTAAAAATTCGTCAGTTTATGAATTTGGTCACATGTTTCTTAAATTCTCGCAAATAATTTTCTTTGTAGGCACGCAGTGTACTCACACGCAGTGCTATTGTCTGTAGAAGAAAGGTATTAACAGTAAATAATCTTGCAAATTTAACAGCCATTTCTTTGAAATCAATACAGCATCGAACATTGTCAATTTTGCCTTAACCTATGTACAAGAAGACAGTTAATTCTAGTTATAATAACTTGTTACATCTAACACACCGTCGACTGATTACAAATTTGCCAGAGCCTGTACTATAGTAATCAGAATATACATATTATGGATAGTTACATCCAGACACAGAACACCTTGTCGGCAACAAAAAACATATCATAACTAATATGTTTCGATTTGTGTGAAGTTGTCTTCTATGAATCTCAGTTTAAAATTATAGTTGTTGAGATTACAACCTACTACATGATAGATATAGATGTAGGCTACTAGATACAGATTGTAAAAAATGGTTACAAAAACGCAAAGGGTTTAATAATAAAGAATGAATGATTGTTCACATATTAAGTTGATGTGTGTTGAACTGATTATGTTGAAACTGAAAATACTTATGCATCTAGTTCCAGTGGCACTACCAGAAAATAATAATAGTTAAAGAAAAAAAAAATATTGGGTGTCTGTTGTCAATAGTAAGCGTGTCTTTTAGTTTTTTTAAACTATTTTTTTTTAAATGAGTGTATTGTCGTCGGTCCTCGATATATCTACAAAGTTTGAACGAATTCTGACCATTTAAAGTCAGTCAAAATCACGCCCAAAGGAGTCGGTTACAAACATACAAACAAACATACAAGTGAAGCTAATATAAAGCGTGTAAAAAAAAGAACTTGACACGCGGCCGTCTGATCCCAAATAATCAGAGCCTATGCTATGGTAACCAGACTGCTGAAAGCTTTAAATACATACATATTATAGAAAAATTACACCCAGACACAGAACAAATGATCGTGCTCATCACACAACCATATGTTCTGGGTGGGAATCGAACTCACGATCTCCGGCTGAGTAGTTGTGTCATTAACCACGAGACCAATATGCCCATGAATTTCTGCAACTCAGGAGTCACAAACGCGTTGCCGGCCTTTTAGGGAGGAGTACGCTCTTTTCTTGAAGGTTTGAAGGTCGTTTCGGTCCGGAAATACCGCAGATGATAACCCGTTCCACAAATTGGTGATTCCACAATCTTTTCTTCGGTCGTCCTCTACTCTCAACCTCCTTTCATAAAACTGTAGCTATATCGTGTTTGGGCATATTAAGTTTGTTTCAATCTAATTATGATAATCGAAACTCTTACTTTTATAACTTATTTAACATGTAATAAAGTTATCTACTCGTATTAGTATAATGATAAAGTACTAAGTAATAATTACAATAATTTGGTCCCAAATAAATGATATAAAAACTTTTTAACAAATAATGAAACCGACGAAACAAGTTATTAATTAAAAAGCAAAAGTAATTACCAGTATTTTGCTTTTTAATTATAATGTTTTTTTTTTGGTATTTTCAGTACTTTCGTTAGACAACTTATTTCTATTATAATATTACTAATGTAAACTAAACACAATAAAAACAAATCATAATGCATTTTATTCATCAATACCACCAATTGTGAGGTGTGATTAGAATGGTTACAGATACAAAGTTCACTAAGTACAAATCCACTCTTAATTCAAATATATAGATTAGTCGGGGAGGTTAACAAAAATAATAATAAGGTAGGTTCTAAATTGCTGGGGATGGGATGGCGGTCTAATCGCACTAAAATGCGATCGGACGCTCCATTTAGTGATAAGCGGGGGGAAGCATCCGGCTTCTCTCGGGATAGGCCCTAGTTAGGTGCGGAGCCGATCGGACCTAAAATTCCGTGATCCTAGTTCTCCCGTGCGGTGGTTTTTACTGGAAACACCACATACTCCTGGCTCCTGTATTCTCAAGGAGCTGGAGATCGGAAGGGATTTTCCACCCCGTCACCAAAGAAAAAAGGGACCCACACTACTAAATTAAAAAAAATCGATCATTTTCTTTTAACAAAAACTGATAAAAGTAACAACCTTTTGTAATATTTTATTAAACACTACTGACATATTTTATTTTAAGCAGTAAATTTTATTTAATTAGTGAATTGAAAAGTTAAAATTCAGGGTAACCTTGTGACGATTAAGGTTTTGCATCGTTTACTGCGTAACTAAAATATTTAAAATACTTAACTTTATAATTTATTGATAATTATCTATACAAATAAACAAAATTGAAGTGTCTGTTTGTAATGTTTATTCCGGGTAATCTTTAAAATGGCTAGACTGATTTTGATAATATTTTACTACCAGGTAACTGTCTATATAAGGAGTAACTTAGACTATTTTTCCTCTCAGAAGAACCCTATAAAATTTGGCCCGGTCTGGGAATCGAACCCGAGGCCTCATGGACTGCAGTCGCGTACCGTACCATCACTAAGGCAGCGCTTTTTAAATTCCATGCAAACGAGGTACCAGCTAGTTTATAATTTAAGTTGTGATGCAAGGTCAGCTTTCATTTTCAGTCAGTCAAGTAAAGAAACTAAATTTTAATTATTAAATGTAGGTTGCATTAATATGATATTACATTATGAAAATACTTTTATGAACATTGAACTAATTCTATGCATCAAAGTGTGATAAAAAAATAAAGCAAATAAAAAAAAACATATCGTATATACAAATGTGAATTTTAGCTATATTCTTTTAGTAAAGGTTGCCTCAGTAATCTATACAAATAAATAAAATTTGAACTGTCTGATTGTAATGTCAAAATAATAGGGTTATTTCATGCTCACCTAATAACTATTTTTTTTGTCTGTCTGTCTGTCTGTTTGTTCCGGGTATTTTTCTAAACGGCTGGACCGATTTTGATGATATTTTACTACCAGGTAGCTGACTGTAGGCATATAAGGAGTAACTACGGCTATTTTTCCTCTCAGAAAAACCCTTTGAAATTTTGCCCGGTTCGGGAATTGAACCCACCAAGGCAGGGCTTTTCAAATTCCACTAGAACGAAGTTGTGGTTACCAGCTAGTCATTACTAATTTAATTTAATGACTGGTCGGCCTATTGCCAAGCATTGTATTGCAAATGCCGGCCCATTGACCGGAGTGATGCCACGGCCTGACGGGAAACCAGTGTTAAACAATTCTTACTTTGTTTTAAACTGAGTGAGTAAGGTGACCGGAGCTCAAAACCCTCCGGGCCGGATAAATAGGTGTGGTAACACTCCGTATTCTTAACCTGTCACCACACGAAATGTCATGGTATACCATAAAAGAAAATTACCACTAGTGTCATAACTTCATCTCTTAAAGTGACAAAGAAAATGTTTTTCTGCGCAGTAGCTCAATATTACTTAAAGAATAATTTATTTTAGTTTCTCGGTAACTGTCAGTTTCAGTTTTCTCTAACATCACAATATATGGTTTTCTATGGACACAATAGTTTGACTATTTAACAAAGCTTGAAGAGACGAGTGAAGAAAGCTAAAATTTGTGGTTATATGTTAACTACAGGTTTCAGCTTTCTTTGAATGCATTGTCTGTTATTAATATCTTTACTACATAAATAATTATTTGTAGTCTGTGTATACAACAATAGATAATTTACTGTATTTCTGAACTAGCTAATGTACCAACCATGTTATACTCGGCAATACTCGCAAAAACAGCAGCTAGAAATTAATGAATTTTAAAACAAAATAAAGATTGATTTATTGCGTGGGGTTTGCGTTATTATTGAAACATTAGTGTGATAACTCAACAGTTTATCTATTTTTAAACATGCAAACATTGTTAAAAAATATTGATTTAATGATTATATTACAGCTAATATAAGAAGTTACTCAGAGGAAAAACTCAATAATATTTTTTATACTGAATTCAACTTTAGCATTCCATTATATATAATATAATCCCACCATAAACATTATAACGTAAAATGTTGCTAAGACACGAGACCATATGGCTCGCACTGTCAAAAACTTATCAGATGTTATGTAGAACCTAGCTTCTAACTCTGCACGTCCTAATTCTACAAGCCCTAACTTCAGAAACTTTACACCTTGGCCAAAACATGTGACTTAGTTGTTTCGCTAGTCACCTGGGCGTGAGGTGGAAAATTGATTCACTGTGTAACATAATCTGGCACTACCGTGTAAAAAGTACCTAGAATACCTGTTTTCGTTTATTTCAGCATGTGAGTGCACAATATGGTAGATAATGCAGAACTAGGGAGTGGGTAGGAGTAGAGCCTTCGGTCACCTCACTCACTCGGTGAAAGATAACAAAGGAAATCTTTCTTTCTTTTCTTTATCTGTAAAGCTGTAGTATCGCTCGAGTCAAACCGGCTCATATATACCGACGTATGGCTCTCGAAAGGTCAATCAACCAGCCCATTAGTCAATAAATCACCCCAACCAGTCAAATGAGCATCATTTAATTTTGCAAAAAGATACAAAAAAGAACATAGGTGTACGTTCATCTAGAAAAAACTACAAGTTCTCGATGTTACCTAAATTGATTTGTAATTTGTACATGAATGAGATTGAAATTGCGGGCGGTAAAGATTGTTTCTTTATACCTAAAACCGAATTGACCTCGACTTTTCAATTTCGTTATGATCACAAGTCTGTTCTGATTGCTTCATGTTCCGTTATTGTAAAAAAGTACTTCTTGGTCAAATCATATACGAACTCACAATCCAGTGGGAAGTAATTCACTATGACATTTCCAAATTTACGTCATTGTAACAACCTGATTGCTGTAATTTACCTAACGGTAAACTATAATTTTGATTCGTCATTTTTTTTTACTGAATAAAAAAATAGTGTTTTTCTTGTTAGACAATCATCAATGTGCATAATAATGATTGACAGATTGAAATAATTAGTTGTAATTGATGTTTATATCTCTAAAATCGTCTAAGATTTTATCGATATTAATCTTATATCCTATTATTAAATTCTTAATTATATTGTACGTGATAAGAAACGGGTATTAACAGTAACAATAGGTTTGAAAACATTTGCAACGAAAACAAATATTTTTAATTTTGCTCCCCCTTTTTTTTTCCGTGCGGCAATCCCCTCGGATACCACCTATCGGTGGCATGTCGGACTCGAACCGACTAAAACCGCACGCCGTCTCGGGTACTAATAGCAGGGAACCAGGTATACCCTAGAAAGGAAGTCCCTGGTGCCCCGACATATCTCGGGTCATCTACAGACGAGAAGACGACACCCCCCTTGTGGGAACCCGATGTTCCCTCTGCTCCCTGGAAGCGAGCGCGCTTCGCAACGTGTTCGCCGCCACCCCGGCCTGCTTCTGCTAGGGTGACAGATGGCCTCACCTGTCACCCTCAGGCCTGCGCTTATGGAGGACGGAGGTCATTCTGCGACCTCCGGCGCCTGAGTCGCCTGCGGTACCTGGCCCGTTCCCGGGCCTGGCAGGCCGGGAGAGTTCTGAGCCTCTCCCGGTCTCGCTCCGCACGATAGCCGCAATCAGGCTATCGAGTGAGAGAACTCGTACTTCGATGGCCGCCACGAGGTCTCGCCTCTGCTCAACCCACGCCGGGCACTCCGCCAGCGTGTGAAGAGCCGTGAATTTTGCTACCCCTAACTGTATTTTGCTTATCTTTGAGAACTTTGACAGATGTCAACGTTGACTATAAAAACTGCCTACTAATTATGGAATCTAGAAACAAGTAGAACCATCTCATATGGGAAGAAAGTTGAAAGTGTCCAGCTATATACTGAAAATAGAGGAAAAACTGCGACATGAACATAACTGTTGTAGACGCAGTGTAGTGTAATGAGTCAAAATATTATAATACTTTAACTGTCTTGACTAATTTCGCAGTCTGGCACACAGTGTCTACAAATTATTTAAGCATATATAAATTTATCCTAGGCTACCGCAGCGCCACTCTTATTGGACGCGTTTGTACGGACACTTTTAGGTTTAAAGAACTTTATTAATACTCAAGAACGTTACAGTCCACTTAATGAGCATAATATAAAAATAAACAAAGTTATAACAAGGAACAGCGATCGTAGGTTTCTAAAATTCATATTATTTTCATACACAGATCTCTTTGTATGAAAGTGTAATATGGAGTGCTACTATGTAGTCAACTATTATGTTACTATGGAGTCCATACTAATAATCAATATACTGTGGATGTTTGGATTAGTTTTGTCTATAACTCAGCCCCTAATATTACGGGTTAAAGTATGAAATTGCCGATTTGTAGTGAAAAATTTAAACTCGTTTTTTTCTAAGATGTAACATATTTATTTAATCAAAATATTTACTCTCATTGTCTATACATTGCTATACATTCATTTATGCCTTTTCGATAGAACTCTTTGGATCTAGATTTGACAAACTGTGTAAAAGCGTTTTGTACTGCCTCCTTTGAATATTATTTTTTTCACGTAGAAAATCAATGGTGAAGATCGAATCACGAGTCGGGGCTGTTTCACCGCCAGTTTCGCTATTATTGTTGAAAGTTCGGCACAGTAAACATCTGCTGTTATTGTCTGACCATACCTGCGAAAGCTATAGTGAATAAAACCATAAAGAGAACACCAAACAGTTACCATTACCTTTTTATTGGTAAGCTTTGCTTTCGGGCACTGTTGCGGCGTTTGACCTGGGGTCAGCCATTGCACTTTCGCTTACGGTTATCGTAAAAAAATCCCCTTTTCGTCACATCTCACAATTCGATCCAATAATCCTTCATTACTGTACCGATTCAACAAGGCAACACAAGTTTCAACACGCATTTCTTTCTGCAGATCAGTCAAATCATGAGGCACCCATTTCTTATTTATTTAATGCAAATGAGTCAATAATGTAGGTAGGTAATGTTAAACCATGCCGCCAATTCCTTGGTAGTTTGACTCGGATCGGTTTCCACCATCTCCTTCTATTCAGCGTTATTCACCTGTGTGGTGGTCGTCCACGTGGTTCGTTCTTCAAGTCGAAGTTTCCATTACGAAACCATCTTTGTCGCTCTTCTTCTCTCCTCTTTCGAACTCCCTCCCACACTCTTTTACACGGCCAAAGATTACATGACCGACAGCTCTCTGCTCCATTACTCTGTACCCGAGTCATGATTTGTTCAGTGTTCCCTACTCTTATGTATGTCTACATTATTATTGCAACTTATGTTAAAATGTGATCCATATTGAACTAACAAATTTTATTATTTATTGCTAAATTTTATTGATAAATATTATTTATTGCTAAATAATAATTTTATCTATTGTATGCCCAATGGGCGGGACATAGCCGAACTAAATACCGATAACTATATCATCTATATAATGTATCTATGATCTACAATAAAGATTACTTACTTAACGTCACAGGTATCATGTGAAAAAAGTTTAACACGAAAATCTCACACCATGAAGGTTTTATGTCAATTCAAAGTATCCATTACTATACAACGGCAATTTCATACTTTAATCCATATTATTTGAATATAAAAAATTAAAGATGGAACTTTTAAAACCCTAGAATGAATACTATGTTTTATTTGTTACAGGTATGTACGAGTATTATCAAAGGATCGACATTATATACTAATTTCTTACTGGACTGTGAAAAAAGTTATGTTTTTACGAGTTTTAAGGTATGTCTTTGGTATTTGTAACAGTTAAGAAAGCACCACCACGAATAGTATAAACAGTAATAATATAACAGTGCTTGCTCATATTATTACTCGTATATCTTTCAACTTTACGGATAGTCAGACATTTTTATTTTGTTACGTGTATAATAAACGGTATATTTATCTATGTATCTATCTACTATCTACTGAATAATTATTCCATTAAATTCATGCTCTAAATCGTGTTCCTGCTTTATTTACAATTAAAAAAAATTAAATAATTTTTATTTTAATGATCTATAAGTCTAAAACACAGTTACAGGAATGGATCTGATTATCGTAACTGTCTTTATTTTAAGTAAATTTGTCATTGAGTGTATATCGTGTTCAATAAACGTTTGCTTGTTTGTGGTCAGTTTGAAATATAAATAGTGTATCGTACTTTTTTGAGCTAGTCACGCACGGGAAGCAACTGGTTATCATCGTTAGGAGTTTGTTTAGTGAAGTGTTTCGCAAATTATAGTAATTTTCTTAGGCACGTATTTGGATGTTGAACTTTTGCGATCTCTACCAACACTGAGGAGTGTTTTTGTGTGTTCGTAAAATAAAATAATTTGGCCTTTTTAGAGTACTGTATTGGCAATAGTGATACAAAGTCTTGTTAAAGCTTACAGCAGTTATTATTGTAAATCACTATTGGCGAACCGAATAAAAAAGTAAAAAAGAGGTTCACTAATGCATATCCTAGTTCAAACATCAGATCAGCGCCTACGAGCAGTAATATTGTCATCCAAAACATTATCTACCTTTATTTATTTCTTTACAACTTTGCACATCGACATTTTCTTCAAGCCAACCTTCGGGTATTGTAGAAATCTTGTAAAGCACATACTCTTGGCTCCTATGGAGAAGGAGATCCAAAAGGATTTTCCACCCCGTCACCAAAAAGAAAAGGTGCTGCGAGGTCAGATCAGAGATACAAGTTATTTAAAGATTCAACTTGGCTCTACTTCCAAGATCCATTTACATAGATAGTTACAGGTTGATGAAAGCCAAGTTAAAAGTCCTCTGATCTTGATGGTTATGGCTAGACTAACATTTCATCCCCACGGTGTTTCTTCGTTGTACCTACTGCTAACCAGCTTATAGTGTGGAGAAATAGATACTCTAAATGTAACCTAAAAGATCGACTGCACGGCTTTCGTAATGGTTTCAGCGGTCGCCACGCTACTTCCGACTGCGCTGAGTGTTGTGGGTACGATCCCCACATGGGACGACACTTTCTGTGATCCACAAATTGTCGTTCTGAGTCTGGGTGTTCTTTGTGTCCGTTTCATGTATGAAATTGTTAAATTATTTTGGGGTATCGGAAAGTTTTACTAGTATCACCATATTTAGAATGCCGATGATATGAAATTCTATTAACATTGCATATTCAGTAATCATGTTATAATATCTGTTAAAAGCTAAATCGTCTTGAAAGGAATGATATTCGTTCCTCTATATAACATGAATACTACTGATTCATCCAATTCAATGATTAATACAGGTTTGTGATGACTTAAAAGTAATTTGGCGTAGATTTGATTGGAATGGAGTTTCTTGCTTACCATCTTAAACAAAAGGTGGTATCTGTCAACCTGTCAAATGTCATTTATTTCGTTCATAAATCATACTCTCACTTTTTAATCGATTTTAATACAATAAAAGAGGTTCTCAGTTCGTCTTAGTCTTTTTTTACATAATTTTACCCGATTACTTGTAGATAAGATGGCTGGCTCCATTATTATTTTTATTTGCTAGGGTTATAGTATCTATTTGGTTCCTTTATCATCAGTCCAAGATATTTATTATTTGTGTATGTAAAATACTCTTTTTATCACATCACAACCACTTTTTGTTCTCAGAGTTATGAAAAGTTAGTCAGAATTAATGATGAGGTATGATCAGGAATGATTTATGTAGAAGTTCATTGTTATTAATATCGGCTAAACCTAGCTTTAAAGACATTAGCAATATTATGAATGAACTTGTCACTCAAAACCTTTATTATTACCGTTAAATATAATAAAACGTTATATGCATGCATAGTGTTAAGTAGTAAAATAAAATTTTGTGTTATTATTTAAGCTTAAGTGGTTATCATTATAATGATGAAATTTGGACGTAGAACAATTCAAGTTCATAGATCAATCCAAAGTTAAAAAAATCTTTGTAACTAAATTTTGAAAAATGGTTACTTTAGTGGAGTTCCTTTCTTTTCCAATAATTTTTAAAACAAAAATGCAATATGTATAGTCTAAAGAGCAAGTTGAGTAGATAAGGTAATAAATTTCTTTGTCGCGCCCCTCGTTAGCTGAATGAGAGCTGCCCGCAAAAGATTTAAAGATATTGTTCGGCAATTTGTATTACTTTAGGTGAAGAATGTGCTAATACTGTGAAAATTTTAAGAGTGTAGTCCGAGCTAACGAATATTTCTAGTCTGTTAGAATGTCCAACTTTGGAAAGAGTAACTCGGTATAGAAATTTATGGAAATATAACAAATGACATTATCTAGAAAATAGACAAAATGTACAAACGAAATATGTTGCCCTCGAGCCAGCTTATGAACAAGCAACTTTCAAAATAGGCAGGTCATTTTGCGCATTAATTGCTTTCCGTGAAATTGGCAAAGAAGTGAAGGTTCTACCGGTTGTTTTTATAATCAAATATGAAATGAAGTGTCATTGAACTTCGTAATGAATATTGTGGAAGTCAATTATACCTATACTATTTTGAAAGTATTTGAAAAATGAAATAATAATTAATCCGCCATTTTATGTATATGTATCTTTATATATTAAATAATGCTTCAAGCTTTCTATTAAGGCAAGTAAGAAACAATGAACTTGAACAACTAAAACATAATCTATCAGAGGGTCAATATAAACCTAGTTAAACAAACTAAATTTTTACAAACGATTCCTTGGTGCGACCAGATTTATGTTGGCTGTGACTCTTTAACAGTCATAATTAAGTACTAGCCGACCCACGCAATTTCGTCTACTTCTCTCAAAAGGAATAAATTTTCCCAGTTTTCGCAACATTTACGGTGATACTCGGCACTCGCACGCGGCGGTCGTAGCATGATGTTAGCCTATATCTTCCCTCGATTCTTTCTTCCGAATTCGAACCATAGTTCCTGAGATTATCCCTAACATCCAAACTCAAAAACCTTACCTCTTTATAATATTAGTACATGTTACTATACATCGTATTGACTAGCCTCTTGGTGTAGTGTTTAGTGATACTAATTGCTGAACTAGAGGTTGTGTATTCCATCCCCATCCAGGCTTTTTTTTAAATCATTTATTTGTAAGAAATTACATTATTGTACAATGCATGAGTTCTTCGCAAAGCTATACCTGTGCCTCGGCGTCCAGACCAGATATATTTCTTTGTGCAATTTCAATTAAACTAGTAGAACTCACGGTATCGTGGGAAACGAAAATCACTAAAAAATCAAAAATCAAAAAATCACTACTTGTTTCTTTTTAAAGAGTGGTCACTCTTTAAAAAGAAACAAGTACTTTGACTTAACTAACGAAATAACCAAAAATGGTTATGTCGTTGCGTTGTATACAGTGGAAGTGGGTGCGAGGGGATTTAAGACCTTGGATTGCTAAGAGCTTCAGTAAACTCTTTTCTTGATGAAATATTCAAAGCGGCATTGCTAGGCTCGTATCAAATGTGGTTAGGTAGAGGGGGTAACACAGCAGACAGTAGAGGTGAGCGCTGACTCGTCGTAAGGAGTATTCCCTAAATCTATACCCAGGCGCTGTTGGAGTTGTGTGTTCGCACGGTGAATCCATGGAACAAAGAAATAGGTCTTTTTACAACAATATACATACACTTAAATATGTAAATGATTACCTACTTATTTTTGTTACTACAGAAGGAAGGTCAAAGTGCAGAATTTGCGTGTGTTGAAATACATAAGACCTAATTAAGAACTCCATCAGTTCTCTAGGAGACTGTAATTTGCATTTTAATTGTTATTGTAGTTACTCTGCGGCCTTGCGGCGGATTGACTTTACTAACCATAAAAATATCCTATTCTTCCTTTAAGATGAACATTGAAACACAATTTACAATGTGATCACGAAAAAATCATCGACATCAAAATCTTAGCCAAAAGTCGAACACAATAGAATATATTGCTCTCACTAAAAACTAAAATCTTATTTATATGTATATTACGTGACTATAGTATCTAGAAGGAAACTGCACACACATAAAATAAGAATTAATCAAACTTGGTTTCCACTAAATCTAACTTAATTATACACTTTAAAACCTATTTACATGATCAAGCATCGCTTATGTAAGTTTCTTAATTTATTTTTTAAAATTCATGCAACAAAAAATAATTAAAAAAAAAAACATATACCTATATATGTATATAAAAAATATATATGTAGGAGAGTACTGGGCTGATTGACGGGGGGAAGTTACGACGTCCTGGTTTAGGGCGTAGTTAGACGCGACGTTAGATTCGAGGAGGACCTGAAATCTCAATGACCATGTGATTCAGGTCCCTAGTCTTCCCCAGAGTAGACCGTCTGATCCCGGTCGCCCTATAGGTTTTTAATGGAAACATCGCACACTCCAGGCTCCTGTGTCCTCAAGAAACCGGAGTTCTGAAGGAGTTTTTAACCCCGTCAGGGGGAGTCGAAACAATTTCTGTACCTATACATAATCATAATGATTAATAAAAATAATCGATGTCTTTCGCAATATTAAATAAATTTGACAAAAACTCTGATTGTCTATTCAATTGGTGATCAAGAGAGCAACAAGGTTACTATTACGTAGTATCAATTTGCAGACAGCAGCTCAGTTATAAAATCGAATCTATCGCTTGCCATTATCGATGCAGGATCTTTAATGATCTTTTACTTTCTCACTAATAGGATGCATGTTGGTCATTTTGAATATTAAGGCTTTTAGTCTTTGGGCCTACAATGATTTTGCTACAGTTGAAATGATTAGGTAATACATTTATTTTTGTTTGGATATTGTTTAAATTAGACCTTGAATTGTTATCATTGATTATTTACGAGTTATTATTATCAGAGAATGTCTAACGCTGACAAATTTGCGTAATTCAATAGTTACACACCCGAAGTATTTTAGAGACCTATGATTAAAAAGGCCATTCCGATTCTCGGCTGAATGTCTTACTTTTTTTTTAAATTACTGAATTGAGCAATGGTAATCAGATCTACTTCAACCATGAAGGTTTGATGTGAATGGAACTTTCAGGGTCCTTTACTCTGCATTTGAACACATATAAATAGTAAAACATATTTGGAGTTAGCATTTTGCAATATGTAGCAATATATCCCCAACAAATGGCATACAAACTATTTTGAGAATTAACTTAATGCCAACTCCCTAAAGTTTCGACAATTTATTTCATGTTGAGAATATTGCAAATCATTTATGAGTTCAATGACATTATGATTTTGCGATTGTAGACGGTTTACGAGGATATGATTTTATACATATTTTACATATATGTCAACATTTAGAAATGATTCAACTAAGAGGTCACTTAAGGTCAAAAATTAAGGTGAAGGTGAATCAACATTTCGATTTATTTAAATACACACATAACTTAAACAGTAAATATGACACAGAATGTTGTAGTAATATTTGATAATAATAATAACTTAGTTTTTTTTTATCTCGTCTTCTGACAAAAAGTAAATAACCGATGGAATAGATACTCGTACTCGTGCTACTGGATGGCTTCTGTTCAAGTTACGTATGGCACTTTACCTGCACGTTTATCATAGCAGTGGCATACAGATCAATAATTCCTTCTTAAATTCGGTTCTCATTAATCCTTGATCTTACGACGGTAGAATGTGAAGGTCGACAAAATGGGGAAAGTTATCAATCTGTTTGCACAAAAAAAAGGTGATTAAGGATCCAGTTTCATCCAAAGTCCTTCGGGTGTGTTGTATTTGCAGAATCGTGTATGTTTAATTTATACAAAAGGTCTAGCAGGATAAGGTGTAATAGTGCAGCAGTAATAGTTTTCGAATAAAACAATTTTGAAAAATACCCGCTCTAGCGTCTCTTTGATAAATTATCTTCAGAACGCAGGGAGATTCCTGTTAATTGTAGTTATATACTTTGCCGATGTTGCCTATTGAGTTATTTTCAAAATATCTTTCTGGGGCCGCTGACCCTACCTTATCCTGCTAGACCCTTTACGTTGTAGTCACTACTCTTTTTTATATGATGCACAGAGTACCTAAAGATGTTTACACCATGGTTGAAATGAAGAAAACACAACAGGTAGTCATATTTTTAAGTTTTTTTTAGGTAAAACAAACGTCGAAGAAAAAACAAATAAATGGAAACTAAATTTTTGTTTATGGACATAGTTCCAATATGAAAAATCATCTAATTTTAGGAGGACGGCAGGAGAGACCAATGTTCTTCAAAAAGACACCACTCACCATTAAGAGGCCGACGTATCAGTATGCCAACTAAGGAGGTGCAATCATAAAATGTTATATGTTATTAATTATGTAATTGGTGAACAGGTTTTTATTCATCTCAAATTAATTTTATTGAAATTCGTTGTGGATGTTGGTTAGGTCAGTTTAAATTAAATAATAATTAATTCACCATCATGTTGATTTCTTTTTTTATCAGTTATCATTATCAGTTGTAAAAACAAGCTGTTTAATAACCATTGTAACTCTGAGTTACAATGGTTATTAAACAGCTTGTTTTTAATAAAAAGATTTATTGACATTTTAATTCATATTAAAATGTCAATAAATCTTTCTATTAATGCTCTAAATCGTTAAAGTTGCCGTGGGAGATGTGCTTTGGTTCATACTGTATTTTATGTGTGACGTATTTGGTATATATGAGTATGTGTCGACTCGACCGGAGTTATACCACGGCTTTACAGCAAACCGGTGTTAATCAATTCTCTCATCGTTTTCCACTGTGTGATTGAGTCATTCAAGGAGCAGCAAACGCCACTTTACTCTCTTTTTTCTTCTTCTTATGTGCTTCGTATGTGGGGCAGACGAGTTAACGGGCCACCTGATAGAAAGTGACTGCCGCCGCCCCTGAACGTCTGCAACTCAGGAGTCACAAGTTACCGGCCTTTGAAGAAGGAGTACGCTCTTTTCTTGAATGTTTGAAGGTCGTATCGATCCGGAAACACTGCAGACGATAACTTGTTCCACAAATTGGTTGTGCGAGGCAAAAAGTGTCTTGTAAAATGAACAGTGGTGGAGTGCCAATTAGCCAAGTAATGGGAATGAAAAATGTCTTTAGTTGCAGGTGTCCATGGGCGGCGGTAGTCGCTTACTATCAGGTGACTGACTAGTCTACTCGTTGGTCCCCTTTACCAGAATAATAAAACAGTGGCACTCCGGGAGTGTCGACAGAAGTGAAAAGTAAAAAAAATTTTTTTTTATTATAACAGGTTTTTTTGGTTGTTTGGGATTCGAAAAGTTCCGACATGAATACATATATATGTTGTACGTATATGCACAATATATGTTGAATTATATATAGTTATATCAGAAAGTTATTTCAACTCAAACTCAACTCTCGTGTAAACGGGACCAATAAATGTAGATACTTATATGCAGACGTGTCGGTAACGGTAACAGTGTCGCGAGTTCAATGATTTTTTCCCATCTCAAAAAATACATTCTTTTATTTGTTGTTCAAAAATGCCCAACGCTCCTAAAGAAGGTTTCAATTCAAAAATGTTTGGGAAGCAAAATTCTAGATATCTGCATATATATTAAATAACCCGTTCAATAAAATGACGTACAACAGCGAGCTCCTCTGGATCCTCATCCTTTAAACCCATACATAGCACCCATTAAGAAAGGAGTTTTGAAAATTTCACACCTAAGGGGGCAAAATAAGGGATTAACGGTTGTATGGAAGTTCGTCCTTTTTAAAGTTAAAAACACGAAATAAGAAATAATCACCAATCAATCATAACCGGGCGGGCAATAGATGGTCAACTTATATAAGACTTCTTAAATTAAAGCCAACTGCCAAGTTATAGGAAAACAATAGCTATATCATACTTATCACGCTTATTATACAAATACTTTACTCAATGAATATACCCATAACTCTATAATAAGTAAACATTAATATCAAAATAAATTAAAACATATCATTAAACGAAGTACCGGTTATGAATCATTAAGTTGTTGATTGTATGCAAACGACCTTGACTGTATTCTTGACTATTCTTACATCAGTGAAAGAGACTAGCATTTGTGGCTATCAGCTCTCAAGACATCCGTCTGTTCAATTTTTCATTTTAAACTTTTTCATATAATATCATATATTATCATAATAATTTAATAGCCGAATAATATACTCCTATAAGAGAATCCCAAGGTTTTTGAACCTTCATTTATTTGAAAAAAAAATGAACAAAATTATTAATCATTGTTTCTGGTATACTCGAATTTTAATCATTGTTGCTTGTGTTTACAACGAATTTATCGATTAAAAGACCCAAAAGGTTTAGGCTAGCATGCGACTCATTATGAGAAAGCCTGACTACGCAAATATCGCCACAATTCCAGGCATTCATCTCACGGACGCCATTTAGTATAAATTTATTCAACGAGTCACTTTAAACACACAAAGACTGGATAACATTGCGCTAAACTTAATATAATTGTATTTAACCAGCGAAACTCTAAAACAACAGTTGTTGAAGTCTATGACTAGGCCACAAAAACCTTATTTCAGTCATAACTTGTTGAATTCCAACTAGGTGTACCTCAAGGCAGTATATTAGGACCTCAACTATTTCTAACTTATATGAATAAGCTGGCGTTTTACGTATTTGCCACTATTTAAACCTACTAATAACTTAAATTATATAATTAATTCTTACCCTACAATTTTTATTAAACTAATTGGTTATCTTGTGTTTTATTTTATTTCAATAATATTGACAATAATAATGTAATTTATCTGTAAACATAAATGTTACATGTATTACAGAATGTATTATAATACATTCTCGAAATTTATCTATAAACATTTAAGGAAATTTATCTTTAAACATGTAGTTAAGTTACTGTAATGCTACATCTAATGACACAATATTATTTCTTCATTTTACGAGTTATTCCTATTGTTATGTGTTTTTTACCCAATAAACTTAAAGAAAGCCTCCAATTATACCTTATAACGAAATGTACCTATGTTACAAGAAAATTATCGTGTGACATTATTTCTAAGTTAGATAAGAACAAATTATCTATGCTAAGTACCGCCTTGTGTATTTGTAATAATGCGGTGTTACGTGAACGGACGGCGTCGAACTGTTACGCGGCTCTGGGACGAGTTGAGCGCCGCAATGCGCCCAGTCTCGTACCGAAACGCACGCGAATCACGCGCACTTTCGCTCTCGTGTCGACGTTTCCGCGAATCACTTCCTTTGACTACGGAAGCACGAGATCATCCCTAAATTTTTCACTTAACCCCTATCGCAATTTAATTTATACGCCATTCTGGAAACCAGTTAAGTTCGTTGATGTTTGAATATATTAGTCGTTTATTTTATTATTTAACCCAATTACAATATTATAAAATTAGCTTATAAAGTTAAGTAAAAATTAGAAAAAAATCTTCTTTTTTCAATTTTAAATAATAAATAAAGTTTGAAAGTAAGTAGCCTATACACTTAGCCACTGCTAATAATAGTCACAAAATTTAAAATAATATTTTTTTACGAATTTAATGATATTAAGAACTATTTATTATTGGCAGTTTAAACAACAGTCTATAACAGAATATTATCAAGACATTTTTTCTGAAATGTGTCTTTGTTGATGAAGTGAAATAGTGCGACAGGATTGTGAACAGTGAACAGTGATTTAAACAGATGGTACTTAATAGTGTCAGTTTTACAAACCAGTGACAAAACGTTTAACTGTTTTACATATTATAGGATTTGGCTGAATATAGTACAAATATACAGTGGTGTTTAATAGCGACATTGTAACAGTGAAGTGCAGGAGTATACTATGCTGATAATTTTGGCGTACGCGGGCGTTCGTTTTGCCCTCCATGTGTCCAGGCAAAGTGGCCGTGCACTGGCCGACGAGTGCTATACGAGAAAGTATGTTTTTTCAAGTATTTTTTTTTAAATTTAATGTGCTACATGTGGTATGAAATTACACTACACACTTGACAATATATGCAGTACATAGTTACAGTTAAAACGATGCGTACGCGCATACAGGTATTCTAACCTCTTTACATTTTCTTCCAAAGCATAAGCTATTCATTTTGTTTTTGTTGCATATAATTTTTTTAACAAAATTTTTACTATTAAAAATGTGATGAACATTTAAGGCACCTAGACAATATTTAAGGTACCTACTTTGCGTTTTATATACTGTTACTAAATCATGAGCCCTGAAGTTAAGTAATGTGCATCACATCACATTAACAGCTTTTAAATAGTCCACTTCTAGACATAGGTCTCTTCTTAGAAAGGAGGTTTTGGCCTACTATACGCCGCGGGCCAGACGGGTTTGGTACAGGGTTTGTGTCAAGTTTTCCTTCTCTTTGCTGCGCTGTTGTCCTGCGTAGTTTGCTCCCTTAGTCGTATCTTACAACACCGGCTCTTACACACGCAATAAATAGGGGTGGTGACACTCCGTATTCTTAATCCGTCACCACAACGAAGTAATGTACAATTTAATAATATTACTCGTATCTCACTGTGATTGAACTTTTCAGGTGTACGTTGATTTTGTGTCCTTATATACAAATTTATAAGGTACATGTATTAACCTCAAGGCTAAGCCCTAGACTACAGATATTAAATACTTCCTAAGTGCTTCATTACTACTTCACCTTAGCATGAGGTCACTTACAGAAATATTTAATTAAAAAAGAACTATTTTTTTGACGATGAGCGATTCTCCCTCTAAGTAGCCCTCAACTTTCCCGACCCGGTTGTGTATCCTAAGATTATTTGACATAGCAAACGTGTAATGTAAATAAAATCCAAGATTATCAAGAAAAATATTTATATAATGGCGTTGTCCTAAGAATGTGAGATTTCCGACCTTAAACTTCTTTCAAAATCAGTTCTAGTCTAGTTAAGTAATTATCTATTTCAAAATATCAAAAGTAATTTAAAAGGCTGTTTAAACTACGAAAACATGTAGAAACAAGAAGAACATGTTGGTAATGAATGTGTGTCATAATTATGCGGATATCCTCAACATTTACCCAGACACACTTTTTTTTAAATCGTGTTTTTCACCAAAGGGAAGCTTTATCGCCTACATCAAATGTTTCTTAATCATCATCTTCCCACGCTTTCTCAAATTTATTTTTCTATTGTCCTTGATCATTCGACATCTTCTTCCAGCGCTTGGTAATCCATGTGAAGTCCAAGCATAAGCTGACGCTTAGACCTTTTGCTTTCGTATAGTTTTTCTGTAATTTCTACAAGAGTGCTGTAATGATGAAATCAATAAACTTGTATTCTATTCTATTCTTCCACGCACTTCTTCATTTCATCGCGAAACGATTGGGGCATTTTCTTTCATGGCCGGTCGCTTGCCCGACATAAAACCTCCTTGGGAATACAATCTTTCTTCGTACACAGTATGAAGCGAAATGGTATATCACTTTGAAGCCTTCAGCAGCACAGTTCTTGGAGTCATACTATTCAGTTTCTAACACCAGAAATGAAGAACATTTATAAACTGTCGTCACATAAACTTTATTATTACATTTAAATATAATCTAAAATATAAGTATCTCGTACGGTGTCACGGTATTTATGTTCACACTCCTCCGAAACACTTTTTGTATATTATGGTGGTGGGTTAGAATAGGTCGTAAAATATTTTTACCCTCATTTTGCAATGGCGATTTGATTGCTTTGTTAATTTGGAAGAACAACATTTGCTGGGTTAGTCAGTATAAAATATAATTCACACGTGTATTGCCGATGGGGGATACCCTACTAATTTTGAACTCTAGGATTGTCCTTTCTTGCCTTATTAGCTGCAATCGCCATATATGCGAGCACTATTCACAAAAGTTGGATCGTCACGTCAACCATGGGAGAACTACTACTTCGGCACAAACGGACCGGCTGGAGTGCAGAAAACCGGTGTTAATTCCTTTCTTGCTTTTCACCGAATGCGTAAGGTTACCGGAGCTTCTGAGGGGGAGCAGTCAAAGGGTGACAAAGCACTTGTGACTCTAAAATTGCAGAAGTCCATGGGTGGCGGTAGTCGCTTACCATAAGGTCACCTGTTTGTTCGTTTTGAAAAGCAGTTTTATTCGAAAATATGTTTTTATTCATATTCAATACCCCATCCCATCTTATTATATATATATATATTACACAGTATATAATGTGGGTAGGTACCTAATGGATTTTTTTTATGTTAGAGGGGACAGACGAGCAGCCCATGAACGTCTGCAACTCAAGAGTCACAAACGCGTTGCCGGTCTTTTAGGAAGAAGTACGCTCTTTTTTTAAAGTTTTAAAGGTCGTATCGGTCCGGAAATACCGCAGACGATGACCCGTTGCACAGATTGCTTGTACAAGGCAAAAGGTGTCTCGAAACGCGTACAGTAGTAGAGCGCCAACTATCCAGGTGATGAGGATGAAAATTTTGCCACAAAACATAACAAACCATGACAATTTAAAACTCTTACGTAATTTTTGAGTATGTTTTATACAAATGTTTCCGTTCTTCAACCTCTAGTAAGACGAGTGACCTTTGCTAAACATTCAAACTAACCTTAACTAAAATGTTAAAGCAATTCAAGTTAACACAACGCAGTTAAACTGTATATTTTGAGTTGTAATATTATACGTTACTAGTTTTTACGCGCGGGTTTGACCGCGTATCTAAATATATTTGTTTAAGGAATATATAGGAGGGTAAACGAGCAGACGAGTAACCTGGTGGTAAGTGACTACCCTCGCCCATGGCCACCTGCCACTCAAGAGAAAAGTGTACCGCCATGAATTTGCGCACTTTTGGAATACACAGGAAGGCGTTTTATGAATTTTCTCGAATTAATTAGTAGCAGTAGCTCGCAGTTGTCCAAATTGGGACCCACGCGTTTCGTGCGTTGGTGGCGTATCTACTTCTTGTTTGTATATGTATAATATCATTGGGTACAAGAGTGATCTCAGAGGTACAGAAATGGATCAATGTGTATAAATGTGTGTATGATAAATGTAGATGAATTACAAAAGGATAAGTTAACCATTAAAGGCGTAAAACCGTAACAAACAAACCAAATTCACATTCGCATTAATAATTTTAAGTATTCATACAATGGTAATTATTTGTGTGAATTTTCAACAACATATAACAGCGACGTTTTGAAGGCTTTCAGCTGTTACCGAAACCTTACGCAATTTGTATATTATTGTACTTGGTTAACGATTATTTAAATCCTGTATAACTAGGTAACTATTTTGTATGAAACTAACTGACCTTTTTTTTCTGTGCGGCAATCCTTTCGGATACCAACTAAAAACCGCACGCCGTCCCAGGAACCAGTAGCTGGTTAACCAGGTGTAACCTAGAAAGTGATACCAAATAACCTGCGCAACTTTGTCTGGGTCTCTCAAAAGTAATAAGTTTCCCTTTTTCATTCGTGCTCCTATTGGCTTGATGTTATATACCCTAAAGCATTCCTCGACAAATGGGGTATCAAATACCTAATTTGCCATTCAAACCAGAAATTAGCGCTTTCAACCAAGCAAACAACCTCCTTGTCTTGTCTGAATATGACAATTCTGCTACTTTCTGTGATCGTTTGTATTCCCTTTTAATAATGTATAACTTTCTTCTCTTTCTTCTCTTATTAAACTTTTTAAAGATTTTAATATTTAAGTATTTCTACAAGCTTGCGGTCATTTTATTCTATTTTAATGTAATGGAGAACATTAAAGTGTTCTATCAAATCTTTACGCGAGATAAAACTATTCAGAAATTTTCAAGATTTTTAGTCTCTCAATTATAATATTACTGTCTACTAAGCAAACATTACGCCATGCGGAAAGAATTCAGACAGTCTACTTCCTACTATAGGTTTTCTAAAATTAAAATATTTAATGGCTAATAACAAGTTCATAAGAACAAACTTGAACAAAGATATGTATACTATTACTCTTAAATATGACATAGTTCATAAAAAAATGACTATTAGATAAAAGAAAACATTAGACATAACTCATATACACACATTAACTGGCACATATTATATTTACATATAAGGCCAGAAGTATACATAATACGTACACAATATATAAAAACACAAATACATAAATTTAATACAATATGAAAATACTCAGTCTTTAGGTATTAGCATTGTAACTGTTCTGTCAATTCATTCCGAAGTGGATCGCGCACTTTTTATTGCAAACTTTAAATTTGTTGCACGTGTGGGAGTTCATATGGGGATCATTAATTAGCAGCGAGCGAACTATTTGTTAAATAAACAGTTGTTTGACCGAAAGCACATTAGCCTTAGCATTCAGAGGTTGGGGGGGGGGAGGGAAACAGAAGCTTATAGGCTACTTTCAGCACTGCATGCTAGGCCCTTTCCAATTTTAACATACATATGAGTCAATATGAAAGAGTCTTAAACTAATATGATCATGATTACTAAACGACTTACAGAAAGAAAATATCAAAGGGAGTCTTTCCGGCCCCTCCATGAAGAAATACAGTACGACAATAACGATTGACAAATTGCGAGATAAGTCGTTTTTATCACATTTTCATCGGCCATATGACGTAGGCTGCGAGCAGCCCAAAATAGATCTAAGTGGCGTGCAATGGGAGAGGCCTATGTCTAGCAGTGGGCTGCGATAGGCTGATGATGAAATGACGTATATTGAATCAGAGTCGACGTCAACCAGGTATAAACTTCCACAACTAATCAAAAATTTCTAGATTATACAACAAACAAGTCGTAGTCGGTGGTCAACCGACGAATCAGTCCAAGGTTATTTATTTAAATGGCATGTTTTATGTGAGTCCGGTTAATTCTTACACCACCTCCTTTCCTACGATCATGGCCTTTCAATAAAAGAAATAAATATTTTTAAGATTCTGATTTTATCGACAAAAAAGAAGTACTTTTTGTGTGTATTATAAAATACTAGATTTTGCCCGCAGCTCCGCCCGCTTGTTTGTCAGTTCTCGCGGTAAAAAGTAGCCTATTTAACTCGCTGATAGCGTAGCTTTCCATTGGTGAAAATATTTTAAAAATAATATGCGTGGGAACATACAAACGAAAAAACTCTCTTTCACATTTAAAATAAAAGTGTGGATGTTACAGCGATGTCTTCGCCATGTAGAAACTGGTTTCAATATTTTTTTTAATGGCAATAATTAAAAGGATGAAGCCTATTAGGTAAGCTTAAAATAGCCAGCTTTAGAACTTGTTTTCGAGTTGAACTGAGGGCTTTCGCACTCGGTGTACGTGAATCTACTTACACTATGATAGGTGTCCTGCCTTTTAAGATCTCAAGGTCTTTTCAAAGATATAATTACAGGATATTAATACGCATAATTTATAACTACTTTTTTTCATTTTTTTTTTAATGTTAACTACTTCGTATGATGAAACTATATTATATGTGATTTACCACTCTTTTATATGTGCTCTTCTGTTCATATATTGTAAAAAATGCATTACATTTCCACAGTTTACTTGAATAGTCTTAAAAGATAATTAAAATAGTTAATTTCATTAATTGAGAGTTAAATAGAGAAACTAAATCTTTAACATTGACTGACCGGGCTCGGATTGCTTAGCTTTGAAATTGTAACTCTGCCAATGAATTCGTATAAAAATATCTTGGCCAAATTCGACTTAATTTATTTGTCTGTAAACTTAACTTAAAACAATAAATGTAAAGGAATCTTGCAATTCAATGAAATTCAATCGCTTATAAATATCTAAATCGTTTTCAATCTTGCACACGTACCGGTGATAATATATAAATATAACCATTTCAGTTTTAGGAAATTCTGTTTTTTATATCCGATTTAGACAGCTTGATTTCATTTCTAAAAGGTAAATTACAGCTTATATAGTGAGTATGTACATACATATATTGATACGACTACAACTGAAGACCGTTTTAGGGTTTACCATACTTTGTTAACTGTACTAAATAATTCCTAAAAACCCCGACATAATGTCGAATAGGTACGCGGCTAATAAATGTAAGATATTAAGGTATATTAAGTTGTTATTTTCCGGCTCAACTATAGACTTGACTTAAAACCGAGTGAGTCAGGGTACTGAAAACTCAATTCTGGCTTAGGAACTTTAAGCCGCACTTTTCACTTTTGAGTTGTGGGTTTCTATGGGCGTCGTTACTCACTAACTATCGAGTGCTATAACTCGATAGTTAGTGAGTAACGCCGCCCGTCTCCAAAGCTATTGCAGAATTTTTGTATCACATCCCGTCAACAGCCTTTACGAGTCCATTGCTGGACATAGGCCTCTCCTTAGAAAGGAGGTTTTGGCCTACTATACCACACGGGCTTGACCAGGCGGGTTGGCATAGAGTTTATTTCAAGTTTTCCTTCTCTTTGCACAAGGACAGTTAACTAATTATAATATTTGTACGTATACAATAAACTAACTTGCTTAGTTTAGATTTCTAATAGGGGAGTGATTTTAAAATCGGGTCGCCCGCCACTCCTTGGTTCGAATATATACATGCAGAGATAAATTAATATGCAATTGCGCTGCGGCGCAGCGGCGAGACTCCATGACCTCTGCATTTTAATTGACAGTTTAAAAGTTTTTAAATAACAGTAATTATTATTTTTTTATGGAAGAGGGGACAAACGTGGAAATAGCTCACCTGATGGAAAGTGACTACCGCTGCCTTTAAACGCCTGCAGCTTAGGAGTCACAAGCGCATTGCTGGCCTTTGAGGAAGGAGTACGCTACTCCAAATTCCTATTTAATTGTTTGTCTACACAAAAATTTAAATGCGCAGGTAATTGACTATTCTATTGGTTAGTAATCCTGAGTGTTTAACTGGAGTTGGTAATTTATCTATAATATGTATGTAAAGGCAATCGTGTAGTACCAGGAGAACTGCGCAACAATAGATGTCCTAGAATGGAGGATAAAACCGTCCCATGCGCGTCAGGTTAAAAATTTATTTACTGTTCATCATTTTTCTGTTACTTACACAAAAGTTCTTGTAGTAACGAAACGGCCAAACTATATATTTTAACTACGGTGTAGAGTTTGAGAAGTTAGGGCTTGTAGAGTTAAGGCTTAAAATAACTTTTACTAACTAGTCAAATAAATGTTTCTTTCTTTCTTTCTTTAAACCAGGAAAAGGAGGGGTTTTTTCAAAACAAAAAATGCCAACCGAAATATTTCGACGTATTTTGGTTCCTCTCCGTACATCATGATAATATATTATAATTAATATGCAACAGCTGAGACGGAGATTATACATCAGAACCTATGATTTACTAAAGTTTGGTAAGCCTACATTTATAATTGTTTGTTTAAAAAAATATTCAAAAAACAAGGATTTTTTGCAGTTTTTTTCATGTTGTAAAAAAACAAAATAACCCATTGGAATACACCAAGTCTCATTTTGTAGATATTTTTAATATCTACAACTTTTATACTATACATTTCTTCGTAAAAAGTCGACAAAAATATATAATGTCGAAAAACTACGGTTTTGCAACTTTAACAGTAAATTACAAAATAATGGCACGGTCTCAGCTGTTGTATTTTAGTTATATTATCATGATGTGCAGAGAGAAACCAAAATACGTTGAAATATAGCGGTTGGCATTTTTTTTAAACACCTATCTAGTCTACTCTTTAGCCTGGTCTGTAATGGTTAGAAATACATGTATTTTTCCTGTTATTTTGAACATTGTTTTTTAATTATTTTTTTAAAATTTAAATTTTTGCTGTTGTTTTGGAAGACTTGTTTGTTCTCCTGTTATTTTGAACATTTTTTTTCATTTTTTTTTTAAATTTAAATTTTTGCTGTTGTTTTGGAAGACTTGTTTACATATAACTTTTGTTTGTTTTAATGTAGCAAGGGTAAGTTCCATATTAAAATAAATAATTATTAGAGACAGAGTTATTGTGAGGATTACGTATGGCCAGGAACTAGATGAAAAACAGCTGAATAACTGTGAAACAAACCGTACGATTTGTTATAACTGTATAACTCACCAACTGATCAAATAGAACCATTCTTCATCCAACCTGGTGCTCTTTACCCATAACCGCGGTCAGCATTTGTACTAGATGCTGTTTGTTTAGACTGCATGGCAAAATAAGTGTTTCTAAACAGCCTAACACTATTAGTGACGACCTCAGTGGCAACAAGTTTAGGTATTTTAGGTCTAAAAAGTACCTAACCTACATTAATATATTTACATTTTATACCGGTAAAAATATAAAGTTTGCTTCAATACTGGTTTCTTGTATTTTTCCTGTTCCTGCTATATACTTGTATTTATATTTTATTCACTATCGAACGTTTTAACTCTATGTAATGCTATTTCAAGGTTATCAAATATGCTATCTATAATATGTACATGTATTTACAAAAAAAGTACACTTATATTAGTTATTATATCAATTGTCTAGTACCCATAAAATTGTTTGAAATCGTCTTTTGTGTAGACTCTAAAGTCATAGATCAACACACACAATAGCAACAATCTCTATTTTGTCAAATAGTAAGCAAATAAAATTAATGAAAATTAAACTTATACAAAATATATGAAATGCTTGTGCCGATATACAACCGCCCCTTTCCAAGAGGTTGAGGGTTATGAGAAGAAAGGCCAAACAAACTCATGGCCACTCTCAGATCAGATAGATACAATGGCATTTTAAAAATATACCACAACATTGTTTTGATGTGTGCCAGTATATCCGTTATTAAGGACTAAAAGGTAAAAAGACAACAAAGAGAAAACAAGATTAATAAAAAAAATCGAACAAAAGAGAAAATGAAGTGAATCATGAAAAATAGAAGAAAAAAAATATAAATTACAAAACACACTAGCCCACACCACATTTTTACTTAAGAAATAGCGTGCGCCAAGCATTTTTGTCTTCTATGTAATCAACGATTGAGTAACAGGTCTTCTGACAGAATCCACGTTTTATTGCGTATTTAAATTTGTTAATACTTAAGTCTTGAAAATTATTTGGGATTTTATTATAAAATCAGACACATTGCCCTCGGAAAGACTTGTTTATCTTTTGGAGCCTAGAGGCAGGTACTATTTCTTTTATTTATAGAATGTAGATTACTTATTTTCAAAAAGCTACCTTTGTTTTTATGAACATATATTACATTTTCATATAAATATTGACTTGCTACTGTCATGTAATTGTTTAAATTTCTGCCTTAATAAACAACGACTGCCTAAATTATAAAGTGCTCGAATTGTTCTATTTTGCAGTACAAAAAAAGTTTGAATGTCGGCAGCATTTACCCACAGTAAAATACCGTAGTAAAAGCTATGCATAGTTGGGGACTACATGGCTTTGTGTGAATGTGGTAGTATATTTTTATTAAACAATCATAAATATTAATGATGTTGCGACAGTAATCTTAGCTAATATACTCGTAATAAAGATTTCTTTACTTTGGAACTATCTGTTGAATTCATTTTTATTGTACTCACAACTTAATAAATACCTTAGTCCATCTAAGGTATTTATTAAGTGGTGAGTATAGGCTACGTATTATCAATCTGCGCTATGGCCGATAGGAGCAAGGCAGTGAGTACAAACGCGAGTGAATCTGTGGGGAACGGTTTTTATATTCCGTATGACTTATGTTGGAATTAAAATAACCAAATATTTGATAACCTTGAAATAGCAATACAAAGATTTAAAACGTTCGATAGTTAAGGTCAAATATTTATCAATATTGCATGACAGTGTTTAACTGTGAATTTGACATTGAGATAACTGTGTGTGAAACGCAAATATAATATGTTGTGGTCGTGAAATTTGATGCCAGATTTTATAATAATTTAAACAATTAAATTCTCCTAATGTATATGTAGGTGTAGACACAGGCTTGTTTACCACTTCATATGTCAATAATCACTGGTCTTTATCTTAGATCTTAGTATCGAAGTTATATGTGCATGTATATATGTTGGTTGTATGTTTCTTTCTTCCTCTATTACAAGCCAAATATTTGCCTAAAAGGAACTTCACAAAAACTGTGTTTGGATGTTTGTTGAAATCAAAAATTTTAACTATGGTGGTAATTTATTTCAAGTACTATTGTATTGTTATCGTTTAATAGTGTTTATGTTGCGCTAAACCCAAACTCATAACGTGTCTAAACCCGCCAGTGTACATTGGGCATAATATTTATCCGGCCCGAAGAATCAATTTAGCATAAAAACAGCATTAAGGATAAACTACATATTTTCGTGATAACCAACACACTCAATCGCACATAAAAACTACAAAACGTAATGATCGAGTACTTACAACTTTTATTTTATTTTATTTATAATGATGTTGACAACAAAGTGATCTATTCTTTCCGTTTCTTTTATACATGGGATTGACTGAAAGACTGTGTGGGTGCAAGTTAAAATGGTTGGTGTTTGAATAAATGTCTGAGATTTACTGAAATACCAGACCAGCCATGTTCACTCGCTCATATTAAATCACATTTCAAGAATATGCAAGCACTTACTGTAAAAACTTTCCAATTGCTTAGATACCGCATTTCTATGCATAATACAATAAGTAGTACGCACTAAAAGAGTTAAACATCGCTTTGTCCCCACGCATGGAAGCTAATATAATTAGTGCAATTTTTATTTGTTCGAGAAAGCTACTCAATTCGTGTACGAGTATACGTATGTATTCGGTTATGGAAAGAAATCACGCTATTTGATTTCCACTCACATCTGAATCTAGCCAATTGACAATGGAGTTGATATTTATTGCTCAACTGCGCAAGAAGGAGTGTTATTGTCATGTGTTTGTATGTATATAACTCGGGCTCTACTGGAGTGATTCCTGAAGGCCAATCCTCGTAATAAAATTTCGGTTACAATTCAGTTCAGATCAACTTTCAATCTGTCAACCGTCATAAAAGGTATTTTCGTAGTAAAGTATTAAACATCCAACGTTGACTGTATATAACGTATTGTAACTGAAAATAATCGGTAATCTGCTAGTCTTAGTCGGAGTCAGTAACATGGTGTTACGTTCACTAGAAATGTAAATAAATCTGATTTCCATGCTGGATGTATTTTAGTAGGTTAGTAATATTATTTGATCATTAGTACTCAAACTTGATGATATATAATCAATATAAATGATAAAGCGGTTTCGAAATATAAAATTAATTACAACGTATTCTTGTATTTACATCGACCGCTTCATTTAAATGCATTTATAGCCTCTTTTTATTTCTAAATGTTTCTTCTATATCTATTTGAGATAACGGGAATTATAAATTTGACATAAATCAAAGATATTTTATTTATATTCTGTTATTAAATATCACTGAATCTGTAAGTACGTACGTAAATATGTAATATGTGTTTTAGTGGGCACCGATGCTTCGTGTGAATGATTAATTTGATTAGATTTCATGACTACCTTTTATGCATCGCATGCGCAGCAGCGCAGCAGCAGCAGCGCATCGTAGAATATAATTAGCCCAGAAACGGATGAACTGAGAAGTTACATAAATTATTACTTTAAGGCAAGCAGAAAAATCTATGTTCACCAGACCGTAAATTTAAGTACTTCAAGCCTCTCTAATATTAAATACAAATAACACCATGTAATAGTGAGCTTGTTTTTTTAACTTTCTACTACGACAATAATATACCTTTTTGTAAAAGAAAAAAATAATATAACAAAACCTTAAAAAGCTTTTGTGCTGTAGTCTTTTACAAGGTACTTAACAAGTAGTACAGCTCAGATACGAGCACTTGTGTTCTGTACTTTATTTTATTCGTGAAGATGGTAGCCATAATCACAGAAAGAATATCCTAGCACTGAATACTTATGTCCCATCCTATTCTAATTACATTACGTTCGCTAAAAACTTTTGGAATTGGATAGTGAATTTACGACTTTAAACCAAAATATTGCTATTGATGAAGGGAACAATGTTACGTGTATCTTGCCGCCCGACGAAATTGAATTACACAACCTAATTCTAATTGATCTGCCATTATCGCGATTTTACAATAAGCAATGCAGTGATTGTGCAATAAATATAGCACGATTTCACTATGGATTATATGGTGAAAACTAAAATGGTACTTCCCACGGTGATAGAGGTGCTTGGGAACTAAAATAATGGAAGAAAACCGTTATGCGTCGCGCGAGACAGATGTTATGTAAGAAGGTTAACGAAATATCATGAAGTTAGTTACTGGTACATACCGTACATGTTAGCACTAAAACTAAGGTCAAAATATGGGGAGGAAACTGGTTCTTTTTACATGATAAAGTTAAACCAGGACAGGCTTCAGGAAATTCTTTGAATGTAAATATATGTTACAGTCAGAACTATTAACCGATAGTTATTTTGACTGTTGCGCCAAAATCATCTATTGTTATTGAATTATTTTGGTTAGATGGAGTTATAACGGTATGATGTTGTGGTCAAAGGCACATTTGACTGATTTTGCCGGGTAAAAATACTTTTGACGAGTTAAGAGTTCTGACTGTAAAATTTAAAATATGTTTTTTTTTATATAATTATAAATCATACTAGCTTTTACCCGCGGCTCCGCCAGACGTAGCCTATGTCTTTCCGTAAGAATCAAAGTATCTTCATACCAAATTTCATATAAATTGGTTAAGTGGTTATTGATTCCCATGGTTCATGAAACCCGCCAAATAGCATTATTCTACGCGATAGTTTTAAAGATTAAGGCTCATTAAAGCTCGTTCCAGCGAGTGATTTTTAGACTAAAACGTAACACGTACCTCTTTCCTTCTCTTTCTGTTTTTACTACTATTAGAACCATAGATATAGAAAAAGAAAGCTATAAAAAAATGAATGTAATCCCTTTTGTAATGTAAAACCTTTGAATGTAAATTGAGAAGGGTGAAAGTTAGTGATTTCCAAGGCATGGTGACCAAATCTGTGTGAAGGAAATCGGTTAAATAGAGCGCTCGGACGAACTCAGTAGATTTTATAGCTTGTTTTTATACATGTATTATATTACTACAAGTATGGATAAATAAAACCCATGGATTTAGCACCCGTGATCCACAAATTGTTGTTCTAAGTCTGGGTGTTCTTTGTGTTCGCTCTATAAATGTAAAGTCCCCGCCACACATGATATATATTCCTAGTGTAGGAGTTGTCTTGTTTTATTTAAAAAAAAAGAAGAAATCAGCGGTCGATTCCCTGGCTTTCTGTAACTTCCATTCCCCTAAATCACACCCATAGATATAATAATATAATAAACATTACTTATGATATTTATACAGCCAATGGCGAACACATAATAGTAACGCAGGTATCGCTCAAAATTTATGCAAGATCTAACCTACACACACTCTTTGTTTGTTATTATACATTTTAAATGTTCAAATATTATGACCCATAGAACAATTAGCTGATACACATTACTATTAGATAACAGAAACCACAAATTATAGACACAGACGATGTCTTAGTGACAAGGCAAGTTGTTAAATGACTTGGATGATTATGAGAAAAACCGAACCAGTGGTTAACGAAACAATAGTAGTAGCTAAATAATAGATAATGTACCATATATTTACAAGTACAAGGCAGTAATATTCAGGTTGAATGTTTATTCTATTACCGTGTTTCTTTTTATGACGTAAGGGACAGACGAGCAGACGGGGTCACCTGATAGTAAGCAACTTGCAACTCAACAGTAGTAAGTGCGTTGCGGCCCCTTGAGTCCCCGCTCCCCTTTTAACCAACTACAAAAAGGTAAGGTACAAGGAGGTTATCAATTCGGATGTTTTTTATGTATGTTCGTAACTCCGTCATATATGGATTTTCAAAATTCTTTTTTGGTTCAAAAGGGGTTTATTCCGATATGGTCGCATTTAAATTTCATATAGATCTGATGATAAGTTTCGGAGATAAACAACGGAACTTCTCAAACTTGACACCAAAACAACTGCGATTGTTGCTAGGTTTTAGTGCTCTTTTTAGTATTGTTTGAAGTCGATTCAACTTTTTTATAAAGGGATTCTGTTCTTAATTGTCCTAGGATATCACCGTGGTAGTTTGTTGAACTCGAACTGACTAAAAACCTGGCACCGTCTCGGGTACCAGTAGCCGGGGAACCAGGTGTACCCGAGAAACGAAATCCCTGGTATCCCGACGTACCTCGGGCTAGAATCGGGGGGATATTGGGGTCAGTTAACCTCACTCACTCGGTAAAAAGTAAAATAAGAATTGTTTAACACCGGTTTGTTGTGAGGCCGTGGTAACTCTCCGATCGAGCCGGCCCGTTAGTGCTGAAGCATGGCTCTGCCATGTTAGTTTTTAAAAAAAGTATAATACTAGAGGCTCATCATCAACCTCTCCTTAGGAAGGAGGTTTTGGCCTACTATACCACGCTGACTAGACAGGATGGTATAGGGTTTGTGTCAAGTTTTCCTTCTTTTTGCAGTGCTGTTGCCCTGCGTAGTTTGCTCTCTTAGTCGGCTCTTACGACACCCACGGGATGAATACGGAGTGTCACCACCCCGGTGACACTCCGTATTCTTAATCCGTCACCACACGGGTAACGGATACTAGAGGTTAATGTAATTTTAGTGAAACTATTATGTCAAACTTTGCGTACATTTTTACTGAAATGACAGTGATGCTTGCAGTTTTTATGTAATTTAAATGGCAAATAGCGTACGGGCCGCTTGGTACTGCTTAGATTGATTAGTAAATAGTACCAAATATATTTATAATTATTATTCTGTTGATATTTATCTTACGTTGAAAGAGTGTTTGTCATATTCTTTTCTATGCAATGGCTTGTAAAAGTAATCTATAATGTCTTACAACATACCAATTGCTGTGAGTACAGCGTTACAATGGGACAAGTTATGATTGCAAACTTTTCACAATTGCAACTTTTATTGCTCTGTAAGAGGTAACAAAAACACAGAATTTGTATCGAATAAGAGACTATTGATTAAGTAATTCTTACGGTTCAGAGAAGGAGTCGTCACAGCTCTAGCTAGGGTGAAAAGATTGGCGATGAAGAATTGACAGCATTGTTTGCCTGCTTAGTTGCAAACAAAAATGAATTGCAATTTTATTGTTAAACAGCTACTGCGATATAAGTAAGAGCTGGCCGTGTCAGTTTTAATTATTTTTTTGTGTGATACAATGCAGTCAGTTGAAAAGTTTTATTACAAGGTTATTAACGCATTAAGATAGCAGAACAAAGAGAATAATTTTGTTCAAGATGTAAAATAACGTATTTAACCGAGCATTTGAAGTAGCTCGGAATTTTAAAAAGGTTATGCAAAAATTGTACAGTAAAGTCGACACAGTGAACAGAGAGCCCTCATAAGTCGATCAAATACCATAATTAACTAAATTAATTCGTTACGACTAATGAAAAAACATCTTTATCTAATTTAACAATGGGGAACTGAAAACTAAAGAATCTACTCTTTTACCGGTTGGAGCGCAAAACCAAGTTGGAGTTTATTAGTATTCCTTCGTAAAGGATTTAACTTTAGAGCATAGGCTGTTCATCAGTGAGTTTGTGCCACAATAGACTTCAGTGTTTTTTTTACGTGGGGAATTATTTTCGAACCATACTCTCCGTTGGGGAAACGGTTGGCATGTCTGGGACTCATGTTTACCCACTAAACCCCGCGGCGGTCTACCTCGACAGTCCGTACGTAAGACTTCTTCGTTGTAAGACTTATAAATAAGCAAAAGATAAAGCAAAGATCAAAAGTTGTTGATCATAGAGCCAAGTTCAGGGATCAGTGATTCTTCCAATATCACAACACACGAAGATCCAAATTGTTTAAGTCATTCAAAATTGGCTTTTATCTGACCGTATATTGTTTGTGGTGTACATGAAAGAGGTGTATCATTGTTATTGAACACAAGTATACATACATCAATCAATATTTTTTATTATTACACTATTCGTTAGGCACACGATCACCATTGTTTGGCAAAGACAAGAAAATGGAGCGTATGTTTTTGATGTGATGTAGGACCCAAACAATTCGGCATATTTATACCTAGTATTCATTTCACGCTGCTGAAGCTGATTCAAGCGTTTTACGCAAGATCATGACAGAACTGGTTATTATGACCTTTCCAGATAAACTATACTACGCAATGACTGTGCTAAAATTGATATTTTATTGTACATTGAATTCTGTGTATCATTGTTGAGGGTGTTAACTTTGTATGTACATTTCTTTCTGTAAGAACATGTGCGGCTTCCATGACATTTATTTACCTACATACAATTTTACCTAAAATGACTATGTATTTTAAAGATCTGTGTATTCTAAGCTCTAGGTTAATCGTTTTTGTTTAGCTACCATTCATACCAGCGCTGTAAGGACGATGTAAGGTGGTCGGTGACACCCATCATCTCATCGTAAAGGTCAATAAAAATCCTATCCAGCGTTTTAAAGTGTGAATTCTACGTTCGAAGATCAAAGAAAGGAATTAAGTGATTAGTGACGTTTTCGTATCACTTTTAATTGAATAATACATATATTTGTGTTGTTTTCTTTCTTTCTATTCTTAAATCTAAAAAAGAGTAAGAATCGCTACGAAATAACGTTTCCTAGCTTTCTGCACAAAAGTCGCATTGGTCAACTTTTTTGTAAAAGCAATGTTCGGCGATGGCAGGATGGCAATGTTAAAAAACATAATATCAAAATTTCGAAAGTTTCTACGTGTACTAATATATACAGATCATTAATTATATTACAGCACCTAAATAGTAAAAATATTACAATTGTGCGTTAAAATAGAAAAAATAATGAAAGTGCTATTCTCGATTCGACTGATCAAATTCACTAATTCACAGTAACCTGGATGTTGTTCGTACCACAATCAGCACTCAAGTGACCGTTACTAAACTTATAATGTACGCCTAGCCTTTTCATTACTGCACTATTGTCCGCCATGTCGGTAATGTAAAGCTCGTTAAAAGTATTTAAAGTCAGCGTGATCTTGTCAAAATAACAAAAAAAGCCGTGCTAAAGTCCGATGATCCGTTCGATGCATGTTTTTCAACTATGTTATATCTAAATAAGTGAAAACAATAATATTAAATTAATTTGTCTTAATTGAGAGTTAGAGTGGGTGTGAACGGAACTGAAAAAAAAATGGTATAGGTATAGATTATAGTCTGGAAGTAGCACAGGCACTTTTTATACTTTGTTATCTGTATTTTAAGTTTAATTAACTACCTGTCGTTTTCAATATTGTTTAAATGTTCCTTAATAAGGGAACGGCCTTAACGGAAAATTAAATTTACCTTTACGGAAATTCAATAAAATAGGCAATTAGACGGATAAAAATTCCTAACTGTAATATGTTTACAGAAGAAAAAAAAGACTTATAGACAACTTGTCACTTTTTAAAAAACACTCTGGAATCTGACCTTTTGCCAAGTAGTTATTCAGAAACAGACAATATGTACCATAGATATCGTAGGACTGAAAATGCTACTTTACACCATGGGATTGGTAACAATCACTTCAGCTATTTTAAAAGACAGGCTTTAGTCAACTTGCGTTTTTCTATTCCAATTTTTTTCGATTTCTTTTTCATTAAACTTATCATGGAGACAATACAAAATCTCTGTCTCCATGGAATAACTACAATACAGTGAAATTGAGGGCATGTGAATTGTCTATAATTTAAATTGTGAATAATTGGGCATGGTAGACTAAGCTCAGTAATGCATTATAACAGCAAATAATCTATAGTTAGTGTAGAAGAATAAAGAAAATAACAATAACCTATTCATTTTTTTTTGCTTCGTGTAGTCTCGTAAACTTATTAGTGTGTTATGATTGAATATTCACATGAAAAGAGATGAATAACCCGTGCGATGGCATCGCAACATAATAACATATGAATAATCTACTATCTTCAATAGTCTTGATTGAACAAAGCGCTGGTGAATCGTTATGCATTCAAAACAAACATACAAAACTTTGTCATGTACGATTGCCAAGTCATTCTATTTATTAAAGACACAAGAATGTCTAATATTGATACGGTCACGATAAAATGTTTTTATTTAACATAATGATGATGACAATTAGATCTCCCAACTTTATACTGTAGGATAACTGCATTGCAACTTTCGAAACTTGAGTGTCTATATTAATATTCTCTTACTTTAATGATAACATTGTTAGTCGAGTGACTCACCTACCATATCCACTGGTTAACTACTTATCTGTTTAGGTTAAGTGCCAAAAAAACTTTTTAGACTGTAATAGCCAAAGTAACTTTGTTCAAGAGTTTGATATTCTATCTATATATCCAGAAAAAGGGACCAAAAGAGCTGTAGGTTTCTGTCCCTCCTATCTTTAAAAGCTAGATACTAACGGTAAAGATTGGTTAAAGGAAAATGTCATAGGTGGTTAAAGTTTTAGTCCTTGTAAGATTTAATTTCAAACCATAAGTTCTATAGAAGAGATTCAAGGTCGAAAAGTCACATTAAATATTTTTTTCAAGTAATGACGCGAACTTCTTAAAATTCAACCATAAATGGGCATTCTCCTTTAAAGTTTAGGTCTGCTAGAAATAAGTAAGAGTTTTTGTTTTTTTTTTTATTTTGAAAGACAGCTCCCGCATTCGGAATATATCCTGCGTTGAGGGGGGACTTTACAAACATACATGAAACGGACACAAAGAACACCCAGACTTAGTACAACAATTTGTGGATCACACAAAGTGTCGTCCCATGTGGGGATCGGACCCATAACACTCAGTGTAGTAGTAAGCGGCGTGGCGACCTCTTAAACTACTACGCCATCCCTGCAGTAATTTTGGATCGGTGAGTGAGTCAGATCTAGAAATCGCAGATCTGCCGTAAATATTTCTTGAAGTAAAAGACCTATGGCTGAAATTATGGTGATGCATAACCCTTTCAATATACGTATATAGGAGGTAGAGCCCAACAGATATCTGCTCAAATTGGTGTACTGTGGCTAAAAGTTAAGCGTTAAAGGAAACATTAGGTGTCAAAACGCAAAAATTACACTCGGTGTCGAACGACTGTCATGTAAGCAGTCTGTTGTAGTGCTTATTGTGACGGAAATGATTGAAATTTGTTTCGCTATCATCATTTTATAAAAACCGTTACGAATGCCACACAATATACGTATCCATCTCAAAAATAGGAATCGATGTCGCCGTTTCTGAAAAATAAAAAGAACACAGGAATCAGAAACAGTTACACCATCAATCCATATTCTGGCTCCATCATTCGTTCAAAATCCAGGTATTAGCTAGTAACCATATTTCATCATTAGATTAACTTCGTGTTGGGACATTATAATATTGTCATTGGTACAACAATTAGAAGTAAGTTAAATTTTACGTCTCATCCCTTATTTCACCCCCTTAGGTGTGAAATTTCCTAAAAGCCTTTCTTTGTGTCCAATCCACAAACTGCCAAAATTTCAAGTTAGTGACCCAAGCTGTTCAGAATCTGGGTTCATGAATCAGACAGAATCAGACAGACAGCCAGTCAGGGGACGTAATTTCATATGTATAGATTCCTGTACGAAAATCATTGTTCTAGGAAATGTTTCTCCTATATAGCAAAAAGAAATCATATGCTAGCTTTAATATTTTGATTATTTGATTTTATAAGATACTATATTTTTTCCCGCGGCTCCGCCGGCGTGTTTGTCGTTTATCGCGGTAAAACACAGGTAGCCAATGTCCTCTCTTAAGAGTCATACCATCTCCATATCAAATTTCATCTGAATCGGTTTAGCTGTTAAAGCGTGAAGAGATAACAGACATATACTCAGACAGACAGACACACTTTCCCATCTATAATATTAGTATTGATGTTTCTAAAATAGCTTAGTTAAAAATTACAGAGTTTATATTTCTTTAACCCACATTAAGAGTGAGTCGCTTATATTGTTGAAGTATCCTCTTCTGACACTTCAACGTGCCTAATGGTTCGTGATTTAAAATTTCTCATAAAAATAACTGTGTCATTGTAGGTAATTGGTGTGGTATGTTAGGTCTTGCATCGAAATGTCTGATAATACATATATGTAGGTGTTGAAAATTCATACAATGGGTCATTGTGGGTTGATATGCCTATAGGCTTTATTTTGATAGGAAGCTAGTTAAGATACGTGATTTAAACTGCTTTATGCTGGTCGTGTACACTTATGTTCTTTAAGTTATATTGACTTTCTGGCTGTAAATGTATATGTTCTTTAATAGCACTGATAATATTTAAACTATAATAAAAAAAAGTTAAATAATTGGGATACTGTCAAGAAAATGTCAAAGCCTTGTTTCTATAGTTAGTTTAGTTTCATTCAGTCAGTAGTACCGATAGATCTAGATGGATAGATGGTCTAGATGGTTTAAATAAAAAGGCTTAGGTTCTAATATACCGTCAAATTATTTGACGTCGATTGTTAGGTGTCGTAGTTTATTACTACCAGTTTAGAAAAGTAACAACTTAATTCAGTAATAATAATATTGGGATATGATAATAATTACCGACAAAACCATACACTATAATAGACCGGATATAACAATACTAGACAAAACTAACAACATAGTTTTTATTATAGACATAGCAGTATGTAACACATACAATCTACTCACGACGCACACAGAAAAGATGACAAAATACACAGACTTAGCAAATGAAATTAAATTTGCATAGCAGGTAGATAGAGTTAAATAGTACCCATCGTCATATCTAGAAATGGTGTAGTCCCGAAGACTCTTCAAGATAGTCTCAACACACTGGAAATGCCGCAATCCTCTCTCATACTCTTACAAAAAGCAGTCCTTCTTAATACACGTCGTTTCACACGCAAATTTCTCGCTTCATCCTCATCATCTAAATTTTACATCATCCCTTTCTGGCACACTTGGCTAAAGCCCGTGTGTTAGATTTTGTTACCCCTTTAACATAAAAGGGAAACCAGAAAAGGTTTTATTCCTTTTATTTATTTATTTTTTGCACAAGTAGATGCATCGGCGGACTTAATGCCTAAGGCATTCTTTTCTGGTCTCCCTTTTATGATATACCTAATAATATAATAGACTTTTCGGACATCTGACACACAACGCCATCTAGTTTCAAACTAAGCAGAGCTTGTACTATGAAAGCTAGATTGACTGGTAAAATACTTAAATACATTTTTTATAAATACATACATTTTAAACATAGAAAACCACCCAAACTCCGAAACAAATATTTGCAGATCATACAAACATTTGGTCGGACCCAGGAATCGATCCCGAGACCTCAACACAGCAATCGCATATGCTACCGCTGCACCACCGAGGCATTTAAGTATTTATTTCTGAGCATTTTCCGTCCGAGAACCATGCTTCTGCACAAATGGGTCGGGTCAACCAGAAAGGTACCACGACCTCATAAAAAAACCGATGTTAAGCACTTTTTTTCATCCAGTCAATGAGGTTACCGGAGTTCAAACCATCCAGACACGCAACGCACTTGCGACTCGAGTTGCTAGTAATCCTGAGCGGCTGTAGTCACTACCCATCAGGTAACTCACCTGCTGGTTTGGTCCCTATACCATAAGAAAAAAAAATTTGTACGAAATTTTTCAAGTCTCGGCCATGAAACATTTTAATGAGTAATACGTGAGTAAAAGTTAACTGGGCCCTGTGGGCTATTACTCTTAAACTGACAAAACTAACTTAGCCGTTTTCTTCTACATTCGTCAAATATAACGTATCTATATAATATTGTAGTTATCTAGCGCTAACAATCTCTATACGAAGCGTCCCCGTCGCAAGGTAAGACATTCATGACAAAACTATAAGGGATTCTTCTTAGGCCTACAAAATCCCAAAGTAAGGAACGAGTTATTTTTATGGTATAAGGGGGCAAACAAGCAGACGGGTCAACTGATGGTAAGCAACTACCGCCGCCCATGGACACCTGCAACTCAAAAGTCACAAGTGCTTGGCCGCCCTTGGAGCCCCTCCCGCTCGAGGGAATTTGGGCTCCGGTAACCTCACTCACTCAGTGAAAGGCAACGAAAGAATTGCTTAACACTGGTTTTCTGTGAGGCTGTGGTGTAACTCCGGTCGAACCGGCCCATTCGTGTCGTAGCATGGCTCTCCCACAGTAACAAAGAGTAGTTAAAACGACGACAATCAAAATTGTAAACGAAACGTAGCATTTAAATCTTGAGATACAGAATTGGACTCAGTTTGATCGAAGATTCAATTTCTTGTTACATCTTTTTTCTAAATGTCTTAGATTTAATAAGAATATTATCTGACACACATTGTCATCTAGTTAATAACCAATCAGAGCTTGTACTATGAAAGTAATTAAAGCTAGTGAAGTCATTGTTTTTCTATAACATAATGTCGTTAATCAAAACTGCAATCATATTGGTAAGTTGTGCATGCTGGTGCATTAATTCACCAATCTGATTCTGATCCTATGCAATCTCTTCAAACTATTGTTGGCCTTAACTTTCAGTCCAATGGTTTGACCATTATGTATAATCATTTTTTTTTGCGAAAATCCATTGCTATTAATAACTTGACTGAGTGTGTCAATATACCCGCTATTTAGACATTTTTATGTTAATAGGTTTAATAGCAGAGATATCGGATACGGTAGTAGGCTGTCGAGTAAAAACCAATTTCTCTTTGAACTTCAAAACGGTAGATCGGTGGAAATAGCGAGTTGTGACGTCATACCTCGTTGTAGTCAGTACGTTTACTTTTATATAACTGCAGATCGTCTAACGGTTGAAGCTCCACCGGTTAGAATGTCAACGACATTGACATAGTCGATGACACTCGCGATGACAGATAAGTTATACGTAGTCTTGTATCATGACAGGTCAAAAAAACTCCTATATCTTTACGCAGGTGATTTTATACTTTATTTATAGAACAGGTTGTTTAAAAATTTGTACTTATTCTACATTATACTCGTATGCTTTAAATATTCCAATTTTCTGTCTGTGTGTGTTTGTTTTAAATGCATACAAAGAGAGTCCTCACGTATCAATATATAAATATAGATTATGTGGACTACTGTACTCCAGTTTCGATTTATATCTGTGACTTGTAAATATGAGCATGAAAGTTAAGGTAACCTAGTGATCAGAGTTAATTTTACATGTATATTACCTATACTAATTGGGGAATATCCCTAATAAAATTATAGCTGATGAGCTTTTAAACGCGCTAATCTTTGGCATCATATGTCAACTGTAGTAAATAAATCATTTTCATGGGATAGAGTTCTAATTGAAGACTAAAATAGATTATAAAATATTACTCTTCTCAACGCAGGTGGATCTGCGGCAAACGGCTACTTTTAATACGTAACGTTTTTTGTCACATAAACTTTCAAATTACTTATCTATAAACATTATTTTTTAATGTGCGATTATTTAGTTCTGAAGTGTCGTTTTGTCAAGTCTCTGACTTACTATCAAGTGTTCTTCACTACGCTACCACGTATTAGAAAACTTGTGTATATACACAATACGGTATTGCAAGTTTACGAACGGTTTCTTATCTAAGCATACATCAACGGGCCCAGTTTACTCGACTGTAGGAATTGTCGTATGACCTCATAATGAATTCGTTACTGTTATTATTAGCTTGCTAAGTGTTGTGAGTCCATTACTAAAAATGTACTGTAACGGGACCTAAAGCATATCATATGTTTTCAAGTACAAAACTTCAATTTTTTTAACTAGTGAGAGTGTTCAAAACCTTCATTATTTATCGCGAGTATCTATCAAGCGATTTCATTATTTTCTTTCTTCTCGAGTATAATGATAATTTATATGTTAATACGTAATTAGACTTCCTCGGTTCCGTTTTTAAGAAAAAACGGAGGAACATAAAATCTGAAAATTTATGTGCATAAGAAGTGCAAAAAGCTAAATTATTTAAGCAATATGTGTTACAGATTTAAAAATTGCGTAGTAACGGCTACATGGATCTACATCTCTGACTACCCCTACCGGGAGTTAGTGTGTATATGTAATTGTGTATATATTATTATGACATTAAACGATTATTATTTAGAGAATTGAGGCCGGTAACGCGCTTGTGACTTGTGTTGTCCTGAGTTGCAGGCGTTCTTTGGCGGCGGTAGTCGCTTTCCATCAGGTGACCCGTCTGCCTATTTGTCTCCCTATAATACAAAATACATATAATTTATTAGTCTATTGGCCATAACAACATACTATTGACATATAACTTAGTGCTAAAGAGTTACAATAATTATCCCCATCATAGATATCGCGAAAGGTGCTAACGTTCTCATTAGCATTTTATAGATCTCGGTAATTGTTAAGGACCCTATAGATAAGGTAACACAGTATGTTAGAAACTGTCTATAAAACTAGTAGTCGTCGTTGTAAAAAGGCCGACTTTGTCGTTTATTGGTGTTATGTGTGGTTTAGTTATTAGACCCGCCGTTAGCCTTTTCTGACCTGGAACTTTCTACATGGCAAACATACCTATAAAATGTTAGGACTTTATTATCTCTATCTAGTATAAAACACTTACCTAAACTTATTAAAGTTACTTGACTTTAACTAGAAGGAGAGCTATTAAAATGTTTTATTTTTGCAACTTAACAAACAAGATTTGATAACACAAAAATGTATCTAAAAAAATATACAATCTAATAGTTGTAATAGTTAATGCCTTTACCCCTGTTAAATCATTTGTAATCTATTTTTGAAGAACTGATTTTTTTTCATATAAATACGAGCTTTCAAGCGGCCAGGCAGACAGAAGACCGTTCTTTTCTAGAAACGTTTTTTTTTTTTACTTTAGTAGTTATAATTCTATTATATTGGTATGGCACCCTGGACACAAGAAAACTTCCGCCTTGTCAGTTACGCAAAAAACAAATTTAACGACGAAAACAATACTATTCTTAATAAAAACGCTTAGGTATTAATTAGTATAAACACACACTATTACTATTACTTTTTAGGTTATAACTATAGAAATTGACAAACATTTACAACACAATATAATTTTTTGTGCATTTGCAATTGCTCAATTTTTTCGTAGCTTTTCAGTTAATCGAGAACACACAAGCAATGCGTCGTACGTTTGTACTGCCATGGAAGAAACTTTTTTATCACGTAGAAAATTGACAAAAGTCACTGCGTCGGAACTCGTATTCAAAAATGACTCGAATTTTTTAAGCATCAATTTTTCACGTCTAAGGTGAATAAAAAAAACATTTGAAAGCCTAAAATCAAATGTTGCACACTTTTTTAAAGAAGAACCTCGTATTATGTAAAAAAGGTTTCACACGTAAATTTTACACCATGAAGGTTTTATGTCAATTCAAAGTATCCATTATTATACAAAGGCATTTTCATACTTTAACCCCTATTATTACTAAGACTAGCCGTATACCGATTCTACTTTCTATCATTCGATCATACTTTACTACCAAATTATGTTTTATGACATTTGTGAGATCAATAGTTGCTCGGAACTGAATTTTGACGAATTTTTGTAATGACCTTCAGGACAAGCTATTACCGCATCACTAGTTACAAACATTTAAACCTAATAGATCTCACTTGCCTCTGTTTATCTTCATTGATAGTAGTACACATCTTGTCATGTCAACATAGTCGGTACTTAAGTCGGTCGGTCTGATATTCTAAGTACACAGATAAACAAGTTTCCAGCAAATAGTTTGCAATTTAGAAATCATGTAACGGTCGCAGGCTTTTCCCCGACTTCCAATTAAACATAAAGCGGCTTTTCAATGCAACTAAGTTAGCGACGCTGTGCAAAGATGCTATAAATTTCTGCTATCGCCACTGCTAGTCACGGCACTACCAACATTAATCGTTAGTAATTGGCGACATTTCTTATGCTGCTTCTGGCTGAAGATCTACGATATCCGTTAGCGATCTTTTTAAAAAGCTTGATATTTCTTAGGTAGCAATACATAATTCAAAATCGTTAATCGATTCCAATTAGGATGTTCTTAATTCGAATATTTTTTCAATTAATCGATTGAATATTTTTGTATACTACTGGCGTAGTTTGACAACAGATTTTAATAATATATATTTTTTTAATTGGAAGTGTTGTACTTGATGTTGGCCATATTTAAATTAGAAGAAAATATTCCACTAAAAATCTATCATTAGGGTTTAAAAAAGTACCTTCTTAAAACTTAAAAGATCGTTTGTTTTCTGTGTATTAATTTATTCAAAGCGTTCATGAAATCATTGCGCATCACTCTTAATACAATATATAATATACAAAACCTCGAACTCGAAGTCATTTGTTCATGTAAGTTGCTGGAATTTATAATATACGTATATTTCTGTGCTCGTTTTTCTCTTTTCAGTACCTATAATAAAAATAATATAGATTCAATTTATTCCACACAAATTACACTACATATTATAAAAGAATATACTTAAAGTCTACTTTATACTACATGTTATAAAATACTGTATAATAAATTAAATTAGAGATTTATATTTTAGATAATTTACCCTGTATTCCAGACCACCCTGTTTTTGGCTGTGGACAGCCAATTTCGACAGGCCGTTTTTACTATTTCATTCGCCCATCTAGTGCCAGGTCCGTCGCTTCTTCCAGTGCCTTTTAGACCTAACCACTTAACAGCTCTAACAGCCCAATCCAGTCCGTATAAGCATCTAGACATAAATAAATAACATTCACTTAATAAATCAAATAAAGCTCTCAAATACGGTCTTAAATACGAGTACTTAATGGGAGCCACCAAAATTCTTTATTTGTAGAGAGTAGATATTGTGTAAATAGATCTTATGGTTCAACAAATAAATGTGTACCCACCAGTAAGATTTGTTCATGCATATTCAATAAGTTTACAGATACACAATACAAATATACCTGCATGTTTTCTCAGTCATTGTTAGCTTGGGATTCTATCACTATATATATACTGATTCAGACGACTTTAACACTTTAAATATAAAAGTGCAGGTATTGAAATAATGTTTTATACTTCATAAACTATCTGTACTGTTACTATAAATAAATTATTTGATTATTTGATTAATGTGGACCTTATGTCTATTTTATAAGTTATCTTAAATACCCCAAAGTGACTTGGATATATGCAGTTCGAGAAATGATACTCTCTACGGATACAATCACAGCGCTAACAGAAACTTTCAATTGTACCATGTAAAAATTGTACCATAATATATTTACTGTAGCTCTTTTCATGTACCTACTCAGGCAACGTGTTCTTATTTTTACGAAAACATTAATAGAAAATGCAAAATTCGTTGCAGGTTTGAGCTATAAAAATATCCACACAGCCGAAGGAAACCCCCATTTCGGTACTCCCAAATTTAAAATTTTCTTTCTTTTCTAGGCTTAAACTATAAGTATTAAAGTAATCATTCAAAATAGTGTTTTCGTTAAAAACAAACATAGATACAGACATTTAAACATATTTTCATTTCTTTGTTGATTTGGGTTTATTTAAAAAGCGTGAAATGTATAAAATAAAATGTCACCGAACTCATGTTATCTGAAAAACGCGGTATACGAATTTTTAGTTAAATGGCCATATCTTTATGTTAAAATCGTGCGTTGTCGTGCTGAAAACGCGAGCCAATGACCGCGCCAACCGCGCGTCTTTTAAAGTGTGAAAGAGTTTAAATAACTAACTTTAAAACCGTAAATATATGTACTTTTCTAAGTGTTACTGACTTCAATTCGCTTAAATTGAGAAGTCCTCTCAAATCGGTTAATAAATGTGTGTTCTTGTTGACCCGAATTTATGCACGTTAGCAAAACGTGCGTTCAACGTCCGTCATCTGAATCTGAACACGGTCTTTGTGTACGCTTATTATAAAATTCATTTTTATGAAAGTGTTAAATTTCACAAATTATACTGACCAGTCTTGATATAAAGTAATAAAAAAGTTAACTTATACCTGTTGTATTTGGATACTTATCGGAACCATAACATTGTGGCGATTTATTTAAAAAATATATTTTTTGTGTGCAGTTCCACGAAATTGAAATTATTACATTAGATAGTGCATAATTAATAAAAATAACCTGACACACGGTTGTCTAATCCCCACCTAAGCAGAACCTGTACTATGGCAATCAGAATGCTGATAAACATACCTATATATTCCTAAATACCTACATTTATTACAGTGAAAATACACTTAGACACACAACATCTGATAGTGTTTATCACATAATTAGCTGCCCTGGGTGGGAATCGAACCCACGACCTCTGACTTAGCAGTCAGGATCACTAACTGCTAGACCAACAGACACTAGACAACAAAGAGTTAATTGCCGTTCATATATACATTATCACGGCATGCGTAAGTTTAAAAGTTAAGAATAATTCCATTCATTTTATCAAAACTAAGTAATAACCTTGTTTATATAATTACTGAGCTTATAATAAGCCTCTTCTAGATAACAACTACCTTATCTGGCTCTCACTAATATGCTATTAAATATTACGAAACACATGTATTTTATAATCGCGCTGTAGCACAAGGATGTTCAGGCCCGTCTGATGACCACCGAAATAATGTATCGAACACGCAAGACCAATTAATCGATGTTAATTTAGTTAATTTGTGGTACGTTAAACAAATTCCACATATTGTACTGCATACAACGCAAAACATTAAAAGACGTATTCTAAATAAGAATGTTAAGAACGTTCTTTTTTCCAATAAATTGTTACATGTATGCATAAAAAAGCACAGAAAAGAGTTCCGTTAACAAATTATCTCCTACGTTCTTAGAGTGAATAGTACTCGTTATGTATTTCTATTAACAGTCCTGGCCACAACACATTACATCAAACAATCTCTCTCTTCCCGACTATTCGCCCCACATGGGGGTGGAGTTAGGCCTCTTTGTATATTTCCTCCACTTTGCCCTGTCCTTGACGTCGTTCTGAAACATTGCATCCGAAACACATCTTTTCATGTGGTCTTTGGTCTTCCTCTAGTGCGTGCTCTGGGAACGGACAGTTCTAGTACCTGGTTTCTAACGTAATCAGATGGTCTCGATTAACTCCATTTCATCCTACTCTCTAACAGTTTCTTCGAATTCTACTGCAGAAGCTTCTCGAATCAAACAATAGAAAACATTGAATACAATAATATATAAATATATATATATATATAATACGTTTAGTAGTTTAAGACGTCCTAAAGCTACCTTCGACTGCGTGGAATGATATTTGGACCACGGGTCGACATTGAACCAATATGTGTAAATTCTGTAGTTACAGAACTGTCTAAGCTAGACTAAATTACATAAATAAATATATTCATATACAAGGAAATACATTACTTAGTTGACTTTATAGTGTATAATATGCGTAACAACACAAAAAATAATAGACTATCACAATACAAAAAAAAAAGTAGTTTGAAAAGATTCCACTAATTCACTCTTTGTCATTCATACATTTTTAATTAAATGTGATTCATCAAATTTGTGTTTTCATAATAAATAAATCCTAATAAAATTTTAGCAAGTCAACAACGAATTGTAACTATTACTTCATAGATTGTCTATTAGGTTATAATGTGATATGATACGAAAAAATATTTTTTTATTTTATTTTATTATTTTTGGAAAACTTACGGCTAAAATTACAATGCACACATAAATAATAGCTAGTGATGGCCAATTACAAGTTTTCACACACAACTAACTAACTTTGATAAATTAACATCTAAAATAACATAATAATCATAAAAATTAAAAGCAACTTAATGCTATACATCGAAAAACTGGTTACACATGATCCTTTTCATTTTAGTGACAGTGGTGGTGAACAGGTCGATATCTACATTCCATGGATGTCAATTCAATCGATTTAGATAGCTGGTTTAGAAGTCAGTTGAAATACTTACACATACTGACACAAAAGGTTAAAAACAACAACCAAAGCTTTGCAAAATCTCACAGTTACAATCGCTAGATCAGATACAGTTTTCCGGTAAAGTGACTCTTCGAATTACCTACACTTTTCTTGTTTGCAAAACCATTCTTCTTATTCAAAATACATTCCTCGTACACCTTCAAATGTTGATACAGATACGTATTCTTCGACGCATATTGGCAGTGTAAACATAAAAAGTAATAGACTATTGTGTTTGCCATTGCCAATATGAACGGTATAGATTAAAAACTCGTGGTATTCATATTTATTAAAGATGGACGGACTAGTGTATTGCGGACGTGCCCGAGTAGTTTCGGACTAGTCGGGGGTCTCTTTCAAGGTCCCTTTTCACTTCCTAAAATGATAAATAAAACTTAATATTTAGTTTCATGTATTTCCATATACGTATATTGTCTATTAAAGCTATAGTGTGAGTTTATTTCACATCAACTCGCTATCGACAGCGAGCGCGTTCGACGATGTGATTGGTTAATATTTTAATGCGTGCCAATCGCAACGACGAACACGGTCACCGTGATGATTAATTTGATGTGAAATAAACTCACACTACGCCCCCAGTACGTGTAACCGAAACCTAACACTCGTCCGTACGGTCAACACGCTTGTCGAAAACGGGTATATTTTCCCTTAATGTAAATTACACGTATCTTAAACAAGTTCCATTCCATCTAATTAGGTGACAGTAGTTTTGCAAGCTTTTATCGTCGTATTCAAATTACCGTCCGATCATATTTAAATATTACAAACATAGAAAAGTGCCTGTTTTAAAGGAAATAATTAACAAAACACGAATGTAGCCTATCCCTACTAATAATATAAATGCGAAAGTGTGTCTGTTTGTCTGTCTGTTAACTCTTCACGCTTAAACCGCTGAATCGATTTAGATGAAATTTGGTATAGAGATATTCCGAGTCCCAGGAAAGGACGTAGGGTAGTTTTTATCCTAGAAATCATAGTTTAAGTGGGGCAACAGGGAGGGATGAGGGAGCGTTCGTAGGCGGGGTCAAGAACCGCTTAAGCGATTTAAATTTGGTATGGAGACACTTTGATTCTTGAAGAAAGAAATATGTTACTTTTTACCGCAATAACCGACATTTATGCTGGCGGAGCCGCGGGCAAAAGTTATTAGGTTTTATATTATAATATCACGATACGTCTAATAAGAGCTGAGCATCAACAAAAAGTGTTGAAATAACGAGATAATTTATTCCTTTTGAGAGACGCAGACGAAGTGGCGCGGGTCAGCTTGTATCTAGTAAATAATCTAAATCTAAAAAATAATAATCTATACTAAATAGATTTCTTAGATAGAAGAATATATTTATTAGATATGCATGGGCGGTGAAGTATTTCTCAGGTCGTGAGGTCTCCCTAACTCCAAGACATGGTCGTCAGTAGCATGTTCTCAAAATCTTCCTTATAGGGGATACTCGGGCCCCGTACAATAGACCCACTTGTGATGAAACACTGTGTATTTTTTGTCGGTTCGATTTTGATATACCGCTGTTAACTACGGGTGTTTCCACGCGACAAAAAGAGGCAATGCACTTGTGACTCTTGAGTTGCAGGTGTCCATGAGCGACGGTAGTCGCTTACCATCAGGAAATACGCTCTTCTCCCTTCCTTCCTTCCTCCTTTGCCTTTGCCACAAAAAAACCCTTATATATGGTATACCATCAATGATGCAAATACATAACGTTAGTTTTCCATAAAGTCGGTATCTAAGCGTGACACTAAGTCGACCCTGTAGAAAATGAATCTAAAAGGATGTGACTGAATAACCCTGCCTTGACTATGTAGTCCATATCCAGATTCAATCTTAAAGTTCCATACAGAATGACTAGACATCATGAATATCTGGATCCTCCTGAATGTTCATCAAACTATAGGCAGTACTCATTCTTTGTCAGAGCTGCGAGAGAAATTAACAGACTGGTTGGCTTTCCACGATTAGATTTATTTAACTCTAAACCATACCAATTTAACATTATCTTAAAAGACAAATGGTTCTCGGGCTAATATTGATCATACCTGGACTACTTTTCTACTACTACTAATAACTGGATAACTTTTCCTTATTTTGTTACTATTTCGTTATTTGTCTCTTTAGTTTCTCCTTGCATTTACCTATTACATTTTCTTTGATTATAATTGCACGAATTTTTAAATTATTAGTAGGTACATTGTTAAAACATAACAAGCTTTTTATATTTATAACTGTGAAAACATGTAAATAGTACATAGTGTGAACTCATATTGTACCCTTGTTTTATACACTGTCTTCGGGCTAAGGCTACGGGTCTTTTCATATTACAATAATAAATCTAACGTCTGCGCATTCCTTCTTGATGCTTACTATACTTAAGTAAGTGGATTTATATATAGAGACCTAATAAATTTACAAAGCAAAACCTCGAATTGTAAATTATTTTTTTATAACTTAACTTAATTGTTCTGTGCAGAAATTAACGAAATTAAATATAACTAAAAAATAACTAAGTTGTTGTTATCCCGACGTTTAGCGGACGTAGTTTGTATAATTTTACAATTTCGCCTGCATATTTTAAGTAAGCCAAGTAATTTTTTACTGCAATCTTGCTATTAGTTGCGACTTTTATTTAGATTTGAACTAAATTATTTCATTAATTCATGCAATTTTAACTTTTACGCATTTAGTTAGCTAAAAAATAAAAATGCGTAAATTTACCTACATATGAAAAACGTATTCATACACTAATGAGATAAAATGCTTAGTTAAAATGTACAAATATACTAAAACCGTTTAGCATTATATTAATGCTAAACGGTTTAATTTTTACCAAGTATATTTATCTTGTGGTTTCGCTAAATTATTTTGGTTACTCATTTTCTAAAAACTTAAAAAATAAAAGTAGAATAAGTACTAAATTATAATAAGAAGTAGAAAAAGTAAGTGTTAGATTCGTAACGGCTGTCATAATTATAAAGATCAACACTTTAGAAAACGCTTTGTTTACTTTGTAACCGTATAGTAACAGTTATGTACGAGATTGCTCACTTTCTACGATCTACGTGAGTGATTAAGGATTAAGGAAACCTTAAATAAACATGTTTTACAGAGACGTTTGTCTTAGGTACTATGGTAACGATGCAGGTCACTAGATGTTACTTAATAAAATACATGAAACAAAACTTTCTATATTCGAAAGACTTGTTAATTTTTTTTGTCTTTGCTATGAAAATTACCTTAGGTTTTAAAAGGTTATGCTTTGAACACAATTTTACGAATTGTTTCTGCCTGCATACATAGAAAATAAGTCTTATGACACTGGCGTGATGCAAGTTGAATGAAAAGAAGTATGAAGTTCGAACAAAAGGAGACAAATAACCAATGGCGCCGCACTTTTAAGAACCCAGACATGGTACCCAGACGGCTGAGAAACATACTTATATATCTTCGTCCCCGGAGAATAAAATGATTACGGATATTAACATAGTTTTAGTGTACATTTGTAGACTACCATGCCCAGTTTCATGCATATATAATTTATTTCGTATTATTCATAAAATGATTGAATATTGCAAACTTATCAGTCTTTTTTTAACGTAAACAAAGAAAAAGGAAGATAATAATAACGTTAGTGAAATAGTTTCTTCTTTAAAGACACGACAAAAGTATTTGCAATAATATTCTCTGCAAACAAATCGAAGATGTAATTGTGAACGCTATTATAATTTTCGATTCGGCGTCTTCAATAAACCAAAAGTTGATTAATATTACATCGTTTTATTTTAAACCCCAGAATAAAAGTTCAAGATTCTATTACCGTTCAATTTATATTCAGTATGAACTAGAAATGAAATTGCGTTGGGTTAATTTGGTATCTATTATTCCTTGAATATTATTGTAAAACAGTAATGTAATACTCACTGTCTCTTTAAAGTAACGAAAATAAAATGCTAAGTGTTATTAGCAACTTAAATCAGCAACAGAATTTTAGTTTTTTTTTTTTTAATTCTAAGCTCTTATCTAAGTATAACGTCTTTTGAAATAGTATAAAAGTTAAAAAGTTGATTCATAACAGACAAAATAAAACGGATTTTTGTTGACATTTTTAAACTGAGATAGAATGAGCGCAGCTGGACATTCTTTTATGAAAAACAGTTTCATCTTCGTGTGAAGAACTGTTAGAAAGTTTAAATTTACCTTCTCAGAAACACTTGTTTCGCTCTCAGGTTAACTTGTAATGTAAACATTTGACTTACGCAATGTTAGAATTTAATTACTGAAAAGTTAATTATGTTCGTGTTAATTAACCTTAAACGTAGTACCTTACATAATGTGCCTCATGATTATAATTAAAACGCCCCTTTTTTTCTGTTCGAAAATCCCGTCGGATACCACCCAACATAACCAAACCGGTGGTGTGGTTATGTTGAACTCGAATCGACTAAAACTGAACGCTGTCTCAGATACCAGTATCAGGGAACTAGGCGAGTGTACCCTAGAAAGGAATTTCCTGATATCCCGACCAACTCCGGGACATCTACGGCTTATAGACCGTCATTTGTGGGATCTACGATGGTTCTACATCAGTTAATTATGCTTAAATTTCAACTGTACTCTGAATATGATAAGAATCATCATCAACAGCCTTGAATAATCCACTGCTGGATATAGGCCTCTCCTTAGAAAGGAGGTTTTGGCCTACTATATACCACGCTGGCCAGACGGGTTGGTATAAGGTTTGTGTCAAGTTTTCCTTCTCTTTGCCGCTGTTGTCCTGCGTAGTTTGTCCCCTTAGTCGGCTTTTACGACACCCAGGGGATGAATAGGGGTGATGACTTTCCGTATTCTTAATCCGTCACCACCCGGACTATGATAAGAATAGGAGTGTTGAAGTTCAAAAACATTAAAATCTTCTTCTTACATTCAAGTAACTTTACTTAAATGTAATAAGTAGAGTAATAATAATAATATTTTCGGACATCTAACATACAACGCCATCTAGTTTCAAACTAATCAGAGCTTGTACTATGAAAGCCAAATTGACTGATAGAATACTCATGTACTTTTTTCGTAAATACATACATATTATACATAGAAAACACTCAAACTCAGACACAAATATTTGCAGATCATACATACATTCCAACCCGGGAATAGAACCATGGGAACCCAAGGCCTCAGGACAGCAGAAGCATACGCTACCACTGCACCAAAGAGGCAGTCAAATATGTGAGATAGGTTATTTAACGTCATTAAATGTTTTTTTTTATGAATATGATACATGTTTATTTTAGCTCAAATGCTTATAAAAAAGCTAAAAAGTTACATATTAAAAGTTAAAGCCTTAAAGGTCACGCACGTAATAAGCAAATAATCATTGATATTGGCCCGAAAGGTCGATATTACCCTTGACAGTATTTATTGATTTCTCAATTATTTAAAAATCATCATATTTACCTTTATATACCTACCTTTACCTTTACTACCTACCTACCTTTATTACCTTTATACCTTTTTTTACTTTTACCCTTTGCAACTTATACTCAAAAACGATTTCCTCCTCACATTTACACAGATTTCTTGCTCAACATATTCGGTTGTCATAAATGCACGCGGTTCACTTAAGATCATGCCAAGTTAAATTGGTTGAAATAAAGGAAAGCTAAGTAAACACTTATCCGTGTGGTGACGGATTAAGAATACAGTGTCACCACCCCTATTCATCCCGCGGGTGTCGTAAGAGCCAACTAAGGGAGTAAACTAAAAGGGAAGGAAAACTTGAAACAAACCCTATACCAACTCGTCTGGCCAGCGTGGTGGTTCCTGGTAGTAGGCCAAAACCTCCTTTCTAAGGAGAGGCCTATGTCCAGCAGTGGACTAGTAAAGGCTGTTGATGAAGTAAACACTTAATTTGCCCTTAAGGCGACCGTGTGACACGGATTCTCTTTCATTTATATAAAATTCTAAATGTATCGTAATTCAATTATTGACTACGAGTATTTAATATAAAAAAGAACTTAATTAGCATTAACTTTGAAGACCACGTTTTTTATATAATTAAGTATGTTCTAATATGGTAATTAAAATATATTACTCTAAAAAATTTACAACTATAAAATATAACACTCCTACACACAAAGTTGTCGATACATAACTGTGCCGCGGCAGCCGCGGTGTTGACGGAAGTGAAAAGATGATGTAACAGCTGATAGTTCACTCCTACTCCGACCGCAAGGTTCCCCCACCTGCGTGACTCGTAAATATACAGGTTGTTGTTTCGTATAGTTTGTGCTAACCGTCAAAATTAAGAAGGTCATGCATCAATGTGTCGCATCGTATTGTTTTGACCATTGTCAATAAATTTGATGTAACTTGTTGTAACTTTTTAACTGTTCGTTCAACCTAGCGATTGAATAGACAAATAATTTGTTCGAGTGTTTATCAAATTTACATCTAATAAATAAAATGTATATCAACGCAAGCTATACTGATATTCTTTATAGCCATATTCCAATTTCTGATTATTTTTTCACAATTTTTAATTTACCCGCGATTTTAAACACAGATCTCAGTTTACACAGTGGTTTGTTCATTTTACCGAGAATCACACACCAAACTCACACACATACTTATTCATACCACAAGTAGCACCTGTTGGCACTTGACGAACAGCTTCGCCAACTATTCCTATTGCGTAGATGTACAACCGCTGCTGTGGAGCTGTCGGTGCCAGAGTGGGTGCACTACATCGCTGCAGCACTCTTCTTGCTCTGGATCGCCTTTGGACGACGAAGAAGCAGTGTCAGTCACTCAGAGTCGGAGTTATCATGATAGAAGTGTACGTAATTTTCATTTTTGGGTTCTGGTTTCAAAAAGCTTCACAAATTTTGATCAAATATAGGCACAATAATTCTTAAATATACTTTTTCGTATTTTTAGCTATCTATAGCTACAGCCGAATGAAGTGATACAGCTGTGTCACTTTTTTATATCGCTAGGTATTCATAAAAAGGTTAAGTTCAGTATGTATCTGACAATTAAACAGCTTCCACACAAAACAATTTTTGTACTTATCAGATCAGATGTATGTATGCACACATCACATCATATCAACAGCCTATACTGGTCCACTCCTGGACATATGCCTCTCCTTAGAAAGGAGGTTCAATGAATGCATTCTTGTTTTATTATACGTTGTTATTTCACTGTTTTTCGAATTTCTTCTGTTCTGTTTCTGTGCGAGACAGTATTTATTGAATTTTTTTTTTGTTCACTTTAAAGGTCTCAACCAAAGTGTAGTGCACCTTTTCATTAATTTCCCTGCGGTAGACTGGTAGATAATGCCTATGGCATTAAGTCCGCCATTGTACATTTTGTACATAAAGATATTAAATAATTTAAAAAAATTAAGATTTTGATTTAGGTACTAATGTCGCCTGGACCGGGAGAGGCTTAGAACTCTCCCAGTCCACCAGGCCTGGGAACGGGCCAATTGACGCAGGCGCCGGAGGTCGCAGAACGACCTCCGGCCTCCACTGGCCTGGGGTTGACAGATGAGGCCATCTGTTAAACTAGCAGAAGCAGGCTGGGCTGGTGGCATCTACAAGCCGTAGATGGCCAGGGGTCCGCCGGGGTACCAGGATTCGTTTTTCCTTCCTAAGGTACACCTGGTTGCCTGGCTACTGATAACCGAGATGGCGCGGGCGTGCGGTTTTTAGTCAGTGCGAATTAAAACCTACCCACCCCGCCTGAGCGGTAAGAGGTATCCGAGGGGATTTAAGCACAGATGAAAATTGCACAAATTTTTACACGTTCTATAAAGAAGTCCGAACTGTATTGATTTTAAAAAAACCCATAGGTACCCAATTAACCAATATAATATGTCTCCTATATAGTTCAACGTAATAATCTTATAATATAACTACAGATGGAGCGCATTAAATGACACATCAATATTTTAAAAAAAACGGAACATATTCGCCAATTGACCAATTAGAGACCACACGAATTGATTTGATTTATCAGTCGACCTGAGTTGACACGTGACGATTTGATTTAAAATCTTTTCATATGGCGCGTAAAATTGTGTCGTGTAAAATTTAAGATAATTTGAATTTAGAATCTGAAACCTTCTTGATTTGGTCAGTCAATACCTAAAATCGAAAATAAAACAACATGCTGTATAGTGTGTTATGATATTATCGCTTGCGTAGTCACTGACTGCGCACGACCGGTTGCCTGCAAGAGCGAACGTCAGTCGCCTGCTGACCGCGGGCGAAGACGATAGTTTGTGTAGAGGTTACACATTTTTCTTTTTAAAATGTAGTGTAAACTTTGATCCATTTTACTTCTGGCTTATTATAGCATTAGCTAAAATCATCTCTTAGCTTACATTAAGCTCTTTATATAATGTTTGATTTTTATATGTCGATTATTTTAGAAAATGATTTAAACCTATAAGAAATATGCATAACATAATAATCATATACATATTTCATATAAACATTTCATTATTATGTTCTAATCGACGACCGAATCTCCTTTTAGCCTTCAATAATTCAATATAACATTTTATTCTTCAATATCTACCCGAAATCGATCATTTTTCGCTGTTAAACGTTTTTTTACATTTAATAGCCAAAATGCTGTAATGAAATATTCGTCAACGTGCTAAAACTGACTTACTTATAGCTAAATTTATACGAACTAAAAATTATTTACTTTTCACTGACTGCGACAATCTTATTAATAAATAAATATTAAATAACGGCAAGACAATCTAAAAGTTAACTAACGCGATACTTGCCGAGTTTGAATTCAGAAAAAGAAAAAGAAACAATGTAAAATAAAATTACGAACAGGTATATCAATAAAAAGAAAGAATTTTATAATTTTTAGGAATAATGTCTTGTAAACTGTCACCGACTATAAAATATAATTCTTTAGAAATGTTTCAAGAGATAGATTGTTTACTTCAAAACATAAAACACTGAAACGAGAACTTTCTAAACCGACCGCTTGTCATTCCTTAAATGTGTTGAGGCAAAGGCAACAAATTTATCAACCTGGCATTTAACAAACTGGCAGACACGGAACCTACCGTATCTGATGACATTCCGCGTATACAGCAAATAAGATTTTCTTCTCATACCATCAGCTTAGCGGTACTTTGCGGTCTTGATAAAGATTTCTCTTGTTTGAAACCAGATATTTAGTAATTGCATTTAAGATATTAATTTTTTCATCTTGATTATATTTTTGTTTCTTCAAATTAATTACTTTAAATTTGCAAAAACTACTGGTTAGATCACGTTGTTAGTAACATTATCAATCCAAACCTTCAAGAAAAGAGCGTGTATCTCACCTAAAAGGTCAAGGCGGTAGTCTTATTTACCCTCTATTTTATAAAAAATAGGTTACAATACGTTAGATAACAAAATAAATCTCATAATTAATAAGTTTGCTTTTAATTATGTGTAAATAAATGAAAAAAAAACTTGAGATATTGCGCGATGTATTCCGCAGCGGTCTCACATCCGATAATTTTGGTTGCTGACAAAATGCCGGTGAATAGGAACACCTTATGGCTTCGGTCAGTTTATACTCGAACGCATGGAGCGTTATGTCAGGTGAGTTAGCCCGTTTCCTTGAAAAAAAATAAGAAAGATTTTTCTTTCTTATTTTTTTAAATTAAATTTCAGTAAAATGCTCAAGATAAAAAAAAACAATGATTCATGAACGCAAAATGAAACTATTTCCTATAATAACCTGTTATAAAATAAATTATCTGGTATAATGCATAGGTATCTAGAAAGTGTATGAATTATGTTCATGCTTTAACCACACCTGAGTAAAGCTGAACTTTGTTGGGATGTTATTGGAGAGTAATTTTATTGATAATATCTATGATGAGTACGCCTATCTGAATCTTTTCTAAGATGTTATATATAAATATAAAATAAAACTGAATCACCACCAATGTTTTGTTTCGACAAAAAGAAAGCACTGCAAAAATCAATCCTTTTTCTCACGTAATTTTTCTCGTTACAAGACATAAAAAAACTAAATCACCACCAATGTTTTGTTTCGACAAAATGAAAGCACTGCAAAAATCAATCCTTTTTCTCACGTAATTTTTTCTCGTTACAAGTTTCTTAACTTCGCGTTCCTATTCTTTTTTTTTTGCAAAATAAGGTATTTAGACTAGACACCAAACATTGACCCTAGCTACCTTTGAAACCTTGGAAAAGGTTGCCTTTCAACCTTCTCAAATTTCAACTAAAATATGTTTTTTTCAAAAACATTTCTTAGCCTATATATCTGCTGCTTTAATTGATGTAGGCGTTCCCTCAGGTCTAAGATCACTCACTAAAACGACTTCAGTTGTAGTTCAAGCTAGTAAACTTAATGCGGAGCACCACCTGCACTGTCTCCTAAGTGAATTAAAACAAAGCAGCAATATTTTTTTCATTTGTAAAGTAACTAGTGATATCCTAATAATCATTACTAAGTAGGTATGTGGAAACAATACAGACTTCCCCTTGTCCTTCTGTGAGGCTAATACCAAGGCAACAACATAATATTAACCATTGTATTGTTAATAACCATACAATGTTTGACACAATAGACCATTGTTGTATAATCTGTGGTCAGCTGACAGGTTGCACTTTCCCGCTTAATCAATTCTTTACAAGTATTGTTGTAGTTCCGTCGTTAGCTAATAGGTGGCGTTAGTAGAAGCATTTGATTGAATCATTTGATGTTTGATCTTTAGTATCTATGTTTGAGGTGCAAGTACACGTATTGCTTAAGTTATCATTAATATGAATATACTGTGTCAATTTATGGACGTAATTTGAATTCCATATTTATCTGGGGACACAAAATTTCAAAGTGTTGTCAAATCAAAATATGTTTTTAAACTGCTTTCCAAATTCACTATTTGAAAAAGGAGGAGATTGTCAATTCTGTTATAATTCGTTTTATCCGTCATTTTTTAAACCGATTTAGAATTATTTTTTTCCTTGGAAAGATGTACCCCCTCCGCGCTTGATCTCATTTAAATAAAAAAAAAAACATGCCTGACGGTGTAAAATTAAGGAAAGAAGAATACATTAACGTGAAATCACTCTTGAAAAACAAGAAACTTTCCGTCGGTGAAAATGCTCGTGTTTGCTCTCACCGGGATTTGAACGGTGCATAAATCACGACTAACACTGGCCGACGCTCGACAAATTGCGCAGGCGCACTTGCCGCGCATTCCTAATGACTTATATACAGTGATAGCTGGACAGCTGAATAAATATAAACCTAAGTTTAATATCCAAATACACTGTCTGAAAAAAATATTGTTACAATAAAAGTAAATTATTATTATAAATAATAAATAATATTGTATTTTAATATTTTTAATAGGCTTTTAATAGGCTTGTGTCCACACACAACAAATTGCCTGGTTTATAGTTTCAAATTATAAATGAAAAGACATAGATAAGATAAAACCAGTCTATTTCTCATAAAAGTTAAAGATTATTATAGATAGTTCAACTCAGTTGTGCGCGCGGTGACGCGGCAGTCGGACGACGACTGCCACACGAATGAAAGTTGTATATTTACAAGCCCACGCACACATAGGGCCGCGCGCACAACTGAGTTGAACTATCTATAATATTTAAAAAAAAAAATTCGTACAAAATAAGCATTAAGTCACGTGACAGCGAACACCAATCAGAAAGTGTCACGTCACGCCACGCAAAACATCATTGTTGTTGTTGAAGTTTTCATACAACAGAGCAGGTTACTCCTTATAGTTTTTCGTATTTAGCATATTTTCTCACCTTAATACAGTTTCAGTTGACATTGGACACAGATGTAAACAGTTTTGTTTCGCAGACTGTGACGTCATTCAAGACGCCATGACACTATTCAGCGTTTACAATGAAAATTTAAATTGTTTTTTTAAATACAAAATACGTATTGTAAATATTGTTTTTTCTTTAAAATATATGTTTCTTGAGATAAAATAGGTATTACTCGTAAAATATATAATTAACCAAGTTTTCAAATTGAGTCAACTATTATGTATTGATTATTATGAATGAGTCCATTTTCAAAATGTTTTTTTTTTGTTTGCTCGTATCGTGCCATTCTTTTTACTTGTGATTTTAAAATATAGTGGCTATAATACTAATATTATTTTTTATTTAGTTTGTTTCTACCTTTTTTTTTATAATATTCTCACACATTTAGCCTGTACTTTGGTAACCAGACTGCTGATAAACATACTTATATGTTTCTAAATACATACATATTAAAGATAAAGTACACCCAGACCCAGAACAAATGACCGTGATCATCACACAATTATTTGTTCTGGGTGTAATTTTTTTTACAATTGTCTAATTTAATCCAGGTAAAAAGTGTAAATTATCACTATATATGCAGTGCCTATCTACCTTTTCCCTATAGAAGCAAGGTCAAGCCGGGTAATAATATAAATTACAACATTAAACAAAAAAAATGTCCATGAAACAATAGTTTCTTGGTCATGTTTCATGTCGACTGTTAAGAAAATAGCGTAAATGCTTAACGACCATTTTATGTACCTAACGAGGTTAGGACCGGCGACAAGGCCTTTATCCTCTAACTAATATACGAGACAACCTTACAAGACACATGTAAATGCAAACACAGGAATCTGGAGACAAAACAACAAATGGAACCAATACACGTGTAAACTGTGTAATTTAAACAACTTGTCGGTTTTGAATAGGCATTGTTTTACACACTTATTATTCAAAGACAAGGGTTTACCATTTTGACTTAAAATTTAGAAGCAAACGGCGCTTTAGAAATCTTGGCTTACACAAAAATAGGCCTTAACTGCATACAGCTGAGTGGTTTTTCTGTAAATACGTTTCTTGAAAACTAGTCACATAGTCAGTACTCAGCGTATGTTTAAATACTTTTGCCGAATAAAAATCAAATAATTTATAACCTACGGGCACGCCTGTGGCCTGTTACGCAAAGCAAACCGGGTGTACAATTGTATATAAATGCAATACTTTCTATTACTTCTTTCATTTCCTCGTACCAAAACAGAAAGAGGCAGCGAATATCATATGTGTATGGAAACTATTTACAAGCTATATGTTCGGTTTATTGTCATGCAGGTGTAGCTTTCTGCAAAGAATATTTAAATAGCCTCCTGTCTAACAATATATGTCTTCATATATATATATATTTTAAGTATCGCGGATATATTAGTTTTATTCTATTCTATTTTAATCTATAATATATTTCTTAAATGCAATGAATCGGTTTTTAATTTTCACACTGCATTTTGTTAAACGTTTAAACGTTTTTACATATTATAAACTGACCTGCGTAATTTAGTCTGTGTCTCTCAAAAGGAATAATTTTTCCCCAATTTTAAACATTTTTCATTGAGACTCCTCTCCTATAAGTGGTAGCGTGATATTATATAGCCTATAGCTCTCGATAAATAGGCTTTCCAACCAAAATAATATTTCAATTCGAACCTGAGATTAGCGCCTTCAACTTAACCAACAAACAAACTCTTTAGTTTTATAATATTAATATAGATAATAAACATTTAAGAATATTTTGTCTATTACTCGTCTTGTTGGATTCTCGGTGGTTTTATGCCTACTAGGCATATGTATAGAATCACTTTCGTTGAGAGAAAAGCGTGGGAGACTTCAATTGACAAAAGCCATGTGCGTTCACAGCGAAAAAAGTTGAATGACTGAGATGAACCCATGAGAAGTGCTTTCATAGATTATAAAAATATGTCGTAGTGTAACGTGAATTGTATAGCTTTTTAGAATGGAATGATGTCAAAAGCAAGTATTGAGATGAAGATGATGGCGACGAAACAAGCTTTGGACTCTCCAGCAAAGACAACGAGTAGATCGTCGCTCGACAGCTGGCTTTAGGCCATTTTGCATCTCTCATCGGTTGATGAACGAGAAATCATTTTTAATTTGATAAAGAATAACGATACATGAATTTAAACCTTTCTTCCTTAGGAGTGAGTAGGGCCCACAGTTGCTTCTATCCTTATATACCTCACGAGCTTCCTCTGTTGTCATTATATCTTCTATATAGGCCCTCCGGTTTCATTTTATTCTAACCTGCCCTCAATGACCTCACAACTCTTCAACTCTTCGTCAGGAATATGTTGTTCAATTACCGGCCTATGTTCTGACGTGATTTTGAAGACTCAATCTCAAACAACAGTGTTTGATAGTTCATCTGTCGCCATGACATCAATGAGCATCGGACCGAAATGAACAATTAGGTGCCACGAATCTCACTGTTCGGAAGATTGAACAAGTTTATCGCTTTTTGCGCTTAAAGTAAAATATCCAAGTCAATAAAAAGATGTGGATGACACGTTATTCTTTTTTGTTGAGTCTGTGAATTTAAAAACGTTACCTAGTAGTATTTTAAACACCTCCGCCACAGTCGCTAAACGTTCCATTACCTTGTTAGGTACTAATAAAAATAATAATATAGTTAAAATAAAAATAAAAGCGCTTTAAACTTTTTTATTGATTTATTTTATTTTATTTAATAGATACAGTAACAGATCAGAACATACATATATATTGACAAAATACAATACTTAAATCTGAAGCCTAATTATAACTATACACAACATTCTATTACAAAGCTTATATGAGTATGTTAACAGACTAAAGTATTCACATAATAAGCTTAAGTTCCATTGTTAATAATAGGTTTAAGATTAATGTTATTATGATTATTTTTAATGAAAAGACAAAACAAAAAATTAAAAAAATCCGAAGAAATTATGAATATATTATTGTAAATGTAATGTATGTAAATATGTCGACCTTAGAACAAATAGTGTAATATTGACTGCACATTCGGAAGATTGGATTAGTTTGTGATACATTATTGTTGCTACTAGGTATTGACAACATTAAATGTAAAATGCCCATCCTGTTTTACAATTAAATTTTAATTATAAAATACAACGGGGTGTTTTAGTTAAGGTGGCTATTAAAGCATTTTTTTTACTTTTTTTTATAGCCATGTTTTGTATTGTCATCTGGTTTCGAAATGTGAAAATATGGGCATTATCAATTACCAATATCTATTACTCGTACTGCAAAAAGGTTATTTAAAAATTAGTATTTTGGAAGATGACTTTTGTAATGAAGTTATATAGAAGGCTTAAAGTGACTTAGGAGCTTATCTTCAAGGCACTCAAAGCAAAGCTAAACATTCAACACTTAAAAGTTTTCTTTATGGCAGGGACTTTTTGAATAGAATGTCATTTGACTTTTAAAGGTACTGCTCAAATATTATTAACTCTCTTTAATGTACTGCTCCTGTGGTGTAAGACAAAGGAGTTTGAATGCTAGCAATACGCGTAAGTAATATAAAGATTTTTTTACGGTAATAGCCGTAATTTATTTATTTGTTTTATGGAAGACTCACAGCAAAATCAACACATTAACGGTAGAATAGTATAAGGAAGCCAATTATAGGTCTTCACTTTGGCCAGCCGCGAGGGGGCGGCGTCCGCGTGTGCCGGACGTCGCCTAAAGAGAGGAAAATTTTGAGACGGGGCCTGCAACAGGAGCGGGCCGGCGCTAGGAGGGGTCCGGATGTCTTAATAACAGCTGTTCCCGGATCCCTCCTATTACAGGCGCAGAGTGGCACACCGTGTGGTCTTAGTCGGTCCGAGTCCGACACACCACCCCGGCGCAAACCCCGGTGGGGTGACGGTCCGAGGGGATTTCCACACGTTAAAAAAAAAAAAAGGGTTTGTTTCAAGTTTTCCATCTTTTTGCAGTGCTGTTGTCCTACGTAGTTTACTCCCTTCGGTAGTCGGCTCTTACGACACCTACGGTATGAATAGGGGTGGTGACACTCTATATTCTTAATCCGTCACCACACGGATAGATAAGCAAGCAAAAAATTATATTACATGAAGTTGACAATACGAAATATTTGTCAAAAACTGTCAGATTTGTCGGAACGTTGTTTTTAATACTTTTTCATAGATTTTATGTCGGAGTACGACCATATCCTTTAGTCAGAATCGTTTATCACTTGTACCACAAATTACTTATTAACCGCTCTCTACAGACAGGAAACAGCAGTAAGGATGGTATTTGCTGAGTGTGCGCTACACACTGTTTGCACAGGCAATGTTTATACCACTGTTAATATAGTTTTATCTTCACTATTCACTGTGATGGCCACGATATGCCTCAGAATATTCTGAGGGCCTAGTATGAGTTTATTTCACATCAACAACAGCAAATAATCACGCGAGTGATAAAGCCGTGAGCAATAACTAGTACTTTATAAGTGTAGTACTTTAAAACAAGTGTGCACCACACGACTGAAGTAAAACTTCTTGGCTATGAGAAAAAGAGAGAAAGAAAATGTGTGCTCGCACCTCTCTCTTGCCCCTACAGTAATATACGAAACGTAATTCTCTCTCTCTCTCTTTCTATCTTCACTAACTTATATCTCCCTCTCAACTTCCGTCCGCCTCGCCCGATCACAGTTTTCGTAACGCTCTCGTCACGCATTCACCAGCTTACTCCCCAAGTCAAGCGTGCGTAAAGAAGTTTTACTTCAAAAAAAGCGAAAGCTTTTAACCAGTATATCATTCAAAACTATTGAGTTTATTTTTAGCACGACAAAAAATCATAAGATTGTTCTTAATCAGCAAAAAAAGTATAATTACCAATGCCACGTCCATCACAATTGTGGTACAATTGGGCTTCGTCACCCTCTTCCTTTTGGATTTGATTGCGAACAATTATGTGTCAGACAAAAGGCCAATTGCTCTTATTAAATGACTTGATTAAGTGCTTAATAAGGTGTGGTGTTCATTGCAGGAGTTGGTATAAGATTTTTGAAACGTTTCCCAAACTCAATATGGCTTTATTTTGTTTCCTCTCGCTTTCCTGGCGGATGATAACTGAGATGTCTGATGAAACTCATCGTATACAAGCATCTATTATAAAGCTCGCTCTCTATACACTAAAATAACTTCACAAAGGTTTGCTGAAGAGTAGAGAGTAGAGAATGCCCTGGGCAATAAATAAATTATTTATTTAAGTTCGATTTCCCTAATTTGGTCTAGCTTTTGAACATCGAACCTAAAGAAAGTATGAAATCAAAAACTGTCATTTCGTCACGAGGATTGCAACTACAAAAAAACGGCCTAAGTACCGACTCTCATTGTTAGTAAATAGACTATCAAAATTCCAAAGACACACTGTTATGCATTGCATTATGAGAAAAGTATTGTTTGATATTTTGATTTCTATCCAATAATATTATAAGAAGCCATCTTCTACAGTATCTGTTTATTCTTGTTTCATTTTACTGTCTATTTGAAACCACACTGGCGTTATTAGCCAGTGTGGTTTCAAATCTATTTAATTAGGCTTTAGAAACAGGTTTAGAAACTCGTATGTATTTCCAATGAAAAAATATTTTATAAAAACAATGTGATGTGTGATGAAATTAAGAGATTGTTTTTATTAGCATAAATAACACTTGAAAGGTACACATACTTGAAAAGTACACATAATTATTTTGCATGTTAATAATATTCAGTAAAACTTTACCACAAAAAAATTTAAATTACGCTGTACAGAAACATATGCTATATATTATATAACAGAGAAAAAGAATGTTCATCTTGTTTGTTCCCTCTTTCATAAAAAAAAATAAGAATAACATTTAATCCAATGAAAAATTTTTTAGACAAATTTTCCAAAACTAATTCTATGTTTCTTTCTGATAAATCTTTTTTCGTTATTTTGTGCTGTTTCTGGACGCATTTTTATCTCTCGCTAATCCATTAAAGAGACTGCAAAAAGAAGGAAAACTTGACACAAACCATCAAACCGTCTGGCCAACGTGGCATACTAGTGGTGATGAATCCATTAAAAATATATAACATTTGTAGTCAAATCAACAATAAAATGTAAATACACGTATAAAGTTACAACTTAAATATTAAAAACTATAAGCATATATAAGCAGATGAAATCGAGAAAATGATCCCTACTTTAATTTTAGATTGATACTTTTAATACTGGAACTCCAAATAGAATAAACTATTCTCTAGTTCCAGTAAAAAAAATGTATTAATTTACAGAAATGTAAAATAATAATATTTATGTATTCTTTATTGTATCCTCATTTCCAAACATTTCAGAATTTTGCTACAGAGGTTTGGATTTTGACAGCAAATATGACAGTTGTAAAATATTTTAAAATTTCTAAAAAAGTTTTTAGTTGGTAATTTACTTCATCTCACTCACACATCATTCATCTCACTGTTTACTCCCTTCCTAGCCATATCCTCCCTCACGCAGTCCATCCACCCTTTCTTCGGTCTGCCTCTTATCTTGTACCCTTAAACTCCCATACCTAAAACTTTCTTCGCCACATTTTCCTCATCCCTCCGCATGACATGTCTTACTTCTTACTTCTTAACTTTTCATCCAGTGGCGCTACTTTCAGACTCCCTCGTATATACTCATTCCTAACCTTGTCCATGTGAGTCACACCACACATCCATCTCAGCATTCGCATTTCGACTACGTCCAGGCGTCTCTCATCCGTTCTCTTAATGGGCCAACTTTTAGAACCATACAGGACGGCAGGTCTGATAATAGTTTTATAAATTTGTCCCTTCAGTGTTAAGGGGAAACTGGGGTCACAAGTTGTTCCCGTTACCTGCCGCCACTTCATCCATCCCGTATTGATTCGATGCTGTACAGTTCGATCAATCTCACCATCACATTGTAATTATTGTAAATGTAATTTACTTATTTACTTTAATTTTTTTATGCACAAATTACAACTCAACTGTACAACAGCGGGCTTAATGCCACAGGCATTTTATCCCAGTCAACTATTTGGGTGGTGGGGAAATGTCTGAATAGATGCACTAGAAATTAAGTTTTGTTTTAAAAAGATTCTACATGGTAAGACGTAATTAAGTACAAACAAAGTATAATACTTCACTTGGTGGCAGGTGGCAAATAATCATATTAATTCAAATAAAGTTTCAAAAAAAGAAATCCCAAAAGTTTGTTACATTGTATTACAGAATCAATGCCCAGAACTAATTACAGGAATTCTTAGGAAGAGTAGAGCTTGCACGTTACATTCATACATAAAATCAACATAACAATATATTCTCATTAGCCTCCTATGTACACTGCACCTCAGACATCCACTTGACACGATTTCACAGCTAATCCGCGCCACGGTCGTCTGTCACGGCACTAAGAATTACCTCTAGTTATGTCATAAAATTGTCACGGTTCAACCGCACACTCCTTCTTTCTAATGAATGTAAGTAGAGTTACGACAGTGGTTACCTTTGCCATTTTCGTTTGTTTTTTTTTTTAATCGTTTTGATTTTTTCTTAGGATTCTTTTTTTTTCTTCTTTCTGTTGTTATGACGTCTTAAATTATTTTTGTTACGCAATTGTATTGTTGTTTTTAAAACATCACGTAGACTTTTTTTTGGTGATCGTCTTTTTTTTTAAACAGTCTGTGGTTGAAATAATTGTGATGTCATGGTGTCCCAATCTTTAGCGTGTCAAATTTGTTGAAGAAAAAGTAACCTGCCCTACGTTATATAGTTTTTATTCCCACCATTTTTGAGCACCTTCACGATTGACTCACCTGTTTTGAGACAACATCTGACTGTCATCGACCTCTTAGCGACCGCCAGTCTGACGGTGTTTTCATAATACATTACGTCACACCTGTTCAACTATTTGTTGCGCCACAAGTTGAAGCTTAAAATTTTATAGATTTCCTTTTTTTTAACTTTCGAACGTCTGTAAACTTTTTAATTGACACACTTTAATGTTGTTTGGTCACAGTTTGAACTTAATACAAAAAAAAAACTTAAAAAAAAAGAGAACGAACGCCAAGGCATTTTAAAACAACTTTCCTACTGGCGTTCTTAATTTATAAAAAAAAATGTATATAAGTACACTACATTCTACATGGTTTACAGGTCTCTATTAACAGTACCTATGTATTTAAAATGTTTTTTCAAAGACAAAGGCAAAATTTCATATAGTTTTATTCTAAAATTGTTTTAGAGTACACCAATCACTTGTGCTTGTGAGAATTGTTTTAAAAAAGAAAAGGAAAAAAAAATTATGTTCAAAAAAACTAAAATTGAATTTCGCGTTTTGTTATTGTACCTATTTTTAGTACATCACCATTTAGTACATCTAAACTCCTAGTTTTCTTCTCTCCATCTCATTATAAAAAAAAAATGTAAAATATAAAATACTAGCTGCACCCTGCCACGCTTGGCATATGGTTATAGGCACAATGGTTGCATTGATGAACAATAAGGAACAAAACTGACGCGAAAAATAGATAAAAACCATATTTAAAGCGGTGTCCAAAGTGATGTCCAAATTTGAGCTCAATCGGTGCAGAACTTTTTGAGGTACCCACACCAACTTAAAGAAAGAAATATTTTGGCAACTACACGCACAAACACTTAAATTTTTAGCAAATAATTTTTTTTGACAAGATTTTCCCAAAAAAAAAATGGGAGTTTTATCACTTAATATTTTATATATTTAGATATAATCGTGATATTTTTTTTATTTTTATCATTGGCAGCAAGGCTGCCAAAAATAAAGTACCTACAGATTAAAGTTGAGTTCAATGTTTTCACAACCTCTGTATGAGATTACATGTTCCATTAATTACGGACGATATTAAAAATAGCAATACGTTATCCAGAACATTGTCCTGAATTAGACAGTTACATAAAACTTAGCGTTATCCACATCTGTTGCGTTTAATTACAGGATAACCGTGTTTCTTTTAATCAGGTTATCTTGTTCCATTTCTCAGTAACTTTTAGAATGTTGTTCCAACCTTATTCCAAGTTAACATCAAACAAGTGGGTCAATTACATCACTGTCCTAACAACCTCATTCCTACTTTCTATTGAGATTTATTGATTTTATATAACTAGTTTCGTACAAAAATACGTTTTCTTGTATAACATAAAAAAGTTGTTCTTATTGAATCAGGCGCCGATGGCTTACTGAACAGCAAGTTAACGGAAAGCCGTCTTTGATTAAATATCATAAGTAATTTATACAGCTAGTTAGTGCATCTTGCAAATTACTTGCAATGCTAATCTATTGTAAATTCATTGTAGAAATGCTTACATTATACTTAACGATCGATAAGTAAGTATTGTCGATAACTTGGTGAGAATTTGTCACGTCGCTGGATGATTGAAGTGACATTGACTTTCTTTATTGTGTGCGTGTGATAGCGGCGCGGCATGGCGCGACACAGCGGCACATGCACGCCGCTCGTCGTGACGCGCGCGCGCATCCACGCTACGCGAACGCCCGCGCGCCGGGCCCGCGATATGCCCGCAGTGAAAGTATTCAACATATTCGGCGGACAGAAGCCGACCGAGAAGCATACACCTGTGACACCCCCCGCTCAAGGAGCTCTGCAGAAGTTCTACAGGACTTTTTCAGTCGGCTCAGAACCCTCGCCCGAGCATAAGGGTAGTAAAGTGACCGCGATCGCAGCCTGTCTCGAACGGAAAATTATTGATCCTGTGAAAAATAATAGTGATAACGTGCAAAAGTTTATTTCTAAAGTCAACGTCAGTAACTCTGAAGTGAATACCAAGACTGTTTCTTCGACGCCGTGTCATGTGTATGAAAATATAAACATTACTGGTGATAGCAATGCGGTGCAACAAGATAAATTACTCGATGAGACTAAAGGATATTCTTCCATTTACGAAAATGTGGTTATAGTTAAAACAGTAAATGATGTGTGTGGTGAATCTAAATTGAGCAAAGCTTTGGAATCATTTGATAAAATATTGTCAGAATTTACCTCAGGTACATCTCTCACTCTAGACAACAAATGTAATAAAAACAGTTTTATTCCACCGAAATTACAAAAATCAAAAACTTGCAGTATAATTGAATCGCGCTGTATTTTAAAGAAGAGCAATTCGGATCCTGATGATAGTAAAACAAGAAGCAAAGTAGCGCGCAACAATTCTATTGACAAAACAACGAGTCTGTGGAATCTGGCCGATATGAAGGAGAAAGAGCTTACAGCACCATTGGTTCCACTGACCGCCATACCCAACGACAAGATGAATCCTGACAGATATGCTACGTATAAAATTTCATCAAAGAACACAGCCCGACCAAATTGCATCAAAGCCGAAGAGCTAAAAAAACTTGACGTCAAAACAAGAATACTGAAGAAAACGATGTCTAATCCACCGTCAACACCCGTTCCGGTTGTGTCCAAAACCAAGCCAGTAACGAAAAAAGTCGAAAAAAAAGGTATCGAGCCAAAGAAACTCAAGCCTAAAACATGTACGGATAACGGATTGTTAAATATAAAGATCAGTTTAAATAGTAAAGAGAACCCAAAATCACAAATGCAGAAAGCAAAAAGCGTGTGGGAAATAGGTAATGAATATTTAATTACACCCGGCTTAGAAAGAACTAAATCTACAACTTCTATTGCGGGCTCTCCCAGTAAGATCCCGGTGATAAGAAGTCAAATGTCGCACAACAAGTTCAGCAGTACCAGGGCGCTCTTTTCTCCCACTCCAGTTGATCTAAGTAATGTAGACCAGGCCAGAGAGTGTGCTCAGAAAAAGAAATTGCTAGCGCCACGTAAAAACAACGAAAAAATGGAAAATAAACAAATAAGACAAAAGTCTCAACTCAATCTTAAATCAGAGTCAAAACGACAAACTGATAAGAAAAAAAACGAAGCTATTGACGGCAAAAAGACCTTGCTGTCATCGAAATCGAACTTAAAAGACTACTCAGATGAAATAAACGCTGTGAGAGCCAAATTGCAGCACAGAATCGTAAATAAAAGAGATGTAGTAGTGACTTCGGAGTCTAAACGAAATAACAATGAGCCGGAAAACATTGATATCGTTTTATCGCCTGTAAAATCTATAGTGAAAAAGTTGGAATTAAAAACCGCGAAAGAAATGAAAACTGAAGCGTCTCAATTTGTAAGCTGTAGAGTAATCCCACCTGTTCACAAAGAGTTATGTGTAGCGAACACCACTTTCCACAACTACTTGAGCACACTCGTCGGCCGACAAGTTAAATATATTGAGTCGCACAACGACTCCAAAACGTGCTCCCAGGCCGAGAAACTCGCTCTAGACAAACAAACGGATGAGAAAATATCCGATACCCACTCGGACTGCAGCGATGACTCGGGTCATGTTTCCAACGACGCTGTTCACGATAACGATCAGGCTTTCGATAACGTGCACGACTTAAGCCCAGGACGTAACAGTGTTGACGAAGTAGACTTTAAAGTGTTCGATAATCCCAAGAAATTGAGTATAGAATTATCAGAGAATGCGAAGAGTGTGTGTCCCGTGCGGCCCGCACGTCGGAGCGGGCGAGTCAACGAGGTCGCTAGCGGTACCCGCGCCATCGACGTTCCGAAAGTGGACGAGCAGGTACGCGACACTATTAACATATCGATAACAACAAATTACAGGTGCCGTTTATCTGCACTCTCCCACTGGTTACATACAATGATTTAGATCGATTTATATTGCCTCTAGGAAACTAGTTTAAAGACATGTTGACTGGAAAGCTGTCCGCATTTAATCGTAACATCACTATTTACTTCAAACTGTCGAAGACCTCTTAACCATATCATCCACTTACTATACTTACTATATTCAGGAAATACACACATTTTAAAACTGTGAATACAGCGATTTATTATGTTGAGTTCAATTTTTAGAGTTGGATGTCGTTAATATAGTATTTTCTCATTAATGAATCATACAACATTACAAAGAATCGAATTTAAATGACTATTAAAGTATCTAAAACTTTCATATTTAATAACCCATAAATTGTCATCGACACATTTAAATTCAACTATAATATGTTAATTTGCTGTGTTTCTCTATTTGGCATCAATATTAATAACTTAATTTGTGTAGTAACAGAGCCGAGTTACGTTCTCAATAAAATATTTACCTCGAAAGTGACACAACAGTTTTTTTAGGGTGTCAATACATATTATGTAATTCTTCGACATTCTTCGTCGTAGTAAGTTTAATTAACATGAATCCCTGATTTGATATATCTAAGTCGGTTGCATAATTCTTAATGAAGAGCAAACACGTTCTATTGAAAATATATTGCCAACGTAATGCTCTTCAGTTACATAATGACAGATTTGGGGACAGTAGAGAATGCACCATGTGGGCGTAAAGGTTAATTTATATACCTTTTTATTTCTTCTTTTTGTGTACAAAGGTAATTAAGTCCCATTTATATACTTTCACTTTCACCAAGTACATGTTGTGATTCATTATTTTATGTAGTTTGAAGCTATTTCATAGATAACTATCTCATAAAGTGCTATCTATACCTGTTTTTGAATTTTTATAAGGCTTTTAGAGAGTAGTTGTTTTATTGTCTTTACACAAGTTTATGTAATTTGCATGAGTAAGCATTAAATTATCATGTGATTTATCTGCGCATAAAAAAAAACCTAAATAGTTTTCATGTATTAAAATATACTATGGGACCTATAGGTTTTATTCATGTGTGTATTAGAGTTGCCTGACTAGTCCTGAGTATGGTCGTCCGACGGGGGACTTTAATCGATGGGTGAAGCAAATTTCCGATGTCAAACTCGTCAGTTATGTATTTCAAGGCAACCCCAAAAAACAGCGAAAGCTTCATAATTACTTAATAGATATTTTAAGCGAATATGTATATACATTCCGCAATGCCTAAATTTCGATTATCCAACGTTGTAAGAAAATCATGAATGGACGTAAGGTTGTAGCGCGTAAACAAACAATTTCTATATTCCTCTAAATTACATTTTTTCGCAACTGTAAAATGAGTGTTAGAAGCAAATTAATCGATATATCTCTTATAATTCACAAAAGGAAATACCTGCACGGCAATATGGCCAGGAATACTAATTGGGAAAGAAAAGTTTTGCGAATCTCAACCACCAACTATAGAACTACGACGTTTCTTCCACTAGACAATACCTAATAAAAACTTTTATTTTATATAATAAACTTTGTCTCGCAAAAAGCTCTTTATAAACGTATTTTTGAAAGACCTGCGTTCGAATTGATACTTAGTGACTAAACTTTTAATATCTAACACCGCCTGGAATAATTTTGCATTCTGATGCCAACCTCGGGCTATCTTTCACCTAACGTAACATCTACACTTCAAAGCTATTCGAGTATCAGCTTTCCAACTTGTGAATTCTTAGGCTTCCTTGGCTGGTACGTGATGCGTCGCAAATAACAAGTCTACACTTTCGATTGTAACTTTCTATCGTCACAATATAACAGCTAATATTACGTGTATACCCAATGTGGACTTTCCTTTAGTTAAACAGGAAAAATCATGGAAACACATCATGTCTCAAAAAACATTACGAAATCTACATCAGTTGTATTACTCTCAAATGAATTTTCTAACGTCTGATCCATTAAAAGTAATGGTGACACATCTTATTAGCAGTTTGCTTACAGTCTCAGTCTGCATCCCAAATCCCATTGGCAGGTCCGATTTATTTCCAAAGGAGCATATTTCGTTATCATCATCAGCCTATCGCAGTCTACTGCTGGACATAGGCCTCTCCCATTGCACGCCACTTAGATCGATTTTTGGGCTTCTCGCATCCAGCCCCTGCCAGCCATCTTGCGCAAATCGTCACTCCACCTAGCCTGTATTTCGTCAGTCAATCAACAATTATATTAAGCAATCGAGCTTTGACCTTATGACCTTTTAATGGCCCGCCAACGATGAGTCATTAACACTTCCTATATTAACTTGCATATACTCGCGCTAAGAACCTTCTCGAAAGGTAATTCATTGTCGATAGTATTTTCTCGAAAAATCAATGAAAATTAAGTGTTTATCGCAGTGTATGATTGTTACGCAACTTTGAACAGCATGTTTTTAATGAAAAACTTATATGTATGTCAATGCATGACAATATACTCGTAGCAGTAGTTTAAAAAATAAACATTCTCTAAATCTCACCTAAGTTATTATTGTTGGTAAGCAATTACTACTTTATGTACATACGTCGTATTTCAATCATTATCTATTTTTTTTCTTAGCACGTGTATGTAGAACGCTCATTTAATTCCGTTTCACAGTCCATTCAAATATTTTATAATTGCCATGTTTTTATTTACAGTCGTACGCGTTTGTTATTTAATTATTCAAGTTAGTACTTATGTAAAAATATGTTGCGAGTGATGAGTAACTGGTTACAACTTACGATCTTTCGGCCTTTTTATAAGCTTATTAAAAAAAAATATATAATTAACATAACCGAATTCGTATCGTAATCACATTACCTCGAAATGCACAGACATCATTTCAATTATAACATGAATCACGTATACGATGTTATAACAGGTCCTATTGTATTCAAAATTATATCTTTCACTTCGATTCGAATTCTGTCCGTCTCTGTCTCAATTTATTTGGTCACGTCGACTGTTTTGAAAATTGCTTCCAAATTAGATATTAAGTTAGATTCAATTATTACATGCGTATCACGTATCCAACTTTCTTAGAGATAGCTTTATCCTTTTCAAGATAAAGACAAGAATGTTACTGTCTACTTGTAAATAAATACCGCACCAGCATTGCCTAATCTTTGATTTCTTTCCTGTAATTGTGTTCAGAGAAAGTTCTATTATTTATTCAGTTGATGTAGTTACTCATTTTACTCACTTTTATTTAAGCAAATATGTAATCCTTGGAGATTTTTCTGTTTTTTTAGGATATGCAATCATAACATGTGTCACAGGTGTACCAACATCAAATCTTGTCTTTAGGAATCATTCTAATCTGCGTTACCTAACGGCTTCCAACAGTACTTGTCAACGGTACCTTTAGTTAGAAGTCAAATAGGCACATCATTCATGATCACGTGCTTCGCCAAAGTATGTCAGAGGAGTTCCGTAGTTAGCCAGTTCTTTCCGTTTCATTTTAAACTTTTAGTTTGTCTAGTAGCTTTGCATCAGTAAGAAGGGTTTATGCCGATGCATGATTTTTTCTTATTTTCTGACAAAATATAGTTAGTCGTCCTGGGCTTAGGTCTTAGAACTGACACTGTACGGATGGCGCAGTGGTTTAAGCGGTCGCCACGCCGCTTACTACTACGCTGAGTGGGACGACATGGGACGACACTTTGTGTGATCCACAAATTGTTGTTCTGAGTCTGGGTGTTCTTTGTGTCCGTTTCATGTCTGCTTGTAAAGTCCCCCTCGCGACTCAGGAAATTTTCCTAATGCGAAAGCTGTTTGTAAATGTGAATATTATTTAATGTAAAAACTCATACCAATTTTCTTTCAAGGAAAACAAAACTATATCTACTTAAAATTTGATAGTTTTGACAAGTTACATCTTCCTTAAGTGTTTACAAAATGACATCATTTGCCTCAGATACTACTGGGCTTTTGTTCAAAGTAAAAGGTATCGTTGTAAAGACGGGTGTTATTGTGACAACGTCAATTTATACGAAAAAAAAAACAGCGAAAGCAAGTGTAACATATATTAAATCGATTACTCCCCTGCCGTGAAATCGGTGGAATTGTAAAAACACAAAAGTTACTCCCCCTGTCTTCTTTTTTGGTGTCTGTAAGAAACATTCCAGCTAATCGAGAAGGTGTGAGATCCGTCTTTTCATGAAAAAAGCCTAAGAGTAAATCATTTTTAGTTGCCCGTTTTTCTGAGTCAGTTCACAAAGATGTGCTGACTTACTGACAGCTAATATCAACAATATTGTGATGAACTGAAAACGAGTCCAATAAAATGAAGTGATATAAGCATCTCAATAACGTCAATGAAATATTATTCATGATTGTAAAATAACTTTAAACATTACTGATCGTTGTGGAATTTTATAATTTATTACATTGTGCATGCATTGTGTCCGGTATTATTCGCGACTTAGTAAACTTTTTTTTTTCACGTACATATATAAAAATATGATTTTTGAATCCGCATATAAGTAACCAACGTATGTGTTCAAAATGTGAATTTTTATTTAATATAAAACGTTTTTAAATTTAATATAACAATTGAGGATTTTAGAGACTGATTGCGGATATTACTATAATCACGTTCAATCACGATATAATCACGTTTCTTTTAATGTACTTAATTGTTGTGTATTATGCATTTAATCTATCAATTTTATTCAAAAACGTCATCCAGTGGTATGATTCTAATTACTTTGCATTTCGATTTCACCTTTTTCACTAATCAATAATAATAATAATATAAAAAGTGTACCAATCATTGTATATAATTATATTTGAGTATGTACTTCGTCTGCTACAATGCACGCAATTAATATTTAGCTGAGCACGTATTGTCTGACAGTTCACTCCGAGAAAGTCGATTATAGATACAAGTCAGTCGTACTATATAGTTAATAATGATTGTTTTGTGTAAGAATTAGTTTGTTTCTTTTTACATTATATGGCCTTGTATGATTCATTGCTGGTTTAAAATGGTCCATTTGCTTTATATTTTGGGGCCAACGACCCACGTAGGAGTATTATAATATAAATGATTGTATTTGATTGGTCTATTAGACTGTTCAATTTAAGAAAATAGATGCTATAAATCTTGTTGAGAACATTATTCTTTTTTGCAGTTGATAATAACGACTAGATTTTATTAAAGCTTTAGTAGAAATGTTTGCGAAAATATTTTGCTCGTTAGTAGACAATTATATGTTGCAAATGATAAAAACAAAATCGCTTTGAAGGCGCCGCTATAATTCTTGTAACATCCTTATGGGAAATTATGCCTCAAATGAACAATAAAAAAATCGGTGTCGTAAATTTTTATTCCTTAAAAAAATCCGTGTCGTGCAGAAATGAACTAGTTAACAAATTGGCCAAAATTTAAAAATTGATTCTAAACTCAATAATGATCTGTATTTATGATCTTTCTGGAAAAAAACTTTAACTAAAACTTCATTTACCCTAAGGTAGACTGAAAAAGAATTGGGATGTCTTAATTTCAGCTGTTCCCGTACACCTCCTATCGAAGCGCGAAGTGACACACCGTGTGGTTTTAGTCGGTTCGATTCCCACACCGCCCCGGTGGGGTGACGGCCCGAGGGGATTTCCACACGTAAAAAAAAGTCTGGAAGAGAATGCTTTTAGCATTAAGTCCGACGCTACACACATTGTGCCTAAAGTAGAAATCAACAAATAAAATGAATAATTATAAAAAATGAAACATATTTCTTATTAGAACTAATTACGTCTATATTTTTTTCATAATCTTCTTTTTCTTGTCAACGGGTGGATTTCTACGGCATTGACCGTTGCTCTTCACAGCTTTAGGGGCATAGTGGACAAGAAAGCAAATGTGTAGTTTTCGTGTTAAAATAAATAATTTATTCGATCAGTACGTGAATTAAGCGGAGTCTGTACAACATGATCGAATAATTAAGTTAAGTTAGTAATAACGAGACGGCAGCATCAAGATGTGTTGCGGAAAATGATCCCTCTGTTGCGTTCACAGGGCGTGATCTAACTGTAAAGCATACAATATTAATTGAGTAGTTTTTTTCTTCTTTATAAGACAACTCCTATTAGGAACCTATGCCTGTGTCGCGGGGGACAAACATACATGAAAAGGACACAAAGAACACCGCGACCAAGGTGACCGCTTAAACCACTACGCCATCCGTGCAGTTAAATTATTCGTCAGCCTTTGACTCGTATGCATATGAAATGACTTGCCCTGACTGATTCTTCAACGCATATTCATACTATGATTATAAATGCGAAGTGTGTCTGCCTGTTACCTCTTCTCGTTTAAACCGCTTAACCGATTTAGTTGAAATTTAGTATAGAGATAGTTTGAGTATCGGGAAAGGACATCCTAGAAATCACCCTTTAAGGGGGTGAAAGGGGATGGAACTTTGTATGGAAAATGAATAACCGCTAAACCAATTTAGATGAAATTTGGTATGGAGATAGTTTGTTTCCTGAGGAAGGACATACGTTTACTTTTATCCCTTCAACCGACATACATGCGGGCGGAGCCGCTGGCAAAAGCTAGTATTATCATATTTATCTCATTAAGATTGTTCGTGAGAGGTTAAAAAAATAAAGTAATTAAAAGTAATTAAATTAATGACAAAATAAAAACTATATATATGTATCTGTAATATCAGGGCAACTGGAAGCAATAAAAGTTCCAAAGTAAAAATAGTTACTCTTTGGTTACCGGCCACCCATCCATTTGACAGTCAGTGAATTACTGTTTAACCGCCAAGATCTTTCCATTCAAGACATTCCTCTAACATAATTCATTCAGACGTCTTAAATCCCCACAGACGATGCGTTCAACTATTTATCTGAATTGTACGTGTTGATATGCTGATACAGTATCGTGGTACATCTAACGCGCTTTGATATGCTGACGATATGGTTAATAAAACGTGAGTTGACTCCTGTCGTTTATGAGCGCCTAGTACTGAGCTTGATCTTCGATGATAGTTGATAACATTGATAGTTAGGCACTTAGATCTATTAGAAATGTACTATTAAGACTATTACCATCCGGAAAGATACCGGATCTTCATATAAGAAATAATTTGTTCAGTCTGTTGTCTACTGTGAGTATTAAATTTTTACTGTATTAAAGAGTACTTAGCTATTTTTGTAATCAAATCAGCAGTTTGATGTGGTTTTTTTTTAGTTGAGCACCTCTCACACGCCCTTCCATGACAAACTAGACAGTCCATACTATGGTAAGCTAGCACAAATAATTGCGTGTTGAGCAGGATCTTTGTTTCTTTGCGTGTTGAACTTGTTCTTTGTGTGGTTATAATTAATCCATAGTCCATAATCCATCCAAGTGTTTGTATAGCAGTTTGGTTACCATAATTCCGGCTCCTCTAAGTTTGTGTTGTCTCTGAACACGTCTGTCTATCTGTCTGATCACGTAAGAGGTGTTTAACAAAAAAAAACTACGCGTTGGGTTGAAAATATCTGACTCTTTAAAATGCTTAGTTTGCCAATATAGCTAGGCCCTGTGTTTTATAAATGCCCTGATCTAAACCCTAATTCTCATTCGGATTCCAACTTCCATCGAATCTTAAATATAAAATAACTGCGAATGTAAATTTATACTTTTATTTTGAACACGACTTGTTAACTGACCATGTAGTCATAACCATAACTGTTACGTATTTCACGCGAAAATTATGTTCGTACGCCTATTGTTTTCATTTTATCAGCTGTATAATTATATGACATAACACAGGTTGTATCGCAAGTTACATTATAAAACTACATGATTCTACTCCATAATACGTCCACTTTCTTTCAGTTCTCATATACGGTACCTACCCATTATAAATATTTAATTTATAATGTTCTTATTTCCATTCACAACTGGAGTAATAACGCGTCCTCACAGAAAACCGGTGTTAAACTATTCTTTCGTTGCTTTACACCGAGTAATTACCGGAGTCCAAATCCCCCTCTCCCTACATCTGCAGGGGACTCAGAGGCAACTCATTTTTGACTCTTGGGTTGCAGGCGTCTATTCTATAACAGTAAAGCAAAATTGTGTGTAAAATAAAAATGTAGGATTTAGAACGGGTAGCAGCATATACCGCCTTTAGGATAGCTTTTGCTTTAACAAGTACTAAATACTCTTCAATGCACTAAATATCAAAATCTATAAAATAATACTTGCTGAGAACTTTAAATCGTCCTTTTCACGCGAGACTCAAGGAGAAATTGGAAATTAGGAAGGCTAGAAATTTACTGAAGATTTTGCTGACTGAGTTACATAAACAGAAACATTAGTTGTACTTCTTTTAACAGATAAGGAATACCCTATTCTAAAACTTATCGAAGAAATTCAAGCTTTCTAAACAACAGCTTGTATGAACATTTCTTACTTTCCTGTGCCGTTTTCCCGGAGAAAGCTAAAGCTAACCAGATAATATATGAGAAGCTGTGGGCGTATAGGGTTAATAATATACCTCTAGTTCGCTTTTCAAATACACTGTCAATATCTTTGGAGCTAGCAAATGACGGACAGCTTAAAACAAACATTAGATTGCCTAACTGCTAACAAGCGTTTGTAATTGTAGTCTTTGTACCGTATATTTATGAATAGAAGGATATTACAAAAAAAAATCATACATATTATTATAGGAAGTCTTGAAGTAATTGTTATTTGTATTATTAGCAACCGCCGACATTTTTATTTAATAATTTTGAAATAGTTCTCTTTTCGAACGAATTTTATGATATCATAGTGCTGCCACGTTTAACGTAGGTTTAAAAAATTTATTCGTTTTTTAAATTGTAGTGTATAAATAGTTTGTTTCATTGTAGATGCTGTTTTGTTATTATTTTTAAATTTTCGCGCTAAAGATAAATATACATACTTTGCTTGGCTGTGTGTAATAAAAAAAAAGCATATGTCATAGCAGTTATAATCAATATCGGAAGTATCACAGGTCTTACCTCTCAAGAGATTTAAATAAAATTTGGTTGTTTTTGTTTTTTTTATGAAAGAAGGGGCAAACGAGCAGGCTTTTGAGGAAGAAGTACGCTCTTTTCTTGAAGGTTTGAATGTCATATCGTACCGGAAATACCGCAGACGATTACTTGTTGGTTTTTAACCACAGATTGGTTTTGCGAGGCAAAAAGTGTCTTGAAAAGCGCACAGTGTACAGTAAACGAGTAAAGATATTTAGAGAAAAATAATAAAATCTTAGTTGTTATTCTTTATACAGTCATGACTCACTCGTAATTTGAGTGTCCATGTCAAGATATATTCAAAAACTATTGAGTTTTTAGAACTTGGTTCACATCCGTGTTTCGTCTTTTGTATTTAAAAAACGTTATAATGAAACAAGTTTTTATTCGACATAAAACTTTGTTTTTCTTATAGTAAAATAAAAAACAAGTATAATCTTGAGATATTATTTTAAACCCTGTCAGGAAAATTGACTAAATTGGACGCAAGTATACATGTTTCGTACTGTGAAAATAAATAATTTTATACATCTTACACTCGGCCGTCTGATCTCAAACCGAGCCGAATGTGCAATGATGACAAGACTGCTGATAAACATTACTTTAAACAAAACAAAAACAAAATTAAAATATTTAAAATTGAAACTTTATCTAAAATAATAAAAACCGTAAACACAAAAAAAAAATTAAATTTTTCTTACGTAATCATTAATTAAACCGTGTTCTCCTATTTAAAGTATAATTTACAATGAGAAAGTAACTGCGCATGTATGCTTTCTGTCTGATTATTTCCAATTACGAGTATACCTCTAAGCTGATGCTAATCATATTAGTTAAAGAAAAAGTCCGGGATCAGAACAACAACATTCTTAGTCTGCTCCCAGACTATGAATTAAAAGAAATTAAAAAAATGTATTTCAATACTGTATTCATCAACAGTATTCCTTTTTTTTTCCGTGCGGAAATCCCCTCAGATACCACCTATCGGTGGCATGTCGGACACGAACCGACTAAAACCGCACGCCGTCTCGGGTACTAATAGCAGGGGAACCAGGTATACCTTAGAAAGGAAGTCCCTGGTGCCCCGACATACCTCGGGCCATCTACAGACGAGTAGACGACCCCCCCGTGTGGGAACCCCATGTTCCCTCTGCTCCATGGAAGCGAGCGCGCTTCGCAACGCGCTCGCCGCCACCCCGGTCTGCTTCTGCTAGGGTGACAGATGGCCTCACCTGTCACCCCCAGGCCTGCGCTTATGTTAAACTGAAGAAGCTTCTATTTATTGAAAAATTGGAAAATTTTAAATCCTTTAAACTACGTCGTCAATACAGATCCCTAAACCGTTGTAGTCAGTGTGGATGTTAGTGCATTTAAAGAAAATACTTTTAAGTGCCCGGTTTATATATTATAGTCCGGCCTTATAGTCAATATACCCTTACAGACTTCCCTTTGGTATTTTAATGATCTTCGCATAAAACTTGTCTGGAAGAAATAAGCGTGTGTGATAAAACCGCCTAAACCTTTATATTTGTGACGTGTGTTGTGAATTTGGCGAACATGTTGATCAAAGACGTGTAATTTTCAATTTTATTCAATTCAATTTTCCGTCTTTGCAAATTGGTAGAGTCTACCACCTAACAACACATAATTCTTTTTTACATATTTTTTTTACATATATTCTACGCTGAAGGTGGTGATCGCATGTGTAGTTAATGTGCTACGGCGCATTAACAAAACGAAAGTCATTTATGTAACAGTATGGCCACTCTCCTCTTTATACATAGAACTTCACCACGAATGTACTAATAGAGTTTTTTGATCACTTGTATTTTATTAGCGCTTTATAAATAGTGTTACATTTATGACTGCAACTGTATTGCATTAGTTTTTATATTTTGCGGTCATGTTCGATGCTTTTGTGGTCTACGAGTATTGTGTACGTACAAAAATGTTAAATGGCATGTTTAGACTTGAGCACATTTGAGAAATGAAGTTTATTTTCAGCCGAAATCTGATAAAAATATTTACAAAAATTAAAGCGAAGTACTAGAATTATAAAGAACTGATATTAAGGACTTACATCGTGAAATATTTATAACTGAAATTCTATGGTAACCTATCTACAATCATTGATTCGGAAAGAAGTTTGAAAAGTAATAAGTACAGTCACCAACATAAATAAATTCACCGTAAAACTATATTTAAACTCAATAAACCTAGTTTTATAATTTACACCACTTCGTTAACCAATTCATAACCGATTGTTCATCTGAAGCAGAATAATAAATACTCTGATAGTTAGAGCTTCCTTGGCTATTGTGTCATTGTTACCGAGGTCGTTCTGCTGGTGGAGTGTAACCTAGTTTTTGGCCTAGTGGACTTTAATGGGCTCTTAATATTATCTGAATTGCCTCCAAGTTTACGTGGCACACGCGGTTGTAAATCAAATGTCATGGAAGAAATTTTAGCTCATTTATTTGACATAACAATCTGTCATAATCAGTGTTGAATTAGACTGATTGTGGTACGGAGGGAACGAAGTAGAACACTATTTATATTACATATTGTTTGACATATCAGGATGATATACAATTAGACAAGACTGTATCTCTGGCTCCCGGGGGATGGTAGTGATGGTAGGAGTATGTTGTGTTTCCACTGAAAACTACCCTGACGAACAGCCTCAGGCTCTGGGGAAGACCCATGAGTGATTTTAAGTCCCAAGCTGGCAGTCCTAGAAGAGTGAAGAGATTTCTCAGTTTTTTTTCTTTTGAAATAATGATGATAATGACGAGAATGTAAAATTTGAAATACTTCAAATTCATAGATCGAAAAGTGCTGAAAGTTAAAGTTTATATGAAATAATGCTAATATAGGTACTTACTGAAAAACAAAAATAAACCAAATGTAACAATAATGGTTTAAAAATGGAATAACAAATAATAACAAGAATGTCAATATCTATGTATATCTATAGTATGTCTATAGTATATCTATATTTATTAATTAATACCAAAAGAAAATTCGTCGTATACAATTTTAAGAAATGAAATTAGAATACTTACAAGTTTACAAGTGTTACAAGTTTAAAAATAACGTAAATAAAATAACTAAAATCGACCGCCATTTCCTCACGAGTATGTTAAGTCATCTAATATGAATAGATGTATTTTTCTGTGTCACTTACGGCCGTTTTCAATAACCTATCTATCCTTAGTTCTCATTACTACAGTTAAACAAATCTATCCTTTTACCCTAACTTACGTTTCAATAACCTACCGGCAGATAGCATTTCCTATCGGAGTTATCTATCTACCTTGAGGA